>JAWPHD010000623.1:0-424256 GCA_037043455.1 Cyrtodaria siliqua | reverse complement strand
TGAATGTATTTGGATAGAGCTTTGTCTGAACAAAAAACGATTATTGTTAGGTACATTTTATAGACCACCTAATTCCGACGCTTTATACAATAGTAGTATAGAAGACTCAATCAACCTTGCAGTTGATACAGGCATTAAGGATATTATAATTGTGGGTGACTTCAACTACAATATGCTTTCTCAACAAACCGCACGAAAAGTTAACTCACTATGTCAACAATTTGGCCTTGAACAGGCAATTAAGGACGCAACTCATTTTACCGAGACCTCGGCTTCTCTTATTGATCTCCTTCTTGTTTCCGAAACAAATAGTCTAATTACTAGTGGAGTTGCCGTGCCTTTTCTAGACCAGATATCATTGTCCAATCTACGGCATTTTTAAGTTCAAAAAGCCACAGGCAAAATCATTTACACGGCGGATTTGGTTATATGAACAAGGCGATTATAATCGCATGAGAGATCATGCTACAATGACTAACTGGAACGACTTAATCCACGATGATATCAATATATATGCACTTAATATAACTCAAAGGATTACTGACTTGAGTAACCAGTTCATTCCTAATAAGACCGTCCGAATAAGGCATTGCGAGCCTTCGTGGATAAATAATAACATCAAACGCCAAATCAGGGCTAGAAAACGTGCCTATAAAAAAGCTAAACAAACCAAATCTGAATACCATTGGAACAAATTTAAATTGTTACGTAATAAAGTTATTTCAGAAATTCGTACCTCCAAGCAACTATGCTTTGATAATATTGCAAATAAATTAACAACTATAAATACTTCATCCAAGGATTGGTGGAAAACTCTCAAATCACTTATAAAACCTAACGAAAAATCATCATTACCTCCCCTCAACAATAACGGTTCCATAATTACAGATGATTATGGAAAGGCAAATATCTTGAATGATTTCTTTCAAAATCAAACTTTATTGAACGACAACAATACCGATCCTCTTAACTTCGAACAAGTCATTACACATTTTACACTCGATACACTTACGCTGCTAGCTGATGAGGTTCGTCAGGTCCTACTATCACTACCTTCCGGGAAAGCAACTGGCCCAGACGAAATAAACAATCGGGTTTTGAGGGAACTTGCTAATGAGCTCTCTGTCCCACTATGTGATCTCTTTAATAAATCAATTGTCTTAGGCATTTTCCCAGATACTTGGAAAGAGTCCTTTGTATGTGCAGTGTTTAAAGCAGGTGATCCATCACAAGTAAATAATTATAGGCCTATTTCGCTTTTGAGTGTCATTGATAAAGTTTTTGAAAGACTACTTTTCAAGCATATTTTCAATTTCTTAAGAGATGTTAACTTTCTTTCTGCTTTTCAATCAGGATTTATGCCTGGCGATTCTACTATTAACCAACTCACATACTTGTACAACTCTTTTTGTCAGGCAATTGACGCTGGAAAGGAAGTTCGGGTAGTATTCTTTGATATAAGTAAAGCATTTGATCGTGTTTGGCACAAAGGTCTCTTGTTTAAACTCAGGACTGCTGGTATTTCTGGTCATATTATTCAACTTATTGCTGACTATCTTAGTAACAGACGACAACGTGTGGTTATTCCTGGACAAAAATCAAAATCGAACAAAATGAAAGCCGGTGTACCACAGGGTTCTATTTTGGGCCCCCTTCTCTTCCTTGTATATATTAATGACATTGTTTCAAATATTAATTCAAACATTCGTTTATTTGCTGACGATACTAGTTTGTACCTTATTATTGACAAGGATAGTGACGTCATAAATACTGCGAATATAATTAATCAGGACATCCAAAAAATAGTTGAATGGGCGGAGAAATGGCTAGTTACTTTCAACCCTTCTAAAACTAAATCCATGTTAATATCTCGCAAAAGAAACCCACCTTATCACCCACCCCTTGTAATGTCAAATGAACAAATATCTGAAGTATTCTCCCACAAACACCTTGGTATCAATCTCTCGAATGACTGTTCCTGGCATTCACACATCGAATATGTAAAAGATAAGGCATGGAAACGTATTAATATCATGCGTAAACTCAAATTTCAGCTTGATCGGAAATCTTTAGAAGTTATTTACACTTCTTTCATCAGACCTCTATTAGAATATGGTGACGTCATCTGGGACAATTGTACCAATTATGAAAAACAAGACCTTGATAAAATCCAGAACGAAGCTGCACGTATAGTCATAGGGGCAACAAAATTGGTATCTATCCACGACCTTTACAAAGATATTGGTTGGGAAACACTTGAGACTCGAAGAAGTAAACACAAACTTATACATTTATATAAAATGGTCAATAGTGCAACTCCTCCTTATCTTACATCACTAGTACCCCCTATGGTCAGTGCAGCATCAAATTATAGGTTAAGAAATTCAGATGACTTCCAAGTACCATTCTCTCGTACACATTTATATTCAACTTCTTTCCTACCTTCTGCTATTCGAGAATGGAACAATCTCCCTGTTGACGTACGTAACTCCAGCTCTATTATTACCTTTAAGCAACACCTCAATCGTGACAAAATTCAAATTCCTAAATATTATTGCACGGGAAATAGAAGAGCACAGATACTCCATGCACGCTTACGAACAAATTGTAGTTCTTTGAACGAACACTTATTCAATAAAAGCATCGTCGAATCTCCCCTTTGTAGATGTGGAGGGGTTGAGAGTACTAACCATTTTTTCTTGGAATGCCCATTATACGATAATTCACGTGTGACCCTATTACAGGAACTGAATCTACTGTGCCCTGTTACCTTAAATAATGTATTATTTGGCGACTTAAGTCTTTCATACGATGTGAATTCAAATATATTTAAATCGGTCCAGAAATACATATTGACTAGTAAACGGTTTTAGGGGAGATGCAGGCAAGACGAACTTGTTTCATTGGTGTGCTCCAAAATGCCTAAACCCTAGCGGCTATGTCTTCTGTGCGAATCCCTTCCTTTTTTCTTTTTTTTTATAGTTGTTTCCTTGCTACCTTTTTCCACTTTTCTTAATTCATACCCATATTATTTTCGTTATTTTCGTTTCTGCATTCTCTAATGTAAATCGATTATTTTCTTATTCCTTAAATTGTTGCTACATTTTTTTCTCCTTTTAGTATTATCATTTTTTCTATCGATTGATACAAGCATATTTATATTTCAAATTTACCGCTATCTTATCCTTACCATATTCAACCAGTGGATAAGAACTCTATAAGATTTTATCTTTCGTTCTGATCCTTTTGTTTTTGTGTACAAATTGTGTGTATTGTTGTAACTATTTGGAAATAAAATATGTTTAAACCAAGCCCTAGTCCTTAGCAGGCATCAAAATTCGAGCACGCTAGAAGCCGCAACAGATCGTCACTGACGTAATGTATCACTACGCTAACAGACAGAGCGTCAGCTGTCAGTTTGATTGGGTGTTCACTCGCATAAAAGAGGTAAACACAGCTCACTCAATGTATGCATATTCATAGGGGCCCTGGCCTTGTGTAGAGAAGAAATAGTTCTCCGGATCAGCCAAATACCTTCTAAATCGTAAATAAGCTGTGGAAAATGGAAAGAAAATTGAAGAATGTGATGTTTGGGCCTATACATTTTTTTCTACTAAGACAAGAAACAAGATGATATATATTTATCTCGAAGTATTATAAACCCCGTTTGGACCCCGTACATCCTGCTTTGCAAACCAGGGATAAAGTATCTCATTTGCATATTATTGTCGAACGGACCAATGCTTCCGAGCAAAAGTAGTTATTTTCCAGCAAAAAAAAGGATAGAGGTAAACATTTGCGATATCAGCGGGAAAATGGAACATCCGTCACCTATTGGAGACAATCTTAAAGCAAGTCTTCGTCAAAATTTTATAATTGCAGAATTTACAAATTGTATTACTACGCTGTAGAAGCGGCATTTCAGATGCAATAGATTGAACTGATCACGCGTTGATTTCATGACCCTTGATCACTATTAATCGAGTGAAGAAGATTGTTTTCGAATCCGACTTTGTACAGATATGAATAATGTTGCTCCGAATTAATAAATGATGGAATACATAGCACGCTAAAAAAGTATGTAAACAATAATAAAATTAGTTGTATGTTTCCTAAAAGGATAACTCATACGGCCCATATTTCTATCCGGTGCATGCGTCGGAATTTAATAATTACAATCTGAACCCTTCGAACTCAAGAAGACGCTTTTCGCCAGGTTTGTCAACACTGAACCAAATTGATGTCAATAGTAAAATAGGAAAAAACAATGCACCGTTATTGATCACAATTGTTCGCTATAATGGTTTTTCTGTTACCTTTTATTATTCAATGGTCAGTACTAATCCATTTGGCGGGAAAGAAAACACCGTGGGCAGACTGTAGTACCATCCCACTATATATGCAAGGTCAGTGCATACAATGTTCATAAATGCACTTACACCATGAACACTCAACATAACTGTTCAATTTTCAAAGCCCCTAGTCCATCAGTGCTTTCAGCACTTTGATTTTCTGACTTATCAGACACAATTTGATTACTGCCTTTATAAGTCACATATCAGTGAAACAGGCATTTCTCGAAAAATAAAAATGCTTTACTTTGTGAAATCGAATGAGAAATAAAAATTCACATGAGAAACGATTTTAAGAAGAAAAAACCAATGTCACTTGTTCTGCTCCATCACAAATTAGAAAAGAAAATGTTTTGCAATGTTTAGATTTAATATGAGGGATCAAACTATTAAGAAATCCTAAACTTTCAAACCGAGAATGCCTATTGTTGAAACATGCGCTCAAACTATAGAAATTTGATATGCGAGATACAAATATATACAGTAGTAGTGACCCTGATTCTGCCGAGAACTGGTACCCAGTCGGGACTGATTAGCTGTCGGTAGATATATTTCATAGTCGAGTTCACTTAATATATATATATATATATATATTCATATCTGTGTAGTCTTTCAAAAGGAAAGTTAATTCAATATTAAATAAATATATTTTATTTAATACATGTATATATATATATACTCTGTAAAAATAGTTTTGGACCATGACAGTGTTCGAACCCGTATTTATCTTGAATTGCTTAGTGTGTAATACGTTCACAATATTCATAGTACAACAGAAGCCATGCTTTAAACCAGGCACTCAACTCGTATAATATGCAAACTGTTGTTTTGTTAATTTAAATTCCAATACAATAACAGTTTGGTGAAGTCAAAATATAGTTTATGTCTAAACTTAACATGATGATTGCTATAAAAATTGAGTTATGAGTCAATGAGATTATCCAGTTTTGATGCAATGCACGTTGAAGCAAATATGTAATGATACAACAACATGAATGTTGAAGACTTTTGGCTACCTTGTATCTTCCGTTGTAACTCTACTGGCCAAATGCCAAAAGCACAATTAGTTGACAATAGGAGTAGCGCTTTGGAACTGTCAGGAGCAAAACGTCCGAGTAGGGTTTAAATAATGTTTCAGGGTGCAGCAAACCTCACTCTTATCTTACCCTATTGTCACCAAAATAAATGGAACAGTGTAAATAAAGAAGAAATAAACAAATCCTTGTCAGGCTATATCCTCTAACAAACTAGGCATATTAATAGGCAATATTAAGTATAGCACAACGAGTATCATATATAAATTATTCTAATAGACCCGCACTATATATATTTCGTTATATTCAACGATATATCACTGTAACGTTTGCAACTTTAGGAGAATAAGCAAGTCAATGCGAAATATATCACTTTTACGTTTGCAAAGTTAGGAGAGTAAGCAAAGCAATGCCAAAGATTTCACATGTATGCGTTATATTCACATTTTAGGGGTATTAGAATAGAAATAGAACATCATCTACGGTGAATTATCTTGTAATATATATATCACGGTTTGTCGTTCAATTGTAAACAATAATCGTGAAATTACTGTTTACAGTTGAACTCCAAACCGTGATATATTACACGATAATTCACTGTAAATCATGTTCTATTTCTTAAATATAAACACGCATAAAAAGCCACACATAAAGTACTCAAGGTCTTGGCAGAAGCTTTATTAACAAGAAAATACACATTTAAGGGCACCACAAGACAAATAGTTAACGTTACCATCGCTTTAAGCATCTCTTTAGGTATTAAGATAACCTGTAATTATAGGCTCCGCAATATGTCAGGTCATCGCACAATAATAGAGGAAAGCATAGTGGAAAACTGTAAATGGGTCAACCACTCAAATGCAGTGCGTCGCAAACTGTTAGGGTTATGGTTTGCAACGCACTGCATTTGAGTGGTTGACCCATTTACATTTTTGATATCAATATTAAAATAGGAAAAAATAGCGATTAAAGAACATATTGTAAAATATTGCGGAAAGGCCTTCGAGAACTCACGAATCAATCTGTTTTGGTCTATCAAAAACTCTGGAGAAGTTCTTGACAAACTACGGTGTAAGCATTTTCATGCCTCTTCTCTAAGCACCTAAGACTTTTCTACACTGTTTACTACAGTGGACTTGTACTGATGTTTGTAGAACCTTACCTTTTCTTCTGGATAACATCTTTATAAGATACGGTGAAACTATTTACCGCCAGGTTGTTGGTATTCCTATGGGTACTAACTGTGCGCCACCTGTTGCAGATTTGTTTTTGTACTGCTATGAAAGAGATTTTATGTTGAGTTTGTCACCTGCTAGCCAGGGTGAAATTATTGATGCCTTTAATAATACTCTCGGTATCTTGATGACATACTCAATATTGATAATCCGTTCTTTGCTCATATGGTTACTAACATTTATCCACCAGAGCTCACATTGAATAAAGCCAACAGTTCGGATACAGTAGCAGCATTTCTCGATCTTCATCTCTCGATTTCAAATTATTGTATTCATACTAAAATCTATGATAAGAGAGATGATTTCAATTTTAACATCGTTAACTATCCACACCTGGATGGAGATGTACCTCGTGCTGCCTCATATGGGGTGTATATCTCCCAGCTCATTCGATTTGCTAAGCGTGACTTCAATGATCGAAATCAAGTTATTACAAGTAAACTTCTTCAGCAGGGTTTTCTTATCACAAACTACGTAGATCTTTCTCTAAATTCTACCGCCGCAACGAGTGCCTGCTGGAAAAGTACAACACCAACCTTAAAACACTTCTGCGACTAGGCATATCACAACACTCATTTTATGGAGATGTGGTCTATAAACTTCGAAAGCTAAAGGGGTCTGACAGGTTTCCTGACCTCTTTAAAAATTTAATCAGGAAGTTCGTCAGAAAAGGATATAACCCTTTGGTTTTACAGCGCACTGCATGTTTAGTGATTGACCCCTCTACAGTCAGTCATTGCGCTTCACTTTTCACTTGTGCGATGACTGGACTACCTCTTGGGACTCTATGATTGTACCTACTGAAACCCCAACTAAGGGAGGTGGGTGCATGAGCTTTCGTCCCTCGGGTTTTCTGGTCGTACCCTATATTGGTTTTCTCTTTAGCTGCAACTACTATGGTTGTTCAGTACGATTCTGGATACATCCTGAGATGTTTATTATTTTGTATGTGTATCTTTAGTTAGTTTCTCTGGATGTGCACTTTATTGTTAGAGATTTCCTTTTGATGGGATGTAGTTTTGTTTACGCTGTCTTGTCTATTTGGACGCTATAGACAGGATAATAGCGAGGATTGTGCTCATATAAAATCGATTCAAGCTAACCAGTAGGCCTTATTGCCTACTGACCGTTCCAAGTCGGTAACCCTGTCTTCACCACCCTTTCTGTTGTTTTTTGTCTCTTTCATTGTAGTTTCAAGTCCTTGTTTGCAGTACAGTGCGGACCTACGATGCCACCTACGTTCGGACGCTGTGGTTTCTATAGGACCCTATATATCATTGTGATGCAGCTATGGCTTCTATAGGACTATTTTTCTCATTTTTGTATTCATAACTGTGTTATCTGTGCAGTGTGGCGGTGGTAAAACATCTCCCCGTGTCTGTGGTTGTTTTAGTGTGGTTTTGCGCTGTACCATAAACGGCAGTTTGCGGTGCAGTGCGGACTAATCGGTGCCATTACGCTTTATTGCTGGGGTTTCTATAGGACAATTTCACTCATTTTCTCCTGTTTATAGGTTTACCACCACTAATTACATGTGTATACGAATGTAGTTACTATAATAAAAAGTAATCCCTTCTTTTTTGATGAAAATGGGCATTATAAGTAGTGGAAAACTGCCCATTTCTATTCGATATTGTGGTTGTATGCATAAGAAGCGTATTTATAGGTTTTACTGGATCACTGATGAACATTTTCGAAATTTCGACTCTGTGATTACACTTTGTGATCAATGAAAACAGTCAATCAATGAAAACAGCTGTACTCTTGACCTGTTTAGTAAACAAACAAGAACTTTCTTACATGTCTTTTTACCCCACCTTTTCTGGTGATTTTTCAAGTGGAAAATTAGTTTTCTATATGGACATTACACTGCTGCATTATCCATACTTGAGTTGAATTTGCAGCAAATCATTAATATGTGACACTTTAACATTGGTGTCTATGGGGAAAATAATTAGTGGTTTTAAACAATTTAACACATTAGATAAAGAATGTATGAAAGTGACCAAGTAGCAAATGAAATAACCCGAATACAGTTCAGATCGTGATGCAAGTATGATATTTTGCACATAGCTTACAAATATTATATTCAAATGAAAAATAACCTAAGCCAATGCAATTTCGACCATTTTCAAGATGGCCGCTAAAAATCAAAGATGGCGGACAAAATATTGTAAATATAATATACAGCTGTATTTTAAGCTACTATTTAACCTCATTAACTATGTTTTGGCTTCGACTGTAAAAACAACAATCAAGGTCGCAAACATAATTATGCATTTATTCATAATAAAGATATTTTTCTGATAATTATGTCTCCCCACTTTGTGGAGGCGAGACATATTGTTTGTGCTGTCTGTTGTCTGTCTGTCTGTATGTCACAAACTTTGTCCGGACTAGTTCTCCTGAAGCCCTGGCCGAATTTTAGCGAAACTTTGCGGGGATGTACCCATCCTACATATCGTCGCCGTGTTTTGGCGGAGTTATGGCTCTTTAAATGTTTTAATACTCAAACTTTGTCCGGACTACTTCGCTGAACCCCTAGCCGGATTTCAACGAAACTTGGCAAGGATAATCAGTACCAAGTCTAGTTGCGCATATCGTCGCCATGTTCCGGTTAATTGATTTTAGGGGAGTTATGACCCTTTAAATGTTCTAATACACAAACTTTGCCCGGACTATTTCTCCTGATTCCCTGTCCAGATTTCAACGAAACTTGAAAGAGATGTATATTGCCAAGCCTAGTTGCGTATATTATCGTCGTGTTCGGTTTAATTTATATGGCGGATTTATGGCCCTTTCCCCACTGGGGAGACATCTGTTTTTACTAAAAACTACCTCTATTTTTTGTTTGTTTTGGATGTGTGTTTTCCTTGACTGTGTTCTGTCAATGCTACATTTCCTGCTGTTGAATTTGTATACCTATTTTATATTTAATCCTGATTAAATACTCTCTTCTATTCAGAATGTCATGTATAGATACATAGCGTTGTACAAAAAGATTATGACAGGAGAAATTTGGAAATCGCCGAACACAATAAATACGAAGAACATACTGCAGTCTCGGTTTCATTGAGACTGTTCATGAACGGTAGTGAAAAGTGCTTGCTACCGTTCATGCCTTCTAGCCCCGGGTTGAGCAGAACTCAATATTTAAAATGTCATTAGTACATAAATTTGAGCCATCCCGAAGATAGTTTGCACATGACGGTGAACATGGAACCATTTTTCACACCATTTCATGTCCAATACTTTTCCTGTGGTCAACAGCTGAATTTCAAACCCATATTTAGACGGATAATGCATAAATTGATCTTTAGCAGGCAGCTATCAATGTTTTACTGCACATAGTGTCGAGGTGGCCGGAACATTCCGGGATTAGACAAGCGTAAATTCCCCATTGTAAAGAATCCTATGCCAACATGGGGAGATTTGATACGTATTAATCATTTACCCTGGGGAATTATACATAAATCTTGACCCTAGCGATGAGAATTAGTCAGTGTGTACATTTGTATAATCATCCCTGGGTATGCGAAATCTGTGTCGTCGCTCCTCAGTCCACCACCCAACAACATTGATAGGTGCATACGTGACTGAGACCATTCACATTCTACTTGATGGCCACGTCGATATGCATGCTGTATTAACGTAGCTTGTTGGTGGAATTGCGTAAGTATGTTCCAGTAAATACTGAAAAGGGGATCCCTTGGAAGTAACAAAAACAAACAAGTGATAAAAGTAGCAGACTTGGTTTTATTTTTTGTTCATGAGAGGTAATGTTAAGTGCAACACCTCATCTCACGTCTCCTAGCACCGGTTTAAGCGATATCCTACTTTAAAGCCACAAAGAGGGGGCTTGATGATCTCAAAGGACCAGTATAATTAATAACACTACTGGGTTTTAGTCGGGGCAACTTTTTACAGCCGCCACACAGCACTAACCAAACGCTAGTGTGATTATCAGTAAATACTAAAAAAGGGGATCCCTTGGAAACAACAAACACAAACAAGCGATAAAAGTAGCAAACTCGGTTTGCCGTGCAGACTTACCCCTTTTGCGCAGAAATTTGAAAGGATTTTGCAATTGTTTTGGACCTAACTGGAACACGATGTCAGGTATTGATAGCCATTTTAAATCCGCCCCTCTTTCATAGACAAGCCAAAGTTGATATATGCAAAGATTCTTAAACGAGGAAACTTTAATATCAACCAAGTCAGTGTCACATTAGGACATTATAATTTCTCTATACCCTTTCTTGAATTTATGTTTTCCACGTATAAGTATTCATGTGTCAGCCCCTACGTGGTTACAGGGTGCACATTCAGCTTTCTAAATAGGTAAATGAACTGTTTTCTCCATCTGTTGTTACACAAATTGTCTTCGTTAAACATTCTTATGTTTGATTTTGCGATAGTTCTGGTTTTATTTCCTCCTGCTCGTAAAACAGTGTTCCAATTATCCAGCACGTTGCTTGAACCTGAATTAACCTGTGTCCTAATACTGCTTGAAAACTGAATTAACCTTATCAATCTCACGAAGCCATCTATAATGACCAAGGACAAATACGTAGAGGATAGTTTCTGAAATGCACTTTTTTGTAATTCTGAATAAGAACGCCAGGAACGGATTCCATAACTGTAATTGGGAACCTTCTTTTAAGTATTATTATTTATTTATATATATATTTGTTTAGCCTTCTTCTAACGACCCGTTATTTCATTTAATTATAATAAATTATTTTCATCCCATCTATTCGATTAAAATACACATTTTCATAAAGCTTGTAAAATGCACATTCGGTTATCTGGTGCTCTTAAACTTGTCTTTGCAACATTAGAAGCAGATAAAAACGAATCGACCGTATCTTTTGATTCGATAGGAGATTCAGAAGAGACAATTATCCAGTCATTATAGTTCGGAACATTCCGTAGTACCTTCTAAATTGCCATTTCGATGTGCAACCGTCTCATTATAATAACAATTATAATTAACAATTAATAATTAACAATGTGTTTATTCCATCATAACATTCCGGACATTGTCGCTGTTTTAGTGCGTGTTTTTGGTATACCTACTTTTAAAACTATGAAGCAATCTTGCGGTTGAATTGCATGCCGAACCGGCTTTGAAACAGCTGTGTTTTCATTTTTAGGTAGATATTTCACCATTAAAACTTGATATGTATTTTAAAATTAGACATTCAAATGTTGGCAAAATTGGAATTTTAGATGTGTGTATGTTGGGTGGGGGCGGGTGTGTGGGGTGGAGGTGGTTAGGGGAATACTTAAGTATAAGGTATATAATGTTGTTTGGGTATTGTATTGTTTCAGCCATATATGTAACTGACATTGTACACTGCATTACAGCCAATTTTCATAGGAACCTTATTGAGACCCCAAAATAACGTGTTCAACAGATGTAAACAAATAACGTCAAAATACAACTGTATTATTTGATAACATTTCCTAAAGTAAACAACGTGATTAGTGTTCAATACATTTCATCAAAGAATAGTTTCGTAATATATATGCGTTGATACCATCAATAAGTGTATTTGTATACAAAAGTAGATATAAAAATCGAACAGGAAAAGTAGCATTCAAGGACGACAGTCAACCACAAACACAACAATAAACAAAGAGCAACTTTAAACTAAAGACGAATAAAGGCAAGAAAGGCATCATAAACACAAAAGGATTGACAATAGTGCTACCGCCTTGGAACGGTCAGTGGCAAAAAAATCAGCTGGTGTATAAAACAGGTTATAGGGTGCAAAACTCGATTTTACCATAGTGTCCTTCCAGTAAACGTGACAGTGTAAATAAAGATATCCCCGCAAGGTTATAATCTCTAACAAACATGGCAGCATTACTAGGCAGTATAAGTAAAACACATCAATGATCATGAATATATAATATAAAAAACAAAAGCCTAGAAAGCCACAAAATAAGTACTCATTGACTTGGCTGAAGCCAGAACTTTCTTATGCACTTTAATAGTTGGTCTATTGTGATCATTCCTATCATTCTAATCACATAATCAATATAATGTATTATATATATGATTATATGCTGACCAAAAAAGAATCGTCCGACATTTTTACTGGATTTCCATAGGCATGTTTTTGAGGACATATAAAAGTTTAAACAGCGTTTTAATAAAACAATGTTTGATGTTTGTAAGCACACTTAGGTGAGTACTAAATATCCCATTAAACGGTTTCAAATTTGCCAAGCAATACTCTTTTATGGACGATATGGAAATGTTAAAGAGGTGGTGGGGTAGGGGGAGGGGTGTAATTTGATGAGTGTTGATAATCGCTGCCATCTAAACAATCGGTATTATGTTTTTTTGTGATTTTTTTGGTAAGGAACATAAAGAGAATATTTTCTCGGACAAATTTCGGTAATGTTTTTAGACAATTTGTTTCTGTGGCCAAAATGCATGTTGTAAGAAAAGGAGCCTAACTCCCTTGTGTATTGAACTTTTCAAAAACATCTTTATTTGGACTATTGTTGGTGGTCTAATTATCCTTAAAACATCATTAGTTTTTTCCTGTTTTGCTGTCTTGACAATCAGCATCAACATCAGTGGACGTTTCTTTTTTGTTCAGTAAAGTTCGATTAATAAACTGTTTGAATCAATGTAAGTCTATCGTTATCATATAAACAACGCAGTATACTATCTGTTTCTGCGAAATACTTTGATAAGTTAGCATTTCTCGAAATTTAAATCATTTTGGTGGCCATTTTGAAAACGGATGACCACTTGGAAATAAGGTGAAAATGAAGTGGCTCAGGTTCTTGCCATGATCAGGACACCCTATGGGAACGTTCTGCCAAGGTTCATGCTTGTATCCCAATTTGAACTATTTTATTACAAGTTAATTTCCTCTGCTAAAGGATCATACGAAATTGGAGAAGACGTTTACTTATAAAACCTTGATTTCGATTATTGACGTCCTTAAATTCGTTGCACGAGGAACATCCTCATCTAAATGTCGACAGGTATCGAAGTAAATATTAAAGTTATCTCGCTTATTGGCGATTTTAATATGTATGTTAGTATTTAAAATGTATGAGAATTTAAAAAAAATATTTTTGTTACTTTAAATGAATTCTCCGATACCGCTGTCGATTATAAACGCTGTTCGTTTGTAAAACGTTTTTATAATAATTAATTAATAAATATTTTAAATGAGTATTACTGGTTTATAACAGTTTCTCTCTGAATGTACAACATCTTCTTAAATCAGAATTTAAATTTTAAGGAGAATAAAAAATTAACAAAACAGAGATGTATTAATGGAAGTTAATCTTTGGAAATATATGAACCTAATTTTCAGATTTATGTAACCTTATACTTTTGATTATGTTGCTTTTTCATTTAATTTACTTTGTGGTAATGAGGGCTTACGGTGCCATTGCGTGTGTGTGCTGTGGTTTCTGTAGCCTGAGGACTATGATAAATAGTAATGAAGTATTTGCTCGCTTTTCAAACTGTAGTCGATAAATACTGTCTGGGATTGTACACTTCTTTATATAATATATAATATATTTGACAGAAACAATCATGTTCAATGACAAAATGCCAATAGGATTATAACATATATGTTATCAATGTATCATAATTGACATCTGCGATGTTAAACTCCATATATAAATAAAATATTGCTATTGATTATCAATAACGCATCAACATGATCAAATGTGCCCTGACCATATACTGTTTGATTGATTGTGCGGTCAGTTGCTATGATAGTATAATGTAACTAACTACAGACGATTCGTTTGAAGTAGTTATGTCTTCGTTTCTATGTTACACGAAGTCGAATATGACATAATTTACCAGGGTCATCCACGAAATTAAGCTACTATCCCGAACTATGTGATGTAAAGGTAAAATATAGCTCAAGCCAATGCTAGGGTGTGTGAGAGGTGTTGAGTCCCACGAGGTTGACCGGTCATCGCTCAATAGAAATGTGACTGACTATAGAGGGTGAATCTGCGTTGTAATACACATTTGAAAACACATTTCATTCATTGTTTTAGTTTTTTATCAACATCTTAGTATGTGTACAAATGTTGTGTATGAATACAATCGTACTTTATTGTAGTAGTAGTAGTATTTGTTTTATAAATGTGAGACATGTTATTTCATAAAAAAGGTACAAATAGTGTTAACATGAATAATAACACGTCATCAAACTTTGAATGAAATTAAACACCCAGCCACCTGGCATGGCAAATCCTTATAAGACGGTAGCGTTTGATCTTTATCTTTAATCTTGTCTTGTCGTACCCTTAACGGTTTGTTCTCTTGTTGCTCCGGCTTCTTCTAAGTCATTGAGTAGGCTTTGTGGCTTTTTAGGCTTCTGATTATTTTATATTATATATATACATGATCATTTATGTGTTTTAGTTATAGTGCCTATTAATGCTGCCTTGTTTGTTTATTAGACGCAATAGAGTACGTGTATAAAATAAGAACGTTGTATGTAGTCACCTATCTGTGAAAAATCCAACGCTGGAACTCAGAAGGTTTAAAGAGCTACATCATAATATATCGTCATAAGTGTGATTCAAATATCGGATGGCGTGGTGGCGTTATGGGGAGCATACTTGCCCGGAAAGCAAAAGGTCCGTGTTCAATTTCAGGCTGCGAGACGTCGATTTTTTAAATGGTAATTATTCTGAATATTTAATAATTCTGTGTCCTTGTTAGAGTATTTGCTTAAAATAAAAACTTTGTATGTGGTCGCATATCTGTGAAAACTCTGGAACTCAAACGGTTAAAGAACTAGGCCATAATATAATATCATAATTGCCATTTAAATATCGGATGGCGCCCGGGTTTCTGTGGTTCAATTCCCGGATGCGGCACGCCGCTTTTTGAAATGGCAATTCTGTGTCCTTGTTAGACGCAATAGAGTACTTGTATAAAATAAAAAACGTTGCATGTAGTCGCCTATCTGTGAAAAGTCCAACGCTGGAACTCAGTAGGTTTAAAGAGATACATCATAACATAACGTCATAATTGTCATTCATATATCGGATGGCGTCGTGGAGTAATGGGGAAAATACTTGTCAGGAAAGCAAAAGGTCCGTGGTTCAATTCCCGGCTGCGGCACTCCGATTTTTTGAAATAACAATTATTTTGAATATTTAATAATTCCGTGTCCTTGTTAGACGCAATAGTGTCCTTGCATACATTAATCAATTTGATTTTGAACTGTGAATTTATGAATTTCTTACAATTTGGTTTAGTTAAATATTAGCTAGTATGAGCATTACATCAGAAAACCATATAAGCCGTTACACATCGATTTAACCTTATTTATACACTGTATTTCGGTAGTAATGCCGTGCACACGATCACTGGAGAACCAATGAGGCACTTGGATAGAGCTCAGTGTACATTTATTGGCTACAATTGTACATGACGTCCAGATTCTATGTCTAACTGACCTTTATTGAGCTACAGTGTAATCAGTAGTTGGTAACTGAGACCAGCCGTTTGGGACGTATAACTGCGACCAGCCGTTTAGGACGCCTTACTGAGATCAGCCTTTTGGGACGCCTAAAGCAGAATACATAGAAAACAACATCCCTGTATGTCGATCTGAACTTTTTGAGGACAACGAATGATATCCACATCTGTTTTAACCTCAATTAATTGATAGATAATCGGACATATGGCAATGTCAAAACGAAATATTTAGGATAACTATTAAAATGTAGAACGATCAAATACGTTGAAGCCTCATCGTTATTACGCTCAAATAAGAGACATTTTGTTATTCAAAGAGATAGAATGCTTTTAAGATGCATCAATGAATCCAGTAGTGGTTACATTATATTGGCACTACGAGTTTCATATATCAGTATGGTAAGTGTGAGGTTTGGTGCACCCTAGAACCTGGTTTAAACCCCCAGCGGCCTTTTTTGCCACTGACCGTTCCAAGGCGGTAGCCCTATTGTCAACCCTTTTGTGCTTGTGTTTGTGATGTCTAATTTGGCATTTTGCTCATCTTTAAAGTTGTTCTTTTTTTTCTTTGTGTGGTTGTGGTTGATTGTCGTCCTTGAATGCTACTTTTCCTTTCGATTTTTATATCCATATTTACTGACCGGTCATATCAACTACACATATATCATAAAAACGTACTACAGTTTGTTATAACAATTGGCTGCATCATAAAATCATAATAAAGTAGGGTTATTACTAGAGTAATTTGCTCTGAAAGCTTGTAAAATATATCCTCACATGAATGCTCTTGTATATTATAGCACATTATTAATTAACTTAACAATATTTGTCGTGTTTTGCTAGAAACTCTAAACATAATACGACACAAACTCGGTCAATACGAAACGGAAGTCGTCAATATGAAAAAAGCAAGGCCAATATGAAGAAACTCGCCAATACGAGCTTACGTGACGACGTTCACGTTACGTGACGTCATTCTCACTCGTGTATCAACTAATAAATTAAATTAATTAACGCCAAATCATGTCAAAAAATGTTTATGAACAATAAAATGCTACTGAAGTGGAAGTTAATTAATACAATTGGGCCAGTATGACAGTCCTTGGACCAATAACTGGGCCAATATGAAAATACTTAATACTATCGTAGTATAATAGTCTAGTTTGCTTACACAGGTGGGTAACGACGTATTATAATTAACACGATTAATGTCATATAGGTCGCACTACACGTTGCCCCTCACCACTGTAGGTTCGATCCCTCAGGGGCCTAGGCATCTTTATGTGAGGAAGCTATCCAGCTAGCTTGCGGAACGTCGGTGGTTCTACCCAGGTGCCCACCCGTGCACGAAAATTGCCCGGAGGGACACCTGGGGTCTTCCTCTACCAATCGAAGCTGGAAAGTCGCCATATGACCTTATCTGTTGGTTCGACTATAAATCCAATTCAATTCAATACACCTTTAGCTCCCTTGGAATCAACCTTAGGATAATGTTTGCGCCATGAAAAGTAGAAGTGTGTTCATTGGTTTTAAATATTTTAGTAATTGCTGACAAATATGTTCATTGTTGTTGCAAGTGAGATGAACACAGTCTGAGATCAGATGTGCAGCTCTTAGACGACACTGCCACCAAGATATGACACGTTTATAGGTGTTGAAGAATAGTATACAACTATTTCATTCCTTAGAGTTAATGGTTTAAACTATTTATCAGAGGGACTGACTACTGACCCGAGAAGGGTACTATTGCACGAGGCGGTAGTTTTGATTTGTTTACTAATAAAATTAAAATTTGGAGTGTGAGCCGTGTAAACAATGTATCTGCTTCCTTTGTTCATTCAAACAAGCGTGTCACTGACACAGATCGACTATTGCACGGTCACGTGACGTTACGTCACTAACACTGATCGACTATTGCACGGTCACATGACGCTGCGTCACTGACATAGATCGACTATTGCAAGGTTACGTGACGCTGCGCCATTGACACAGATCAACTATTGCACGATCACGTGACGCTTTGCTGTTTTAAAAAAAAGCGCGTCAATGACAAAGATGTATTATTGCACGCTAAATTTACTATTGCACTGTCACGTGATGAACTATTGAACGGTTGGCATATATTTCCAATGAGAATAGTCAAAACTATTTAATCACACGTGACTGCTTCTAGACTAACGAAAAACGCTTATATTTTATGATATATAACAGGGAGTAATGCTCGTATATATATAATAATATAAATTATGTTCAACTTCTGAGGTTAAATCCCAAAATAGTGCACCGGATGATACCTCTCAAATTAAAACAAAATCGATATAACCTGCTCAACGTACTGATATAAGTCGTACATGTATATGTCATTATTTCAATTTTACCTTTTGTTGGTACTTGGTCGCAGCTTGATGACTGTAGTTATGCATATATTTAGTTCATGCAATTTAACCTTACAAAGAGAAATAATAAATAAAATATTCAGACATAATATAATTAAAGATACCTATTGAGACTGCAATATGTCTGGATGGAGAAGTACATTTTCTTACACATATTAACCTCTCAGGCAGACAAATGAATTTTGAACAAAATAAATATTTTATTTCACGTCTGGATTCATTCGGTCAAAAGAACTTCTAGTGGGTTTAAGGGATTGTGAATATTCATTTTGACATTGTTTCACTGTCATTGCATTCCAGTTTATATGGTAAGTCTATTCCTTATGTGTATGGCCTTCGTAAAACAGATGATTGTTTAATACCGGTGCAAATGGTGGTGACATGCCCAAAAGCCAATTAAGAAAGCTCTTTCATTTTCCGTCTGCTTGAGTTTAACATGTAATCTGGTAAGAAATGCGCATGCTGATACATTAGCAAACACTGCGTTGAAGCAGGTTACATTCGATAATAATAAATTTAAATTGGCGGATTGAGAATATTACATTTCTCTTCAAAGCTGATTATACGTTTCATTCCTTACACGCATTAAGGATATTCTTGGAGTATGCCGCTTTTCCTTTGTCCTAACTTTGGGGAACATGATGTGTAATTATGCTATGCCTGACACTGTCAATAAAGTTCCTTTTTCAATAGTAAACTTAAACGCATACCATGTTCAGGGTAATCCTTGTTTCAAGATGGTTTTAGTGAGGGTGGTGGGATCGGGCTCGCGAGTGCAACTTTGGAGAAAAACAAACGCAAACAAAACTTCCACATACAGCGCTTTTGTAAGCTTGGAGATCGCTGAGCCCGATACATATATTTAGACATCGGTGGTACATTTTCAATTGCTTTTGTTTTTTTGCTTAAATATCTATAAGGTGGTTCCACTACTCCGGTCGATAAAGGCTCTGGGTATTGTTTAACCACCAACAGGATATGCTGTCTTCTTTTTAAGTTAGTATTTTGGCTGTTACTTCTGGTGCGCAGGCTTCGTAACTGCTGCTCCCAACTAAATTCCATTTTGTTTATTCCGCTCTTCGGCTCATAGCATTTTGTTAGATACTGGGACCATACGCCGCTGGACATGGAGGGTGTAATAAGTATACAGGTCGCTATGTCCACCGCCATATGCATGCCATCTTCGGGATGGTTAAAATTATGTACGATTGAGTTTATGAATATTGAGTTCTGTTCAACCCGGGGCTAGTGGGCGTGAGGTAGCTAGCATAGTTCACTACCGTTGATGAACAGTCTCAATCAAACCGAGACTGCAATACTTCTTATGTATCGTGTTCGGCCGTTTCCAAAGGTCCACTCTCATACTATTTTGTTTAAGAGGGATTCACCTTTTGGAGTTTAGCTGAGTCACGTTCCCTGAACCCTCTCTCTCTTGTAAGGAGGGTGTACATTCAAAGCAGAGGGTGTACCAATGATCTGATGATGATAGGGATAATACTATGCTGAGGAACGGATTCAACACAACAAGTTTGTTTGGAAGTGACGTCGCATATCCATATATTTTGCGTGATACACGGTATTCTTGATGCTTAAATGGATACACGACAATCATTTTTTTCAGCTTGCGGTTCATCGTTAACTTTTCTGCCTATCTTGCATATTTGCAAACCACTTATATTAATTACAAGAATAGTTCAAAGCATATTGATTTTGCCTATTACTAACTGTTGATTATGATTCACCAATAATATAGTTAAAACTACAGTAGAATAACGAACATAAAGTATTAAAGTGGATGCTTGCAAGTAGATTTAAAGTCAAAATGATACTGTATTAATAAATTGAGATGGCAATTTTAATACGTCAACATTAAATCAGGAAATGTAGCATTTAAGGACCACCGTCAACTAAAGACACACATGGAAACAAACAAGAAGTTCAAGGATAAATAAGGGCAAAATATATGAAATATAACATATGAAAGGGTTGACAATAGGTCTACCAACTTGGAACGGTCAGTGGCCAAAACGGCAGCTGGCAGTATAAACCAGGTTTTAGCGAGCACCAAACCCACTCTTATCGTATTGTCATCCCAATATAATATACATAGAAATCGAACAGGAAATGCAGTATTGAAGGACCACAATCAACTGACCTGTAAATAAAGAAATGCTATATCCTCTAACAAACAAGACAGCATTAATAGGCAATATAAGTATAACACAAAGATGATCATGAATATATGTATGTAAAAACAAAAGTATTGACATAAGTCATGGCAGCAAGAGAATAAACAATTAGTGACACGTTAAGACACGATTGGTGACAAACATCGAACGTTACCGTCCACTCATGATTTTTTTTTGATTTATTTATTTGTTTTCAGTTATCTTCTGATAACCCATTTATTCAGATATCTTAATACCTAGTATCTGATACATATAAACAAAACATGTATATTAATATGTCAAGGTTAACAATTTGTAGAATGGGTGTTGCTACTTTTTTTTGTATATATTATAAATATGGGGAACAGAAGACTTGCTAAGTTTTCTGAAGTAGAATATGTTCTCTTGGATGGGCAATTTTTTATTCATTAAGTCCATTTTAGAAATGTTCAACTGTCAGCATCTTAGTCTTTCAGTCAAGTGTTTGTTGTTTTTTGTGCGTTTTAAGGATTTAAACTATTATTTTCATGTATTTTTGCCATACTTTTGTAAATAAATTTATTTTATTGTTTTTGGTAGCGATACATTTAAGAGATTTATACTGGTATCTTAGTCTGCTTTGTAAAGCGATGATTGACAAGGGTTTATTTAAGTGCTTTGATGAATATTCGTAGTATTTAATTTCTAGCATAATTTGTAAATCGGCTGGAGAATAGGCATTTCCAATGTTAAAAATAAATAGCTCTTCTGTAAATAGTAATGTAATGTTATGGGCAGATAACCATAATTTAACTTGATTTAGAAAAATCTGAGTTGCTTGACATGTCCATAACATATGGATTAAAGTTTCTTCTTGTTGGCAGTATGTACATAGAGGACTGCCGATGATTTGAATTGTATACAAATATGTTTTAGTTGAAAGAATTCTACGATTAATTTTTATTTGGAACCATTGTAAGGATGTACTGTAGTTATTTTTAAATGGTGCATTGTAAATATCTTCCCATGTTTCACTATCAATATTGTATACGTGTTCCCATTTTGCCTTCGAAGAAGGTGTCTCATCATTTTGATTAAAAATATTCACTCATGATTTAGATAGATGTCATCTTTGGATCCACAATCTGTTCGGTCATCGCACAAAGAGGAAAGCAAAGTGGATAACTAAACCGGTCAACAACTAAACATGCAGTGCGTTGCAAAATGATATCTATTGATATTTAACAAATTTAATAAAGATTGTATGAAATTGTTTATGCCCAAATATCTTACGCAGTTTGTAAATCACATAACCATAGAAGTCAGGTTGTTACGAACCTTTACAATCTATAGTAAAACGAATATTTTGAGAAAAATATACCCTATAAGATACTGCTGTTGGAACAACCCCGTAGAGATAATTAACGATATCAAAATTATAATCATCTCTCTGATCATCAATTGTGCTAATTGTTTCTCAGTTTTCAAGTGAGAGATTCAAATCGAGTAAAAACGCCTCAGTATCAGAAATATATCATCTTTGTTAATAAATACTGACAAGGCGATCCCTCGGAAGCAACAAACACAAACAAGAGATAAAAGAAACTGACTCGGTTATATTGAATGTGTTCATGAGCGGTAATGAAACGTGCAACGCCTCCCACGCCTCCTAGCACCGGCTTAAGCGATATACTTGAAATGAATACTGAAAAGTGGATCCCTTGGACGCAACAAACACAAACAAGAGGAGATAAAAGTAGCAGACTCGGTTTTATTGAGTCATGAGGGGTAATGTAAAGTGCAACAAAGACTGGTTAAAGTTGAAGTTCAAATTCTATTGCAAACAAAAACTAGCCGAGTGATTCCGTTTTCCAGATCAAATTGTTTCATTGGCAAAACAGTAGTCGGACGGGGCTAGTTTAGTGCTTATGCAAATTAAATATGCATCTGAAACACACTGCGTTGGGCTTATTCATTTTGGATTGACACCCATAATTGACAGATCTGCTCCAGTCCATTTAATGTGTCGGGTTTATTGCCATGTTTATAATTTGATTCCTGAACGCAATCTAAATATTGACACAGATGTGATTCTTCAATCAGGGGTAGCTGGAAGAAGATATCTGAATTATTAAAATTGATAAAAGCCCACAATATTTTCTGATTGTAAGTACATTCGATGATCTTTTAGAAACATAGCCATCAAAGGCAATGGCACCGGTACCACAAACATAGAGCAAATTAATTATACAATGGAAATTACAATATTCCTACACAGCACAAAGATAGGTGAAGATAAACGACTTGCATTAATTAGTAGGCAATATGACCTACTGTTTATAGGGTAAGCTAAAATCGATTGTATGTGTACAAACATGTAGTATATTTGATAAAAAATAAAATAAACTGTGACATTACAATGATCCTCTCTGTGAAAACAAACTAAGCCTTGGTGCGCGAAACAAAATATATTGGGATAATGGCACTGGACACTGCTAAAGCCAGACATCAGCGTCATTAAATTTAGCAAAACAATAATGCAATACTGTCCAAGAATAGATTGCAGTACTCTATTGAAGCAGACAGCAATCACAACCAGAGATAAAATAAAGTAGCAGACTCGGTTTTATTGAGTTTGTTCATGAGAGGTAATGTAAAGTGCAACACCACTCACGCCTCCTATCACCGGCTATGCGATTCTAGGTGGGCGATTCAATTATTGTTACTTTATTATATATTTTGTATTTGTATATACCATAGCGTTCATTCATATAATATGGTAGGGTAATACGGTAAGTGTGTGATATTCATAAATTTGTTCATGAACAATGTAATTGTCAGACTATGGACAATGCACTAGTGATATATGACCTACTATAAGTAATCAGAGAGGTCCTGAAACTGAATGCAAATGATGACACAGCACCATGCACAATGAAAGTCATACTATAAAATCATGCATACTATAAAGACAGATTCGTGATCTATTCAAGAGCACACAGCACTAAAAATAGCTTATTAAATGGAAAACGACAAGCACGAATTTGTTACAATTTATAAGGATTACTGTCAATTTAAAACGACACTGAAACGTCATTATGTTTCACATTATCGCCCATCGATCAAGATAAACGCCCACAATGTCAGTTCGCAAATCTGTCGTTTTTTTAAATCCTCCGTTTAACAATCGTTCAGCATGACCTCGTCGTACTCGAATACTAATGACTCTGCAATTAGTACAAAATAACAAAATAACATGCAAAGAAACCTATGTATTCAAATAAACGTACAACCAAAAAACAAAACAATGAAGAATGAGGCAATTTTGATTGTACACGTGCTCGAAAGGTTTAGGTTTTGGAGATGTTTCACTGGATATATTAATTTTAAATAGACGCTTTTTTACCAAAACAATGTTGAAAGCAAGATTCTTCCCATGCTTTTCTAGTGACATTTAAACACAATGGATGTTATATCGAGGGTGAGTGGAAACCTATTGTACCTGTATATAAATTAAGAACCAGATACAAAAGTTTTACACTAAGCATGCTAAGCCCTCGATATATAAGCATTTTTTTAATTTTCACATTACGTGTTCCCGCCTTAATTCCATTAAACGATGCGAAAACTTATATTAGCAGGATTTTATAACGGGTATTTCGACAATAAAACACGTTTAAAAACATATTTTACTGAAATAAATGCGATAACCTGATTAAAATTACCTATTAAATGTTTTAATTTTACAATACACAATCTTTTTAAGCCGAAATGAAGGTTTATTTCATACCCCAGCTAACCCCGTTTTCACTTCTTGGAGAAGGGGTTGGATGGGGTATGAAAGTTAATACTCGGACCACGTAATGCAAAATAACAGATTTTGGTGATGGAAAAAGACTGACCATAGTCAGAATGTATGTTATTAATATTGTACACGATGTATTATTTTAATTTAACCAAATATAATTATGTTATACACTGAAAAAAAATCCTATTTACTCACAGTTATATCTTAACTAGCTTTTCTTAGTTAAAATGTATTTTAGAACAGGTGTGTGATAAGTAATTTATTTTGACCAATACTTTATAACATAGTTATTTTTTGTTTAAATTGTTACATCTTCTGAGAGTTACCCTCCTTTCAGATAAAAACATGAAATGTGCTGATAAAACACTTAACATGAATTCGCTTAAAGATATAAACTTTTTAAATTTTGGTAGGAAATAATATAAAAAAATAAATATAAAAGTTTGACCTATATAATGGTGGACTGTAAATGGGTCAACCACTAAAAATGCAGTGCGTTGAAAAATGATAGGTTCATAAGTGACCCCTAAACACCAATAAAATACCTGATGTACCATCTTTAAATAGCATATGTTCATTGCGTTTTATAAGAATATTATCGAACTGCGTTTTATACACATGATATTGATAATACGTTGTTTTATATCCATTGATCTCAAATTGCAAATTAATGTTCTGTTAGTGGCTGATGTCTAAATTCCTAGGGTAGATATTTTGGTTCATAACAAGCCAACGACGTGATTGCAAGGATCCCCCCAATTCTTTATCGATATATAAAGTAGCCGCCTGTCCACGACACGTCCAATGAGCACCTAATTATTACAGACATTCTGCCCCAAAACTCTCCCAATCGCATAACACTGCTTTAGTCAAGTCGTCATCGTACGATTCTTCGACGGTACACTGCTTCATTGAAGGCTCTAGCGCACAACACATCCAAGGAGCACTGCTTCGTTTAAGGCCTCAGCCACAACACGTCCAAAGAGCACTGCTTCATTCAAGACCTCAGTCCACGAGACGACCACGATGATCTGCTTCATTCAAGCTGTCAGCCCATGACACCCAACGAGTACTGCTTTGTACAATCCGTTAGAGCACGGTACTGACTTATTCAAGGCCTCTGATCGCGACACGCTCACGGAGCAATGCTTCATAAAAGGCTTCAGTCCGCACTTTTCAACAGAGCATATGTTTTTCATACATCGTGGACAAAGGAATACTGCATTTTTCCAGACCTCTGTCCACGATTTGTTTCCCAGACCGCCTGCCAACGATTCTCAAACAAACCATTGCTTTATTACTACAGACCCCAACTTAGTGCAATAAGTCTTATCGATTTCAAATAAGTTGACGGAACATTAAGATGTTTAGTTTCAAAATATATTTATTCGGAAAGAAATTTACATATTTGTCATTTCTACGTTTCTACAGATAAACTAATATTTACTGTGATGGAAATATGTCATAGCCGCCGCAATATATTTCCAATCGCAAATGATAAATATTGATATATACGTCAAAAAGTTGATATGTTATTGATATAAAATGAAGAAACCGTAATATTTCTAGACAGCATTCCCAAGCTTCTGTCAGAACTGTACGACAATCGGTTAATCAACTATCGAAAATACTAATTAAGTTTATGTCATGTTCTCAGACAATATTGGCATTTTAATAGTAAAACATATTTGACTCTATACATTCTAGGAAACGCTACGAATTTCCGATTATAACAAAATGCTCCTGACATTCGGATATTATTTCTTTAGGATGGTACAAAACCACTTTATCAGGCTTAATGGAAGCTATGTGAACTAGCCTGACAGTAATTTAATTTGTTATTTAAATATCAAATTCACCAGACAAGTTCAGTAACTTATCATTTAAGGTGTGGGTTATTTCCTTCAGAAATATGCGGTGCTAAAAATGCACCACATCTTTTATGTCTTTTTAATTAGTGAATGACTTCTCACCATTTTATATTGTTTAGTCATTCCATGGAAATGAGAGAATTGTCAAACAGAGCAGAGCGCATGTCATTAAGTGTACGCTACAATAACTAATGTTGGCGAAATGTAAATTCTTAATTGTTTTATTTCCTATGCAAACTAGGTTAAATAAAACTGAAAGTTAATACAAGCTGATACGAATTATATGCATTATAGTGTTAACCCACATACACAATTAAACTATAGGTGCCCACAATGAAGTTTGTGAAGCACTTTTTGGCTGCCGAAAGCACAAGGCAAGGTAGCAGCTGTGATCTTTGAGTTTCTCTTGTGTAACACACTGATTCAAGTGCAAATGAGACGGTTGATTTACAAACTACAAGGTGTAGGTATAAAAGTAGAACATGTTATGCCAATCACGTAACATTCTCATATCGCTACCGACTGCGGTTTCGGATGACAAGCGGAGAGGAATTGTCTTAGTTTAACATAGTTTTAGAGGTGATCTTTATCTTGGAATTTGTAAAAGCTTGACTTTCATTTTAGACCAGCTAGCCACTGGGAGAAATGACATGTCCCAAAGCAGTGTTTTGAAAATTTTCCAGTGGTACTCGAGGAGGAGTAGGTTTACGAATAGAATTTATAAGTATTTTCAAGACAGATGGATGAACAGTCAAGTAATATAACAGTTTCGAAATACATTACCCATGATGAAAATACAGACTCGGTTCTTATTCATGTATGCAAGATTACCGGAGGGGGTCCCAACCAACTCAGTACTGTGACTCTGCATGCTTATACTTCGGTATTGTGCTTTACTCACATACGTGCACATAACACAAACAGTGGTTATGAATATTGTTATGATGTGCAGGGAGGCCATAGGCGACTCGTTCGCTGCACGCTGCTTTTCAGTCCTGCATATTTCACTAAGATTTCAAACGTAAAGTATGTGTATATAATATATAATAGGAGTCATATAGTTTGCATGTATACATGTAGTAGTTTGTTGACTATTTGCCTTTATGACCTCTTAGGACGTTGCAAGTGGCAAATCTGCTACTTTTCTCTCTTGTTTTTGTTTGTTGCTTCCAAGGCATCACCTTTTCAGTATTTATTGACATTCACACTAGCGTTTGTTTAGTGCTGTGTGGCGGCCGTTAAAAGTCGCCCGACTACAAATCAGTAGTGTTATTATTTACTGGTCCTTTGGGATCATCAAGCCCATTCTGTTTTTCTTTAAAGTAGAATATCCCTTAAGCCGCTGCTAGGAGGCGTGAGAGATGTTGCATCTTTTAATTACCTCTCATGAACAAACTTAATAAAACCGAGTCTGCTCTTTTTCTCTCTTGTTTGTGTTTGTTTCTTCCAAGGGATCACTTTTTCAGTATTTATTGTGATGACGCCGACTAGTCGTCCAGACATCGATAATACGTAACTTAATATATGAGTAGTTGGTTTGTAATCTAATCTCCATTTGTGTGAATCATTTTAGATATCGTCAATGCTATATATAGGCAACATTACAACTTTTTTTTCATGAATCTTACTATTTAACAAGAATATAAATATACATAAAGTATACATTGACAACGATGTATTAACAAGACGTTCATATTTGTAATAAACATCGTGTAGGAGTTTCCGACTGCAGCATGGAACGCTTCATGCAGAGAGGACATCCTATTCTAATTTCCTCACATAGATTGGTTATTAATTTATCACAATAGGTCATATAATCTAGCTAGCATATAAAACAGTTTAAAGGGAATGTAGCGACACAGTCAAACAGCTCTGTTATTGGGAGTTCTGAAAAACTTTGAAAAAGGTGAAAGAATTATCAAAATCGGATGATAAACAAAAAAGATATGACCATTTAAAGGTTGTTCTAAAACGAATATGGGAGCCGCCATTTTTAGAACCATATTAAAAATTCCATATTATCATATATGGAATATTGATAAATATCATCATTACATATTTCAACTACCACAACGGGAGTGATGCCAGCAGCATTGGAGGGAAGACTAAATGATTATTACACAACTACTAACGAAAGCATTCTATACAAAACCAATGGCAGTATCGAGATTGTAAACACGACCCTGCTTTGGTCTGATATTAAGTACGGCGCTATTATAATTGGAGGAAAATTCATGGCAATTGGGTGTATTCGTTGTATTTAAAATCACCCGAAGGAGGGCTTTGAGTATTGTAAGCAGGGATTCAAGTGTTGCCGATTTGGATGCAAAATGCATTAATACACGAATGAGCATACGTCGTTATCCAATGTAGTTGTTTCCGTTTAGAATAGACGTGTTTGTGCTTATTATTGTACTGTATTTTCATATTTCACGGCACGGCATAACACGATTACAAAACAGTTGTGTGAACCCCGTTTAACATGACTAGAATGTCGAACGCAGTGCTGAACTAGATAGACACCGGGCATGTTTGCGAAGATTCAGGACTAAAAGCAAAAGTGATCATTGTAGTAAAATAGAAAAAATAACTGTTCTACTGTAACACCTGCTTTGCGCGTCCTTACAGTTAATAATTGAAAGACAATTTTGTTAAGTTTTCGATATCAGTAAAATGCCTGTGCAGAATCTTACGAGAGTTTTTAAGAAATCAGAGACAAACTGGCAAACAATTAGGAACACATATAATCTTATTGAAATCAAATGTAACGTTTCACATCAAAGAAAAATCTATATTCAATACAAGTTCATACATCATATATTTGGAGAAAATCATGAACATACAACTTAGTACCGGATTCGAACCTTCATCGATATATATGCGGTTCCACTTTCATTAAAGAAGGTCGTCTGTATAGCGCTCTCTTGAAATAATCGGCTATATCAATGCGGAATTTAACCATCCTAACTCTAAAACACCAATAACATATTTAACAAAGATCGAGACAGATGTATTTACTTTCTAAATGCTTTAATAATTTCAATAATTATAGGCTATTAGGGGGAAGAATAAGTGCATATATCCCAATACAAATCTAATAATCTTTTCATTGCATACGCATTTTTTAATATAAAAACGAATAATTAGAACAAAACAATAGGTTTTAACATTTAATTTTCATCAAAAATATTTATTTGAAACAAACATATTGTTGTAACATCGTGAGCATTTTAACAATAAAACCAACATTGTTTACATCACGCGACATACTTTTCTTGACATGAGCAGAAAATTGCACCAATCACGAACGAGTATATATTACAAACCCAATATGACTTTAAAGAATTTTCTTTCTTTACTACACGTCAGTATGAGCAAATATTGACGTTTCCTGTTACATTGAAAGTAAACGGAGCTTGTAAATGCGTATGCAATAAAATGATATATATATTCGAGTTAAATTTTTCTAACAGTCTTATAATTCAAAATGAAACCGTAAGTCATGTCAAACTGAGCTAACACATTAAAATGGGCTTACAAAAATAGGTCCGGACAAGGAAAATAAATCTAAATGATAAAAAAGCCTTAAACCCATAACTGTTTAAGGATGTACAGGCACATGAACATGGCTAACATGAACACCACCAAGCGAATGCAAACAATGACGACGTGGAACATTCTGCCATTCCTATCTGCGTACAACTATGTTCAGTCTGCCCTTAAACAAAAGACTAAAGACCATGTTGTTGGTTTATCTTCTATAGTATAGCCAATACCTGTAATTAGAAAAATATAGTGTATACCTTTGCATGGTTGGTTTTCTTTTCTCGCTCATATTTAAAAATGTCCGCTATGAACAATACAAAAAGCATAAACTATCTATCCGAACACATTGTGATTCAATCAATCCAATGCTGCGGAATTCGAAATGAAACCTCATATCAAACTGGAATTTGAGTATCACCTGTTTGTTAATCCGTAAAGATAAATCGCCTTTTCATATTAAACTTGCTTCAAATGAAGAAACCAATTCTTAATCAGCACTTCATCTCACAGGACTATGTTCAACATTATATTAATGAATCAATGGTGGTCCCATATTTTTCAGCAGATCGGATTTACACCTGATCTGTTTAGCTGTATACTCACTTTGGATCAGAGTTGTAATTTACTAATTCCCAGATACACAGTCCGATAATGTACAGTGTGATGGAAGAATCACTTTTAAGCGTTTCTGCTTATTTCACACGTATGGTCAGCCTTCATTGAGAACTACTAGATAAGAAGGAAACACTTAATACATAGTGTATACATATCGGCATTTGATATTTGGCAAATACTTTCATTTCAATATGGTAGACATTAATAAACGGGAAATATATACATTACAAATTCTTACAGAAAATCTAATAAGGAGAAATTATGAACATACCACATGCAATCGGATTCAAACCTAAAACCTTCAGCTACCGCCATCGACAAAATAGTGCTGCAAATAGGGTCTGATAAGAGGTTTTATACTAGGTGGACAGTTTCTGGTCACATTGATATTTAAATAGTGCTTAGATTACTGCTTTCCTGTTGGACCTCTATACTTTTTGATATCATGTTGATATCCATGATAAAGGCTATACGATGAATAAATGATACTGCATAACAATTACATCACCTAGCCAGCCAATGGGCTAGAAGATAGCAGTTCATATAAATAAGAAGATTACGATTTGTATGGCCTGACTAACTGATAATTTAGAGTGTTAATGAAGCTTTGAAATAAAGATGGCGTCCACAATTGTCGTCAAAAAGGTGTAAAGGTCCAACAGAAACGGATGTAACGCGTCATAATTTATTATTCTACGCTAAAATAAACATGTATGGTCTAATTAGGATCTAAGGTAGGTAAAACTCACAATTGTGGTGGCCATGTAGAAGTCCATCTTGAATTAAATGCATTTTCCACACTAACTAAAGTGGCATCAAACAGATTGTATAATCTAGACACAATGACGAACAGCTTGGCAGTCTATGTGGCGGGCGACAGTATATCCCCATGCCCGAGATGACAATGGATGTGCATCACACCACTATAATATCAAAGAAAGACGACTTCGACCATTCGAATTCTCTAGACAACCTGAAATTATATTACTCTGAGTAGAATTCCATAAGGAAATATAGCGACTGTATATTTATGCCTTGTGTGGAAGTATATATGTGTGTGTGTGTGTGTGTGTGTGTGTGTGTGTGTGTGTGTGTGTGTATTTGTGTGTGCGTGCGTGCATGACCAAAACCACGCATTAAAACAATGTGAAAAGGAAGCATGGCATGTGGACAACACAAACATAAAAGGGTTGACAATAGAACGGTCAGTGGTAAAAAGGGAATTTGGGGGTTAAACCGGGTTCTATGGTACACCAAACCCCACTCTTACCATACTGTCATCAAATAAAATGGGACCGGGTAAATAAATCCCCGCCAGATAATATTCTCTAGCAAACAAAGCAGCATTAAAAAGCAGTATAATATAACACACAGATGATCATGTATATATGAATATTTAAAATAAAAGCCTAGAAAGCCTACAATGCAAGTACTCATTGACTTGGTAGAAGCCACAGCAGCACGATAACAAACCAGTACGTCAAGACAAAATTGAATATAAACATCAAACGCTACCGTCCTTTGATGATTAAAGTATTTATGTGTCGACGTGCCTTAAAACACCATTCGTTCATTTATTCATCGTATGGTCCACAATCTGTCCGGTCATAGCACAATCAAAGAAGAAAGCATAGTGGCGCTGAAATATGCAGTTCGTTTCAAATGGTAGGGTCATAACCTCTATTGATAAACTGTTTAACAAGTTTAATACCAATTTTATAAAAGTATTCATGGCTAATTATCATAATAAATGCAAATCACAATACCATAGATGTCAGGTTATATCTACATGATCATTTATGTGTTTTACTTATATTAGCTATTAACGCTGCCTTGTTTGTTAGAGATTATAAACTGGCGGGGGTATCTTTATTTACACTATACTGTTTATTGGGATCACAATAGGGTAAGAGTGATGTTTGGTTGAGTGATGTTTGATTCACCCTAGAACCTGGTTTAAACACTCAGCGGCCTTTTTTGCCACTGACCGTTTCAAGGTAGGCCTATTGTCAACCCTTGTGTGTTTGTGATGTTTTATCTTGCCTTTTATTCATCTTTATATATAGTTGTTCTTTGTTTCTGTGTGTTTTTGTGGTTGACTGTCGTCCTCGAATGCTACTTTTCCTGTTCGATTTTTATATCTACTTTTGTTATAGTCTTTGTCGCAGAAAATTTCTTAAATTACTGTTATGTTTTAAAAATAGATCTGGGTTATGATAATACAATTGTATAAAGGGTTTTCGAAGTTCATGGTAACGGTAGCCCTGATGAAGTAGCGTTTTATTTATAAATGTTACGAATATTAAAATCCTCAACTCGACTCCAAAAGCTCTAGAAAAACCAATAAGATGAGAAACATGTATACCATAAGAAATTGTTCCGGGAACACCGCCTTCTAAAAAGGACACTTAGGATCTCTTATCATAAATGTTGCAGAATTATCAGAATTGACCTAAATCTGCATCGAGTGTGTGCAATATTTACAATATAAAAGTCTGAAATTAAATACAAATAACGTATATCTAATTCCACGAAATAACAAAAATGAGAAAATATTCAAAGAATTTCTAAATCAGCTCTACTTGATTAATTTATCCGACTTTATTCCACAAGCAAATAAGCTTTGAGCTCCCACTCCAAGTTAATGTAATCGGATAAATTCTTTGAATGCCGTGGGTTTGTTAGAAGTATATTTTGCTCTGAAACTGTAAACAACGCACGTAGGAGAATACTGTGCCCGTATATGCATTGTTTTTTATCCAAATTTCTGGGGCCATATTCATAAAGCAACTTAAGTGGGAAATATGTCTTAAGTCAAACTTTAAGATTTTTACATGGTTTTAAAATCCTTATTAAGCCCCCAGGGACATTACAAACATCTATTTCAAGATACATGTCTAGCTGTAGTTCTATTTATCCGTAACCTTATTGAAAATATTAAGAAAACGTAAATCGATAGAAAAAAGTTGTTTAAAAAATTGATAAAATTTGACTTAAGTTAACATTTTGCTATGAAGCTTTATGAATACTGACCCTGGTCGTCAGAGTGGGGTTGATGATCGGATCCCATATCCCTCTGATATATCCGCTAAGGTTTTATATGATTGTTTTATAATAATTGAATCATTGCCATTAAACCGTTCCAAAATACGCAATTTATTTGCTTGTACTATTAGGACATGTTAATTTGTTCTCGTCTGCTGAAACATATTGCATTTTATTCCGTGCTATATTACTAATTACATCAATTTCAAATCAATTTAGATTGAGATGGGGTGACATCAAATTCCTAGCATGATAAGGCAATTTAGGTTTGATCCGGTGAAGACACATTACATGTAATGTTTCCGATACATTAAAGGGCGTACTAAACGATCTTTTTAGACGCACCAAAACTTAAAAAAAGGTCCACTTCATGATAAAAATTGCATATTATTCAAAGTACAGTAGTAGCCCTTTGTTATACAGGTCTGAAACTTAACATACAGGTTTGAATGAAATTGGCGGTAAAATGCTGAAATTAAACAATGTGCGAAACCTAGAATAGCAATTAATAATTAATTTCCTTGTACATAAATGTATTTTGAATTTCATTCATTATGTTTAGACCCATCAATACAGAAACTATCATTTTTTTGTCTATTTTGCTTTAAATCGAACCCCTCGATCCCAAAAAAAGCCTTTAAATTTGCAAATTTTCGCTGAATTTTGATAACAGTATTGCAGTGTGTTTTATATGCATGCTATTGATACTACTTGTCAACTCATTCTATATCCATTGATCACATATTGTCAGCTTCCTTTGTGTCAGTGACTGTTGTCTAGCTACCTCACGTAGATATCTCGGTTGATTACAAACCAACCACGGAATTGCCAAGACACTCCCTCCTTCTTTAACTAAATATAAACAGCCAAACAGGGCCCACGGATCACATATTTACTCAATACCTTCTTCCCACAACTAGCCCATGGAACACTGCTTCATTCAATGTCCCCTCCATTGTTCACGACACGCCCTCGGAGTACTTATTCATAACATACCTCCTGCCCACGACTCGCTCACAGAGTACTGCTTAATCGAAGAAATTCAACCCACGACTCGCCCAACGAGTACTGCACTGTTCAAGGCCTTACGGGACGCACACGGGCCACCTTATTTCCAGATGTCCTGCCCACGACACGCCCACTGCTTTATTCTAGACCTCAGCCAACGACTTGCCCACAGAGCACTGATGTATTCAAGGCCTCAGTATGCATATGACTCGACCACAGGGAACTACTTTAGTCAAGGTCTCAAAGTATGACTCGACCACAGAGCACTACTGTATTCAAGGCCTCAGTATGTGACTCGTTCACTGACGACTGCTTTATTTAAGGCCTCAGTATATGACTCGACCACAGACCACTGCTTTATTCAAGGCGTCAGTATATGACTACAACACTGAGCACTGATGAATTTAAGGCCTCAGTATATGACTCGTCCACAGAGAACTGCTTTATTCAAGGCAACAATATATGACTCCACCACAGAGCGCAGCTGAATACAAGACCCCAGTATATGATTCGACCACAGAGCACTGCTTTATTCAATGCCTCAGTATGTGACTCGACCACAGAGCACTGCTGTATTAAAGGCCTCAGTATGTATATGACTCGTCCACAGAGAACTGCTTTATTGAAGGCCTCAGTATAATACACGACCACAGAGCACTGCTGTTGTCAATGCCTTAGTATATGATTCGACCACAGAGCACTGCTGTATTCAAGGCCTCAATTATGTATATGTCTCGTCCACAGAAAACTTCTTTATTCAAGGCCTCAGTATATGACTCGACCACAGAGCACTGCTGTATTCAAGGCCTCAATATATGACTCGACCACAGAGGACTGATTTATTCAAGGCCTCAGTATGTATATGACTCGACCACAGGGAACTGCTTTATTCAAGGTCTCAAAGTATGACTCGACCACAGAGCACTTCTGTATTCAAGGCCTCAGTATGTGACTCGTTTACTGACGACTGCTTTATTCAAGGCCTCAGTATATATGACTGATTTATTCAAGGCCTCAGTATGTATATGACTCGACCACAGGGAACTGCTTTATTCAAGGTCTCAAAGTATGACTCGACCACAGACCGCTGCTTTAAACAAGGCCTCAGTATATGACTCCGATACAGAGCACTGCTGAAGTCAAGGCCTCAGTATATGACTCGTCCACAGAGTACTGCTTTATTCAAGGCCTCAGTTTATGACTCGACCACAGAGCACTGCGTTATTCAATGCCTCAGTATATGACTCGACCACAGAGCACTGCTGTATTCAAGGCCTCAGTATGTATATGATTCGTCCACAGAGAACTGCTGTATTCAATGTCTCAGTATATGATTTGACCACAGAGCACTGCTGTATTCAAGGCCTCAATTATGTATATGACTCGTCCACAGAGAACTGCTTTATTCACGGCCTCAGTATAATACTCGTCCACAATTCTCTGCTTTATTCAATGCATCAGTATATGACTCGTCCACAGAGCACTGCTTTATTCAAGGCCTCAGTATATGATATGACTCGTCCACAGAGAACTGCTTTATTCAAGACCTCAGTCATCGTCTCACTGCTTTATTCAAGAAATCAGTCATCGACTCGTCAACAACGCACTGCTTTATTTTAAACCTCATCCCACGACTCGTCCACAAAACACTGCTTTAAATTGGCCTCTTTATTCAAGACCTCAGCCCACGACTCGTCCACAAAACACTGCTTTATTCCAGACCTCAGCCCACGACTCGTCTACAAAACACTGCCTTATTCCAGACCTCAGCCCACAACACTTCAACCGAGCCTTGCTTTTCAGACTTCTGAACACGATTTGATTACGGAGTATTGTATTCATCCAGACCTGTGTCTGTGGCTTGTCTGTAATACGGACCTCAACGTATTGCAATGATATGTCTTATCAATTTGAAAGAAGTTGACAGAACATTATGATGTTTCGTTTCAAAATATATTTATTCGAAAAAAAATTATATATTTGTCATTTCTACAGATAAACTAATATTTGCTTTGATGGAAATATATCATACCTGAAACAATGTTTTTCCAGTAGCAAATGATAAATATTGATATATAGACGTCAAAAAGTTGATATGTTATTGATATGAAATGAAGAAATCCTAATATATATATAGACATTCAATTCCCAAGTTTCTGTCAGGACTGTACGACTATCGGTTAATCAACTACCAAAAATACTAATTAAGTTTATGCAATGTTCGCAGACAATATTGGCATTTTAATAGTAAAACATATGTAACTGTAACTCACCATACCTTCTAGGAAACGCTACGGATCTCCGATTATAAAAAAATGCTCCTGACATGCGGATAATTTAGTTTAGTAAAAATAAATTATTTAAGTATTTAAAACCACTTTATTAGGCCTAATGGAAACTATGTGTGATAGTAATTTAATGTGTTATTTAAAGATAAAATTCACAATATAACTTCAGTAATATCATTTAAGGTGTGGTCCTTCATCAATATGCGGTGCTAATAAAGCACAACACCTTTTATGTCATTTTAATTAGTGAATGACTCGTCACACTATTTAGGTTGTTTAACTCATCTATGGAAATGAGAAAACTATCAAACAGAGCGCGTGTCATGAGTGAACGTTAAAATACATAATGTTGGCTAAATGTAAGTTTATTGTTAAAATAAATGTTTTGTTTTTGTGCAGACTGGATAATACCAAAGGTTAATACGAATTGAAACGAATGATACGCACTATATTGCCAAAGTAATTACTTGAAACTAACCCGACAAATAACGGCAATAGTACACTGCACAATCGTTTATCAAAACTCTATCCAGGTTTTCAGGTCACATACTGATGTATATGTGTAGATTAAAAGCATAGGTTTGTTCAAAGGTTCTTAAAATACTTGTGATTGGATATACGTAAATGAATTATGATTTGGTAATTCTTAATTCGACGCTACAGTTTTGGGGATTGACCTGGCTGGTTAAAGCCGTTTAATTATGTCTATAGAGATTGGAATCTCAAAATATGCAGGTTATATATATATACAGAGAGAGAGAGAGAGAGAGAGGGAGAGAGAGATACCGCGTCGTCAGTATGTTTAGAAATGGTGTAGTAAAATATGTTGTTTTAACTTTACTGATTATATTATGTGAGTTTGTTACAGATTCACCACTTGTCTGCATTATACGCACACTGTTAATAAAACTGGAGTTTTTAGCATAACAATGTGTCGTAGGGTCGGACAGGCCCGTACTACGTTCAAGTTCGTAAAAAAATATACTTCACTTAATTATAAAAAATAACGAAAAGAGACTTTCAGATTTTTGTTTTCTTACTTTAATTTCGAATAGGTGGTTCCACTTCTCCGGGCTTTAAAGATTCTGAGTATTGTTTAATCACGATTAGGATATGTGGTCTGCTTTTTAATTTAGTCTTTCGATTGTTACTTGTGATACGCAGGCTTCATAAACACTGCTCTCTACTAAATTACATTTTGTTTATTTCGGCCATTGTTTTCTCGTTTAGGGCAAAGCATTTTGTTAGAATCTGGGACCATACGCCGCTGGCCATGGCATGGAATGAAAATACCTCTGTTCGCCGTCATAGGCATACCACCTTCGAGACGGCTAAACGTACTGTACTATTGACATTTTAAATATCGAGTTCTGCTCAACCCGGGCCTAGAGGGCGTGAACGGTAGCAAGTATCTTTCATGAACAGTGTCAATCAAACCAAGACTGCGATGGTTCCCAAATTTCCTTTAAAACAGCATAACCTACCACTCTTTATTTTGTTCGAGAGCTAGATTTTTGTTTCGTAAGTTAAACGCAGGAATCGAAAGTAATGTCACTATTACTGCGTGAAGGTTTTATTTGAGGAAGTCAGGACAACTTAATCGTCAAATTTATGTTCAATGCAATGAAAGTAGGTCCACAGTCAACCAAAAACACGCACAGAAACAAACAATAGTTACAATGACGAATAAAGGGCAAGATATGACATCACACATATAAAAGGGTTGACAATAGGGATACCGCCATGGAACGGTCAGTGGCAAAAAAGGCCGCTGGGGCAACCATGTTCTAGGGTGCACCAAACCTCACTCTTACCCTATTGTTATCCCAATGAAACGGGACAGTATGAATAAAGATATCACCTCCAGGTTATATTCTCTAACAAGTCAGGCAGCATTAATAGGCAATATAAGTATAATACATCAATGATGGATATATATATATATATATATATATATAACCGAAAAATGTCCTTATGGACTTCCACACATAAATATACAGTCGCAGTACTTCCTTAGGGACTTCCACTCAATCTCATTGGAAAATAACAATTTCAGGTGGTCTAGAGAATTCAAATTGTCAAATTGTCAAAATCGTCATTCTATGACTTTATAGTGATGTATGCATGATGGACCAGGGGGTCTCTGGCCACATTGATTGCCAACCTGTTTGTCATGGTGTCTAGATTACAAAACCTGTTTGATGCCATTTGAGTTAGTGTGGTAAAATGCTTTATATCAATATGGACTTCTAGATGGCCTGAAAAATTGTGATTTTTAACACCTTAGATCCTAATTAGACCATACATGTTAATTTTTAGGGTAGAATGAAAAATTAACAATTTATGATCTGCTACATCATTTCTTTTCGCCTTTTTGCACCTACATTCAAGAGGGGAAATACGACTAGCTTATCGTTTTAAATGAGTAAATCATGTTTCAATATTTTAAAGACCGGGAATCTTAAGTATTTTTATAACTTTATGGACGCCATCTTTTATTTAGAAAATTGGAGCCTTTTCGCACCGATATCAAAGTGTTATCAAAAGGTTCTAGAAGCCATAATGAACATTGTTGTATCTAGTTATCAATGTGGCCAGAGACAACTCCTTGTCAGATATTGAAAAATATCCTCGCTTTTTTCTAGATTTTTTCCCCCGTTTACTTATTTCATTCAATTCATGATCATTCTTTCGAAACAATTTCATGTTTAAATTTAAAATAGTAGGTGAAAATCAGTTTTTTCGCGGCAATCTTGGAAGCTTCTTCATTTTAGAGCTTTACTAACACTCTAATTTAAGAATGGTACTCCTGTTATTTATGCTAACTAATATTCCAGCCCATTAGCTGGTTGGGTCGTATAAATGTCATAAAGAATCATTTATTCTTTTTAGAGGCATTACCACGGATATCAAAGTGACATCAAGCAGTTTTGTAATCGAATCACTAATTTGAGATTTTTATATCAATGTGACCAGAAACTGTCACACTATTGTTTAGCCTCTTATCAGACCCTACGCGCAGCACTATTATGTCGATGTCGGTTGCTGAAGGGTGTAGGTTCACACTTATTTGCTGTATGGATCCCGTGTTATTGACGTCTGCCATATTAAAATAAAGGTATCTACGTTGTTTTAAATAAAAATATATCCTATTAATTAATTGTTTCCTGTTATCTGTCAGTTCTCTAGAAGGTTGACCGTACGTCTAATAAAACATAGCGCCTAAAAGTGATATAACCCTCCATCACAGTGTACATTATCATACTGTCGGAATTCGACGTTTCAACTAGTACATCCCCCATTCAAACTAACCTGTTTAGTCTTATTATCTCCCTTGATAGACAGGCGGAAACAGGATGGAAAATCTGTTGTTTTTTTCTTCATTTCGAGCAACTTTAATTTGAAATTTGGGTTTCTCTTTTATAGATTAACAGACAGATGATACTGCATATGAGGTTTCATTTCAATCAATTCCAGCAGTATTTGATTGACCGAAACACTATATGTTTGGATAGACAGTTTTCCTGCGTTTTGTATTTTTCATAGGGGTCATTTTTAAATATGAGCGAGAAAAGAAACAAACAAGGCAAATGAATGAATTATGTTCTTTTTAGTTACAGGTATTGGCTTTTTTAAAGATGTTAAACCAAAACACGGTCTGCAGCCCTGCTTTGATGACAGACTCAAAATTGTTGTTTAAAAAAGTCATGGTTTGTTCTCTTGTTGCTCTGGTTTCTACAGAGTCACTGAGTACCTTCTTTGTGGCTTTCTAGGCTTTGTTTTTTTTGTATTTATATATACACGAGAGTCTTTGTGTTTTACTTATATTGCCTATTAATGCTGCCTTGTTGGTTAGAAAATCGTTTCAGGGCGGGGATTTCTTTTATTTACACTGTCCCGTTTTTTACTGGGATGACAGTAGGGTAAGATTGAGGTTTGGTGCACCCTAGAACCTTGTTTAAACCACCAGCGTCATTTTTTTCCACTGAGCGTCAACCCTTTTGTCAACCCTTGTGTGTTTCTGATGTCTTATTTGCCTTTTTATTCATTTTTATATATAGATTTTCTTTGTTTCTGTGTGTGTTTGTGGTTGACTGTCGTCCTTGAATGCCTACTTTTCCTGTTCGGTTTTTATATCTATGTTTAGTTAAAGTGGCAAAATGTTATACATATTACAGACAAAAAACGTGTAGAAAATTGATCCAAACAATAGGTTGGGAATGTAAAATTGTGTTTTAACCAAGAGCAGTGTCGTACGCAATGGTGAGAAATGACATCCTCATTATTTGCATTTTGTGTTATCTCCATAGCATTGGAACTATCTCTATTTTACGAAATCGCATATTTTCTCCTACTGAAACTTTCCTCTGAGGTATATTTTGTCAACAGGCAATACACGGACACCAACGCGTTGATACTTGATGTGTTAATGTCGATGTGTAGCGTACAGACAAAGAAATGAGAAAATCCTCGGTGGCGACGATCAGTTTGAGAAAAAACGCAAAGTTCGAACGGGCTACAAGTCCCTGGCGTCAAATTAGGCATCTTTCGATATTTTTAGGGGATCAAGGCCAATAAAATAGCAAATAATACCCACATTACTTTTCTTTATTTTTGGCGTTGTAACTACCTCGGAAGTGGCGATGGAGCTTTTTGCATATACCTCCAACGGAGATAGCTCCACTGATTACCAGCCGTGTATACCTTTTTGATTTAAACATATTTTATTACCAAATTTTTACAGACAGGAATGTTATCCACATATATACAATAGAAATATTATAATGACAAATGGATTGGGTAACAAGTTCTACCAATATTAGTTTAAAACCATTCCCAGTTATCATCTTGAAATTGCAAATGTGTATGGCTGTGTAAAATAAATTACACTGGCAAATAATACATTGAGAGAGAGTTTCCCAATCTCTAAGTTCCAATCAGTTAGAAAACATGAACGCTTTCATATTACATCAACTGCTATAGCTCTATGAGCTTGATATATGTAATAACAGCAACAACAAAACACTACAATGGTATGCGTGTAGAGTGTCGAAATGCGTCGGAGAATCAAACTCTATGTAAACCTATGTGTTTTCTCGTTTATATATATGTTTGAACTGCTTCGAAGAGGAATCTATTTTCCCTGTCAGTTATCTGTTCACGACCATAAAGGAGTGTGCTTAAATTTAACGGATATAAATGGCGACTAGATTGAAACAAATGAAGCCGATATGCTGAAAGTTTTTTTACATTGGAAAAAATAGTGTTCAGCATTTTCTACTTCACAGCCGCACTCGCAAGTCGGTAAATGGTTAAGGTATAAATCATTATTGAGATTGCTACAAAAGTTCTCATTCTGGCATGTAAAACGGCAAATAATCTTTGTCCACATAAGTAGTATGATGGCACTTTTGTACTACAAAATACAGATGATGTTAATACACTCAAGTGATATGAAAACGCAACACGGAAATTTCCGCTATATATTGTATATACTGCACACTTAATTGCACATAATATTCCATAGAAATCCCAAGATTTTTTTTTTAAAAAAAGTTGCAGTTAACTAGAGAAAGGACACAACTGTGATGTTGTAGACGTTTTAATCACACTACACTTTGTAACAAGAAACTTCATCAATGTTGAAGTTGCTCTTCGAAAAATTGAGCTAGTTCAGTACTGTATTTAACGTAAATAGTTTGCAAAATTTTGCATCCTAAGTTTGCTCACATGATTGAGCCAAACGCGTACTCTGTGAATAATGAAACATTGCAGGAATACTATTTGCTGTATTATTTGTTGTTTTAGTATTTTTTCCAAAAGGAAAGGTCTTACGTAGCCATGTACCATTCGATTAAAAGCAGCATATTGTACATACAATATATAGCGGAAATTCCCGTGTTGCGTTTTCATATCACTTAAGTGTAGTCTTTTATTAAAAATTGGGATACTTTCAAAGTTTCGTATTTCTATTGTCAAGTCATTCCATAGTTTAAGAGAGGAAGGAACAAACGATTTATTGTATATTTCAGTTCTCCTAGCAATAGTGGCGTAGTTATCGTTATTTCTGAGATAGTATGCGCTGGCATCTCCAACTAGCTGTGGGAAAATGTTTGAAATATAATTCGGAATGGTTCCATTTTTAACATTATAAACTGAAATAAGTTTTGCATTTTCCTTCTATCAGAAAGTGAAACCCATCCTATTTCGGATATTAAGCGATGTATGGATACTGATTGGGTTAGATCCGTCACAATACGAGCTACCTCATATTGTAACTTTTCCACGCTTCGTTTTCTTGTGAAGTACGTCCATCCCATGTAATTAATGCATATTGCAATATTGGGCGTATATAAGACAAGTATATCTGATTAAGTGTTTTACGCGCTATTTTGTATTTAAGCATTCTCATTAATCCAAGCACCTTTGACGCAGAAGCAACAATTTGTTTAATGTGTTCGTGCCATTTACCGTTATTACTCAGTGTTACTCCTAGATGTTTATGATTATCAACAAAGGTCAGCGGGACATTGTCTAGATATAAAGTTGGAAGACGATCATTATTGATTAAGAAAAAGAATATTACTTCTGTTTTGGCAGGATTAAATTGCACACGCCATTTCTTTGACCATTCCGTAAGCAGGTCATGATTAAGAATTCCTTCTATGTCGTTTATACTAGATGTTGAGACTGATAACGAACTGTCATCAGCAAACAGACGAGTTATACTCAGCATATTTTCGGCAATATCATTTACATATATCAAAAATAAAAGAGGACCCAATACAGAGCCGTGATGAACAACTCCAGCAGTAAGTGTTTTTGATTCGGAGGTTGCTTTAATTTCAATCCAGAGTGAGCATGGTAGTAAAAATTCTACTTCTAATACACGTCTTGAAATAATGTTATTCGCAGTATACATTAGTAGTCCGCTAGAATATACAGATGTATCTTTTCGAACAATATTATTATAACCTTCTATGTATTTGGCATCATTGGGAATGTTCTCCGATAGGTGGGTCTCTGTAAAGCACATTATATCATAATCTAATAAATGGTCCTTAATATATTCCATTTTGTTACGTATGCTACGAATATTTAAGTGAACTATAGAAAAGCTAGCTATGCTTTTCGATCGCATTTTCAGGACCTGGGTTCATTTCAACGTCGCCCAACATAATAACTAATAATAAAATAAGAAAAGAAATTTCCAGGTTTGAGAGCGATTTAGAAACGCCTGCAATAATGGCTACTATATATCAAAACAATTTCAATATAACTTTAAGTAAGCAACTTAAAAACTTGAATAGTTTAAGGAGAAAATACACTCTCTTTGCGACCGGGTTAAATTTGTTATTGAATGTGCCTATGGCCATTCTCCATCAACTCACATCAATACCCATTATGTTGTACAGTCACAAGTATTATATTTATAGTGAATGGCCATTAGCGACTCCAAAAACAAACAAAACAAAAACAACACAGTGTCTAATCTCCCATGCTCTCCGACTGCGAAATTCGACATAATTAACACTTACCAATGAATAAATGGTGTTTTACGGCACGTCGACACATAAATAGGTCATATTGTGCGCAAAAACTGATGAAAGATGAAGAAATGAAGTAGTAACTAAAACGTAATGTAAATATATAAAGATAAAACTATTTACAAATAAGCGATGATAATATAGTACTATATCTGTAAATCAACAAATGCCCGTCAACGGGTATATAAATAAGTAAATATATATAAGAACATATTATAGTATTTATATAGTCTGATTTCTTTCAGGATATCTAACACAAGAAATCTAACACAATAACTCTTTCATAGTATTAACACTGTAGTACCTTTGACGCATAGGATCAAAGTCTACAAACTACAACAATATGTGTTTCACCGTTAACGGTGCAAAGCAGGGTATACATTCTGGTAATTGCTCATCTTGGAGATCGCTGAGCCCGATACTTATATTTAATTATCGGTGTTACTTTTTCATTTATTTTTGTTTTCTTCTTAATTTTCGATTCAGTGGTTATACTACTCCGGCCGATTAAAAGCTCTGGGTATTGTTTAACCACTTATAGGATATATTGTCTCCTTTTTATTTAGTCTTTTGACTGTTACTTGTGATATGCAGGCTTCATAACCGCTGCTCCCAACTAAATTAAATTATGTTTATTTCGCTCTTCGGGGCATTTAATTGTATTAGATACTGGGACCATACGCCGTACGACATGGGGAAGAAAGACACTCCATGTCCACCGCCATATGCATGCCATCTTCGGGATGGTTAAAATTGTGTACCATTGATTTTATTAATATTGAGTTCTGCTCAACCCGGGGCTAGAGGGCGTGAGCGGTACTAGCATATTTCACTACCGCTCATGAACAGTCTCAATCAAACCGAGACTGCAATATTTCGTATGTGTCGTTTTCGGCCGTTTCCAAAGGTCCATTATCATGCTCTTTTGTAATAAATATGAATGCGTATAACCGGGCTATGACAACTTCTTTCCGACGAATGGGTCTACTGGAAGAACGCCATTCTCCGAGGAACGGTTTAATTGAATGGAGTTTATTGTTAACTGACAAATCCCAAGCGGCTTGCCAAGAGTTACGAATATATGTGTTAATACAACTTTTAAAATCAGTATAAGGCAATTTGGAATTAGATAAATGTAAACCTAATGCGGCTTTCGCAGCACTATCAGCCCTATCATTACCACTTATTCCTACATGGCTTTGAATCCAGCAGAAAATAATAACATTATCAACTATAAAAGAATAGTAGGTTTGTAAAAGTTGAAGCACAACTGGGTTATCATGTTTCATATTATCCAGGGCTTGAAGAGATGAAAGGGAATCAGAAAAGATTACAAAATGGTCAACATCAGATTCCTGAATATAGTTTAAAGCAAGTTCAATTGCCTTAAGTTCAGCTGAAACGATAGAGGCAGGCTTCTCTTTATGCTGTGTTTGTGAACAACAGCTGCTGCAGCTATCTTATCTCCATCTTTAGAACCATATGTGTATATATGTTGAAAGTTACTGCATTTCGATTTAATTTCATTAAATTTGCTTTGAATGACAGTAGGGTCTGCACTGGATGTGTTACTATTACACAGATCAAAAACAATTGTTGGTGTTTCCAAAGTCCAAGTGGAATTTGTGATACTTTGTACCTGGCAATCAAATTTAGATCGATTTCAGTGTCTCTTAATTTTGGTTTAATACGAAGACCAAATGACCTTCGGTTTTTGATCAAAAAGAGGGTCATAAGTAGGATAAAAACAGTATCAAAAGTTGGGTTTGAAGGGTTAGATTGTAATTTAAGGGCATATTGAGAGCTAATTTATTTGTCCCGTCTATGACATAGTGCTGGTTCATAAGCTTCAACATATAAACTTTCGGCTGGTGATGTACGTAAGGCTCCTTTATTATGTATAGGATCGAGCATCTGCAAGTATATCTTGCGAGTCTGTCCATATACTACTGAGCCGTAGTCCAGCTTGGATCTGGTAAGAGACCTATAAAGTTGTAAAAGTGCTTTATGATCCGCTCCCCAATAAGTGTTTGAAACAACTTTAAGTAAATTAAGAGCTTTAAAGGAAATTGGCCTTTAAGTATTTAAGGTGTGGTATAAACGTAAATCTACGGTCGAAAATAAGACCAAGGAATTTTGTCTCATCCACTACTGGTATTGGTGGCCCATGCAGTATTAGACGAGGGTCTTCATGATGTTTACGTAGTTGACAAAAGTGCATACAGTTAGTTTTAGATTTAGAAAATTTAAAACCATTTTCATCAGACAATGACATTGTTGAAGTTGTCCTCAATAGTGTTCTTTTTTTGCACGACAACATATAACAAAGTCGTCAACATATCCACACCAGGATTGATGCATTTAACAATACTGTTAATTTTTATATTATAAAGGGTGACAGAGAGTATCCTGCCCTGTGGCACACCCATCTCCTGGTCATGAATATCAGAGACGGTTGAACCCATTCGGACACGAAACTGTCTATCATCTAAGAAATTCTCTATACAAATTGGTAATAGGCCTCTAAGACCAAGGTCATAAAGATCATTCATGATACGGTACTTCCATGCAGTATCAATAAGCTTTCTCCAAGTCAAAAAATACAGCGTCTAGATGTTCTTTCTTTACAAGAGCTTCCCTAATAAATGATTCAAATCGAATGACTGTTGTGCCTCGTTGGCGCCAGAATCCACTTTGATACTGTGTTATCAGTTTGTTGGACTCCAGGTACCAAACGAGTCTCTCAATAATCATTCGTTCCATGGTTTTACATATACAACTCTTTAAAGCAATAGGGCGATAATTTATTGGGTCCGTATGACCCTTTCCAGGTTTAGTGTTTGCCCTACTTTTCCCTCCAATCAGACGGTGAGTAATTTAAAAATAATGGCGAACTTATTCATTTTCTAATGAACACCAATTTTAACAATTTAATCATTAAGTAATCGCTTACTAAATGGCACGCGCTTGTTTGGACACACGGAGGCGGATTTATTAGAAGCGCGAACGTGTTAAAGAGGCGTGGTTTCGCAGAAGCGCGGGGAAAAAGTAGGGCAAACACTAAGTCAGTTAGAGGCTAAGAACTGAAATTTTAACAATTAAGAAACCCCGGTCAGTCGCTGCGCTCCTTCTGGGTTTCTTAATTGTTAAAATTTCACTTCATAGCCTCTAACTAATACTTGGGGAAGAAAATAACGATTGCTTCCCGCCAAGAATCGGGGAAGTTTCCTGCCACCCAAACCTTATTAAATATATCAAGTAGTGTAGAGAGACAGGTTTCAGGAAAATATTTTAATAATTGATAATGGATATCATCAGGACCAGCTAATGTATCATGAGCCTTTTTAACGGATTCTCGAAGTTCTTTGAGAGTGAACAGTTTATTGTATTTCTCCAAATTTTTCGACTTGAAATACAGCTTCTTCTGTTCTTTTTGTTTCTTGATTTTTAGAAAATCTGGTTGACAATTTTCATAAGAAGAGGTTTTAGAAAAAGGTTCCTGCAAAAGTTTTTTTTAATATCTTTGACAGATGTTATATCTTCATTATCAGTTTCAAGATAATTTACATAACTAGAATTACCTTTACCGTTTATTTTCCGGACCATGTCCCACGTCTTCTTAAGAGATGAGCGAGAGTTCAGCCTAGAGACATAATATCTCCAGGATTTCCTCTTGCTATCCTTAATAGTACCACGGGCTTTTACACGAAAATCTCTAAAAGAATCTAAATTATTTTGAGTTGGCTGCAGGTTAAAACCATTCAATGCTGACTGACTTTTTGCAGTCATCATCGTACCATGGTACAATGTGAGCGTTTTGGATTTGCCGAGGTTTTAGGAATAGTTTGATCAGCTGAATCTTAAAGGGTTTTGGTAAAAAGAGTAGTTGCGTCTTCGACATCCTCTAAAAAGGAAGGCTTTAATTGTTCCTGACAAAGAGATTGAAACATATCCCAATCAGCTTTGCGAAGTGTTTTTTGAACGTTTTTTGAGAAGTGGAGGGCCGATATTTTCAAGAAAAAGGGGGAAATGGTCGCTTCCACATAGGTCCTCACCAACACTCCACGAAAAATCCATCAAAAGCGTTGTGATTTGTTATATTAAAAAGTAATAAATTATTTTTGACTAAAAAATCCTCAACTTTCTTGCCTTTATCGTTTGTATCTTAACAACCCAAAATGTAGTTGTGTGCATTAAAATCACCCAAGAGTATAAAATGTGGTAATTGTGCAACTAGGTGATTTAGATCTTTAAGGTCTAGTGAAGAACTGGGCGTTAAATATAAGGAGCATATTGTTATAACTCTGTGCATCGTAACACTGACCGCAACAGCTTGCGAACCAGTTTTAAACGCAACAGTTCTGTGAGGTATGTTTCGCTTCACAAGAATCGGAACTCCTCCAGCAGCTTTATCACCTGTACCACAAATATAGTTATACAATGAATAGTTTTTAAAAGATATCTTATCACTAGTCTTCAAGAAGGTTTCTTGAAGATAAAATGCATCAGGGTTGTGTTTATTTAAAAGTAAGCTGATTTCATCACAATTAGATTTTAAACCTCGGCAATTCCATCGAATGACCTTATTTGATTTTGATGTCACTACGGCGGAAGTACGGGTTTACGGCCTTTGGGGTTGGCAGACCTTGGAGACTTTGGGAGTTCCAGATATGCTGGATTATCAACCTCCATCTCCAAGTATCCAAATCTGTGTGCAGTACAATCGGATCATCAGATCCATTTCACTGCTTCCCTAACCCGGGAGTTGTCCTTTTTCTTGCTGTCACGTCCGTGGCAGCAGTTCTGATTGGTTCGTCGGATTTGACGAACCTTTGGAGAGTTCGTCGGGCTTGGTGGACTCTTGGTTGCACCAGAGTCCGTCGATTTCGAAATAGATGAAGTAGATGCAGTAGGTGTAAGAGTTGTTGAGGATATAGTTGAAGGAGTTTCAGGCTTGGAAGTCACGAGAGGTTTGGGAGCTACAGGAGGCTTATTTAAGAGAACAATAGTTTGCGAGGCTGAAGATGTTTTAGAGGAATTCTGAACAGAGAGTGGAATAGTAGTAAACTTGTCGAAGTTTATTGGCCAGGTCAACACGGTATGTGCCGCGATTGACCTGGTAGCTGGTTTCTCAACCCTACTCGCATGGGCAAATGATTTGCCAGATGGAGTGTGCGGAGGAGACTCTCAACACGTTTTCTTGCTTCAGGAAAAGAAATGTGCTTCAACTTCGGACAATCCCTAGAGAAGCCCCGTGGGTCCCCTTGCAATTAACGCAAGAGGCGGGATTTTTGCTATTTGCAAAGTCGCTATGACCCTCCTGGCCGCAAAGGGCACAGACAGGAGAAGCTCGCTTGCATATTGCTCTATGGTGACCAAAGATTTGACAGTTAAAACATCGAAGAGTGTTTGGAATAAAAGGGCCAGCTGGTAGAATGATATATGTAATGGTCTTTGGAAGATTTGGTATGCTGAAAGTAAGCACAAAAGTATTGGTAGGAGTGGGTTTGCCACCCCGCCTCGTACTGATGCGCGTTACCTAAATCACACCTTGAGATTGTGAGTCATTTCTTTAAGAGTGCAGTGCTCCAGTTCCCTGGAGCGTACTACACCCTTTGAAGAATTGAGAGAAATGTGAAGAATAACCTCAATACGGATGTTTACGAAAGGTTGAATTTTAAAAAGATTGTCAGAGTGTGATTTTTGGCACACTCAACAAGAAGATTTCCATTATTGAGTTTTTTTAACACTCCTTGGCTCACCGGCGATGCGAAGTAAATCCTTGTAGATGGCTAAAGGAGAGAGTCTAGTGATAGGTTTATCATCCTCTAGAAAGATAATATTGGCAAATTAACACTGAACAACTACAATATACAGTACAATGGTATAGATTACGCTTGAGCAATACTGATAAAGTGAAAAGCAAACACATGTGCATATAGCGATCAAACAAAACACCTCTAATTTTGAAGCATAACAACACATGCGTGCACGCCAAGAACCTATATAATTACCTATGAGGGTACAAGACCGTTACACAATATACACCTACATGCATCGGCCGTGATGGTGCAACATACTCGGATGGAAAGATTGAATTGGGGGAGTGAGAGAGTATACAAAGAACGAGAGAACGAAAAAAGAAGAAAATTTAAAGAACCTTCAAAAAACTATTAAAAATTAGAAGTAATGGAAAGAACAACTAGAAAAAAAAAAGAGCAAAACACACACGAAGAAGTGTGTTTAGACTTGGATGACAGTAGGGTAAGTGTGAGGTTTGGTGCACCCTAGAACCGGTTTAAACCCCCAGTGGCCTACTTTGCCACTGACCGTTCCAAGGCGGTAGCCCTATTGTCAACCCTTTTTGTGTTTGTGGTGTCGTTTGCATTTATTATCGCTTTTGCCTTCTTGTTTGTCTGTTTGCGTGTCTGTTTCTGTGTTTTGTGGTTTACTGTCCTCCTTGAATGCTACTTTCCCTGTCCGATCTTTTTATATTTCTTTTGGTGGTTTTCTGCTATAAGTATTTAAAATAAAAACAGCGTAAAAAAATACACTTCAGTTTGTTACCGATTAATGTTTGATCAGGTGAATGGACGAACCGCTGAAAGTATTAAGAAGACAAATACAAACAAAATATTATGTGTGTTTCTGTCCAGTGGAATATACAACGTTATATTATACATATTTAGGATACAAAAGCTACTAAGAGTAAAAACAGTGCAAGAGCACGCATTCTAAATAAATGTGTCTTAAATATTTATGCTTGATCATTTTAATAAGCACACTTTCAAAATCGTTACTACAAACATTGTTTATCACACGAGAAAAAACGATTATATCGATACCACTTAATTGTGTTACGTTATCACAGCAAATTAGCTTACACATTTAAATACTATTATCAAATTGCGTTAATAGATGTCAACGAATAGTCGATTGCGATATTTAAAAAAATAAAATTGTTCGAGAAAATGTGTTAAATATACAAATCCCGTGGACAGAACACGAAACAAAACTGTATTTTAATCTAAAAACCACGCATTATCCCTATTCATACGACCACGTTATAATTTTCAGTAAGAATATATGTTTACTCTATTTTTCGTAAATAGAACTATTAAAGTTAATATAAACACAAATCGCATTATTTACACAACACTTGTCAAGTTACATAAATATGTCAGGGTCATAATTTACATATATTGCACGTGTTCATGTGAAAACCAGAAAAGATAAAGTTGGCGGAGGTAAAAGGGCCGTCTCAAAGTATAAATTACCTGTCAAACAAGTATATTGTTTTCGTACACTTTGAATTATGGGTCCAACACATGCCGCCCATGTGGAGCGAAGCGATGTTGCATATGCCCGTACATCATGGAGTCTGACACGTTCACCGATGTTAACGGGAATACATACAAAGGAAGGAACTTGATCACCTGCAAATCAACCAATGTAGTGTATGCAGTGTACTGTAGGTGTTGCCAGAGGTACATCTATGTAGGAGAGACGGGCGATACCCTGTATCAGAGACACTTGCTGAACCTATCCCGAATACGGACACAGTACAACGATCCGGTGGCAGCACACTTTTATACAGATGGACACAGTGTCAGTGATTTTAGAGTAATGGGTTTGGAGAAACTGAATGGGGACGAGCAATACCGGAAAACTATTGAGCAGTTATGGAAGAGTAAGCTGCGAACATACCGGCCATATGGCGTCAATCTGAAGGCATAGCGCACCATTACACTCGACGTTGTGACGCGCCCACTACGACGTCACGTCCGCTTTACTTGTATACATTGAGTAGTAAATTAGCCCTGATGAAGGACGTAAATCCGAAAGCTTGGCGGAGTTAAAAAATTTAACATAGAGTCTTTATTTATACATATATATATATATATATATATATATATATATATATATATATATATATATGACGCCTCGATTGTTATTCGCCCGGCAGATATGGATACTAATAAATACGTAGACATGCTTCAGAAGGAAATGTCCAGCAGCGACACATATTCAGAGGTCACTGATGACAAAACGCGAACAATAGAGAATAAGGTCAATAATTTAGCCACTGAAATGTATAAAAAGAAAAGCCTCTATAACAAACGACATGAAAGGATACCTTACAACATCAGGGGGTACTTCCGGTAAGCTCCAATGCAACCCGAAACTACATAAGCAAGGCATGCCACAATGGGCGATAGTAAATGGAAGAAACCATCCTACAGAAAAAATAGTAGTGGAGGAGGAGCTACGAGAACATGTTACATCCTTACCAACTTATATTAAAGACACCACGGACTTTTTCGAGAAGTAAAGTGCCATTACTCAGCCCTTACCAAGCAATACAATTATCTTCTGCCTAGATGTTAAAACCCTTTACCCAAGTGTACCGAGAAAAGAGGCTAGATGCGCAGTCGAAAAGACTATTAACCAAGGCTCAAATAAGTCAATCCCCACAGAGGATGTACTAAGAATGATGGACACTGTTCTTGAAAATAATAATATCTCATTCAGTGATAAGCGATATGTGCAAAATGAAGGAACCGCTATTGGGTCTCACCTAGGAATGATTTACGCATCAACCTACCTCGGCGTGTGGGAGTCAGAACTTTTTAGGCGGACGAACAAAGCCCCTCTTGCTTATTTCCGGTTTGTGGATGACGTCTGGGGATTATGGACGCACGGTATAGAGTCACTGCGTGACTTCCATTCATTAGGCAACCAAATACACCCAAGGATCAAGCTGGAGCTCAGATTTTCTACTGATCGCCTTGAGTTCCTAGACGTTCACTGCAAATCAGTGCTGATCTCTTCACCAAGCCTACAGACAAGCACTTATACCTCCACAAAGAATCATTACACCCTGGGTCTACGAAGAAGGCCATACCATTTGGCCTTGGAGTCTGGGTAAAGCGTATATGCTCCGATGAAGGACGGTACCAAACATACAGGAGTGAAATTAGAGCGCAGCTTCAAAGACGGGGATATGCTGGGAGCTTCGTGGAGGGAGAGCTAAAGAAGGTCGATGACAAACAGCGGGAATATCTTCTTCAATATACAGCAAGCCTCTAAGCGGGTGCCACTAGTATTGACTTTCTCCCAAGGTCTACCTAACGTGGGTGGAATTCTGAGAAAACACATGAAAACGCTATACACATCGGACAAAATGAGAGCAATTTTCACTCAGCCGCCGATATTTGCTTTTAAGAGGGACTGTAATATTCAGGACATATTTGTCCATAAAAAACACAATAAACTGTTTTTTTAGTAAAAACAACACAAGCGCACCATGTCGAGCGAAACGCTGCGCCCTGTGCCCGCACATGATGGAAGCAGATAAGTTCCAGAGCAACGACGGAAACGTATACAACGTCCGTAACTATATAGACTGTAAGTCTACCAACGTTGTATATGCAGTATTTTGCAAGACCTGCAATAACTACATTTATGTTGGAGAGACGTAAGATACAGTATATCAACGCCACCTAATACATTTATCCAGAATGACGACCCGGTAAATGACAATTTTTATAGTGAAGGCCATAGCGTTAATGACTTTATGGTGATGGGCCTCGAAAAACTGCATGGGGAAGATATGTAACGAAAAACAATCGAAGGCTTATGGAAGAATAATCTCAGAACTTATAAGTCGTAATGCATCAATACTACGGATGAGCGCGCCAAACGACGACGCTTAATAACGTTACGTCAGTTCCGTTTTACTGTGTATATTCATTGTTAATAAATACGCCACTGAGGAAGGCCGCAAGGCCGAAAGCTACGGCATAAATATATTTGCATTAGTTTATATATACATCCAGACTGAACCGTAAACATATCGTTTACATCCTTAAAAAATATGCATACCATTTTAATTGCAATAGAAAGTAAAACATTTATAAGTTACTTTTACCTACATCATGCTTATACAATGTTCAGTTTGACAGCCAGTACTAAATTTGACACAAACCCTCAATCGAACCGTAAGGTTGTAAATACACCGTTAAAGTATATAATACCATGTTCTGAATGAGCTTGTCCGTCATCAACAATTATACAGTCAGATATTTAAATATCAATATGTATACAAACGATTTATGAATATGCTAAATGCTATTCACTTTGACTATATAATTGAAGAATTTATTCAATGCTATGTACTAATAAAAATGTGACATATATATAAGATTGTTTAAACTAGAGCTCATGTTACGGCTTGGATCAATCCGTAAGGAAAGTTCGTGAATTAATGTTTATGCAGTTCACGTCTCCAGTGTTTATGTATACTTAACAAGGTCACTGGTACTTCTCAGAAGATGGCGTTCTGGACCCGCATTATCCTTATAGAACAAACGTCCATCACTTGACCACGCCTGTTGTAGTTTTCCTGTCTTGACTAGATGTCTGGTATGTGCTAGAAGACGGGATCGGATGCGTGTGAGGTCTTTATTTATATAAACGCCCTTAAATTCTGCTTTATTTTTCAGATCGAACCTGGCTCTGAAAAGCACGTTCCTCGGTTTATACGACGTAAATTTCACAATGACATCGAGAGACTGGTCCAACACGATGTAATCGATCGATATCAGTTTTGTTGATGGTAACCTTGCATGCGTTGGCAACTTGTAAAACAATATCGTCCGTTATTTCACTGGGACACTCCGAGTCACCGGAGATCCATAAACAAGTATGTCTCAAATATTGCTCCGCAACGTCTAGAATGTTGAACCCGCGCTTGCAGTCAGTACTGTTATTCATTCGATCTTTGGAGATCGCTGAGCCCGATACTTATATTTAATTATCGGTGGTACTTTTTCATTTCTTTTTGTTTTCTTACTTAATTTTCGATTCAGTGGTTCCACTACTCCGGCCGATTAAAGGCTCTGGGTATTGTTTAACCACTTATAGGATATGTTGTCTGCTTTTTAATTTAGTCTTTTGACTGTTACTTGTGATATGCAGGCTTCATAACCGCTGCTCCCAACTAAATTCCATTATGTTTATTACGCTCTTCGCGGCATTTAATTTTATTAGATACTGACACCATACGCCGTACGACATGGGGAAGAAAGATACTCCATGTCCACCGCCATATGCATGCCATCTTCGTGATGGTTAAACTTTTGTACTATTGATTTTATTAATATTGAGTTCTGCTCAACCCGGGGCTAGAGGGCGTGAGCGGAAGCTAGCATATTTCACTACCACTCATGAACAGTCTCAATCAAACCGAGACTGCAATATTTCGTATGTGTCGTTTTCGGCCGTTTCCAAAGATCCATTATCATACTCTTTTCTAATTGCTTTACTCGCTCTGTGAGTGTTTCAACCTGACCCGATAGTCAGTGGTTCTCTTTATCGTGTATACCTTACTGTGATACATGAACATACAGAACACTAATAAACACAATCACGTCTATTCTCAAGGGGAAATGTTACATTTGATAAAGCTCATTCATGTATTATTTAATTATCATGTCCAAATTCACAACATTCGAGTCCGTACTCACAGAACTTAAAACCCATTTTTGGTTTCTTAAGAATACAAAAAATAAACCCAATCACCATCAATATTCCTCCAATTACAATACCCATAACAGACCAAGTAACTGAGCCTTGACTTCCAGGGGTTGTAGTAACTGTGCTTATGCTAGCATTTGTGTATGTTTCTCTTAGTCTTCCCTCTACAGCTGCTGTCATCGCTAGTGTTGTTGTAGTTGAACTGTTTAATGAACGTGGTCTGGAAACACAAAACATTGTCGTGAGTGGTAATATTAGTAACGTGTAGTAGTACTAGTAGTAGTAGAAGCAGCAGCAGCAACAACAACAACAGTAGCAGCAGTAGTAGTAATAGTGGTAAACGTAAAACGTTTAATATTACATAGGTTTCCATAATATTTATTCTAGTGCCATTTCACATTGTACTCGTATTTGCATGCAAAAGTACGGTTGTCGCTCTTTATGAACTTGAGGGTTCCAATTATTTAGTAAGACTTTCTATTGGTACTTTGAACACTCTCACAGTAAAAGGTCGCTGGAACGTTAGTGTTAAATTTATACTTTTAAATTATATGAGTAAGCGTTGAGAATATATATTGATCCAACACAAACGAACGATAAAATACTGCATATGTTGTGAAACTAAACAAATTTAAATCTAAAATTAAAATAACAGTTAGACGCCAAAGGAGATCATCACTTCATTTATTTGTAATTCAAACAACGTGTACATATTCGTTGTTTCAAGTCAAACTGATTATTGTATTAAGTCCTTAAATGATTTAAAGTGAAACTGTTAGGTTTAAAGGTCACACACATTGTATAAGTTGGTATTGAAGTCGAACAGGAAATGTAGCATTCACAAAACACAGTGAACCAAAGCCACGTATTCAAAACAAACAACAACAATCACAATAAAAGTAAAAAATAAAGTATGCGACACCATTAACACAAACTGCTTGGCGGTATAGGTATTACCCTCGAAAGGTCAGTGGTAAAAAGGCCACTGGGGTTTAAACCAAGTCATATGGTTCCCCATACCTCTAAACAAAGTGTAAATAAAACATATTGACTCCACCTCTTTTACAAAGGGTAGCTTACTTTTGACCAGGGTTCTTATAATATAATTAATTTAAGAAACTGTTTCGACAAAAGATCCCGCCTTATCTGGAAAAAATCGCTAATCCATATCCAACAATTGTATTTCATTCACCCCACACCCAAAACAACAACCCATTTACCCATTTTTACCTAAGGTTGGCTACTTTTGGCAAAGGCCTAGCGAAATAAAACACGTATCAAGAACCGTCCTACCCAACCATCTAGTATATCCCTCTGATGTGTCGTTTCCTTCAGTTCTTACCAACACAACACCCTTACCTGGATACCGCTATTTCCCTTAATTACCCCATCGCCAACCCCATATCTCGGATTTTTCTCAAATTACAAAATGAATACTTGATATCACACCTATTTAAATAGGATATTATCATATATTTAGTAATGAATGTGTGCTATGAAGTATTCGAATAAGCAATATTTACTTTTAAAATAGGTGCTACCACATATTTCAGTACGTGACATATTTGAAGATGTGATATCTCCCTTATAATTCTGAATACGTGCTACTGAATTAGTGATATCACGCATTCGAATAATACTATCACATATGTGTGAATATTTGATAGTAGTATGCAGTAAAAACACAAATATCTGTGTTAAAATCCCAGTTATGTTTTTTATTGCTTTTGTTGTTGTTGTTTTTTGTGTTGTTGTTTTTGTGTGCTCCAAAGTAAAACGGCGCCCCATAATAAGGGAGATTATGCTTGAGTTTTAAGTATTCCAACTTAGACTTCTCTAGACGGGATGCAATACCACAGACAGACATGATTTGTATTACTAATGTAATACTATTTCTTCAAATTCATGGCATGTTGTTATATTTGTAATTTTCTTTGATATGTTTACATTTTTAAAATGCAAATGTAACCGTGTACGTAACTACATGATTTATATCATTGTGATATATAGACACAGAGTTATCACTAGCTATACATTATTACGAAATATTTTGTTCACATTCGTGGTCATGAAAGATCAATATTTCATTATTTGAAACAGGAAGTATGGTATATTGATAGGAAAACATGACGAATGGGTTATAGTCCACATTTACGCGGATGGTTACGAGTTATCTCCCCTGTTTGTGAAGTGTAATCCCATTGTGTCAATGCTACATCATCTCTTTAGGAAATCTAGACATTGAACTTTCAAATAAAATAGATGTGTTCTTTACAATCGATGATGAATTAAACCCGGAACATACTCCATCGACCTGCCTGACTTTTAAGAATCATTGTAAATCCATACAGGTAATAGGAATTCATACAAAATTACCCATTGATCAGTGGATATCAAAACGAAACTTTCAAATCTTTGCATCATATATCTTGCGAAACTCAGGTAATTCAATGTTAACATTTTGAATTTTGAAAATTATTTTGCAAACATATTAGCTGTGGTATGGCTAGAAACATGATTAAACATGTCATGAGAATGTTTTTTGCTGTTGTTGTTGTTGTTGTTGTTGTTGTTTTACAATCTGAAATATCGAACGTTGCAACTATAGGCCAAAGTATGTACTATCAAGTACATGCATATATCTTTGCAAGTATGTTTGCTGCTTATGTTGACTTTTTAAAATATATACAAAGTCCTGTGCAAATAGCTATTTCAAACAGTATCAAGTTAGATAAATACACACTTATCACCTAAACTATATATAAATGACCGTTTATGAAATGTGTATTCTAAAATTTCCTTTACACATGCTATATACCTAGGAATACATACAATTAGTTTATTATTTAAGCATTAAGTAAGTTGTTTTCATATAAAGCATGAGATATTTTGTTAATATGGATGCAGTATAGTTCATATGTGCATGCAAGAGTGTAACGATATATCTCCGATGTTTTCTATGTTACTCGTATATCCCAGTGTGTAACGTATATATCACCCCAGTTTGACATCAAGGTACATCGAACTTACAACTAAAATAACATTTGTCCTTTAGAATATTAGGTGAATTAAACTCAAAAACTACGGAGTGTATGTAGTCTCGATCATCCAGACCTCTCGCGAGACTTCTCTCAAAGAAGTCCAAACGATGGTCTGGAGTAAAGCTTCTTTAAAAATTTTGACATCAAAACGAGGTGTGGACAAAAAAAAATCACCGGCCTCTGATTGGTCAACTTCAGTTTGTTATGGAAATCCATGGGAATCACCCCCTACGTCACGACGGCGTCAAAAATTACGTGACGTTACGCGCAATTTTGTGCAATAAAATTACTCAAAACATAGTCAGCGGATCACGATTAATGCTAAAAATTAAATTTTAAACATCATTTTGTAAGATTATATTATGTTTTTAGAGAAACTACAATGAAACGAAGTTTATTGTATATTTAATAAGGACGTACACACATCCCATTGGAACTAATGATGCGCGTAATTGAACGTGCACTTTGATGTTGCAATCATAATGACGTCACGTCGGAGTAAGTTTTGACGGTTGGCGCCGTCTATCGGTCAACATTTTTAAAGAACAGTGAGTCCAGACGCTCGCTAGCGAGCTTGAGTGTGTCTGGATGATAGAGACTAGGAGTGTATGTACTCCATAGGCCGGACTAAGACTTTGACACGTCATAAATCGACACTGTTGCACAATATCCTTGGCCTACTGATATAAAATCGGCCTCTACAAGATAATTATATCGATTGAAAATAAATATTACACATTTTATTTCAAATATACTCGCCGTCATAAGAAAGTATCCACTTCTTAATATTGATACACAAATACCATGAGAACCAATAATCACAAGTTTTCGTATTATTATATTAGATACAACATTCACAAACATGTTTTAATATGAAATATGAACATTCAATAAAGAATAAAATGTTTAAATCGATTCTAAAGCGCAACAGGCGGAAAACAAAAGTCACAGACCTAATAACGTTACGTGGACGAGATACTCCAACCAGTTGTTTTGCCGTTCCTTGCCAACCACCCTAACGTTACACTGTACCAACAGGATAACGCCAGGCCACACTCAGCAAGATTGACCACCGACTTCTTGGTGGCCAATAACGTCAATGTGCTACCCTGGCCTGCTTTTTCACCGGACCTTAGTCCGATAGAGCACTTATGGACCAGCTCGGACGCAAGGTATACAACAGTGGGCAGCCCATCCAGAACCGCCAACATCTGATCCAGTTGCTTACTGCCGAGTGGAACGCCATCCCACAGTACCGGATACAACGCCTGTAGTATGCGCCGTAGATTTAATGCAACTCTTGATGTAAGAGGTTGGCATACACGTTATTAGGTCTGTTACTTTTGTTTTCCGCCTGTTGCGCTTTAGAAACGATTTAAACATTTTATTCTTTATTGAATGTTCATATAACAGGTGGCTGTATCGGTGTTGGGAACTAAAAAAAAAAAAAAAAATTAAAAAAAAAATTTAAAAAAAGAAATGTTCGTGTTATTTGTTGAAAAAAAACATATTTTAAGTTTTCCGGAAAAATTGTCCCAGAGTATCGTATTTATTTTGTTCTACAGTGATGTATACCTACCGGGAAATCGCGCTTTTCGAAGCACTATGATTTTGACTTGTCACAGAAAAACGGTTTGATCGAATTGTTTTCGGTTTTCGGTTTCGAGAACGACATACATCTGCGGTTCCAACCAGCCCAGATTTGTGGATAATTATCTGAATTTGGCCAGTGAAATAATTGATGAAAACAGTTAGGTATCAAATGTTGACCAGACAGAGTAACAAACCTTGTCTATAACTACAATACTCTGGGACAATTTTTTCAAGAAAACTTAAAATATGTTTGTTTACAACAAATAACACGATTTTTTTTTTTTTTAGTTCCCAACACCGATACAGCCACCTGTGGTTCATATTTCATATTAAAACATGTTTGTAAATGTTGTGTCTAATATAATAATATGAAAAATTGTGATTATTGGTTCTCATGGTATTTGTATATCACTCTTTAGAAGTGGATACTTTCTTATGACGGCGAGTATATATACAGCAATACACAAACCGACGTTTATACGTACCCCGACTTTAAATGCTAACAAAGCATTTAACTTGCATTATAATTTGCTCTAATTTTGAAAACGTTCTTTAAAGCGTGACTAAATGTAATCCGATAATCAAATTGATTATTTATTTGCAATTGTATTTGATAAATAAATGTGATAAATCTGTTACAAATATACTGAAAATCCGTTATGTTAAAACTGAATGTTGTTGACCATTTTGAAAGGAAAACATTGCCCGAATATTAAATTAAGAACATATGTAACATTTAATGATCAGTTTGAATGTGAACAATATATACTATACATGTTAACGATGCTTGCTCAATGTAGGTGCGGTATTTATTCTACCAGTAAGGCTAGAGACTGGTCGTTACGTTGAAGAGTCTTCTCAACAAAGACTTTGCAATGACACTCAACTTGCGAATGAGATTTATTTTTTAGTTAAATGTTCTTTCCATAATGATATGAGAAGATGTATTTCATAAACAATTAATTGGTTTAAAGTTAATTATGAACGAAACTGGTAAAGTCATATATTTATTTAAGAACTTTCCTAGAAAACTCGCTAAATAATATTGAAAGCATTCCTCAGAAGAAGAAATACCGTGTATGGCAATTATTATAATTATGCTATAACATATCATGGTATTAACGCAGTTGTCTCACAGCGGGAGGATGAAGATCTGATATTTAAATATACTGCCATTTTTGTATAATAAGTATACTCTCGCATTTTAATTTAACTAAAAGTGATATGATTATGATTTCCGGAGCGCAGATTTTGTAAATAATATACTTTGTATGTATCTTTCGTATATCGCGTCTATTATGAAACGTGTGTATAGGTGACTTCTAGGTCCATTGGACCGGGTGTAATATCCATGTTGTATATTTGAATATTATGTTGATACGTGTACACATGTCACTATAATAAACAATTTACTTACTTACTTACTTACTTTCTCACTTTACTTACTTATTACTTACTTACTTACTTTTACTTACTTACTAACTCTTACTTACTTACTTACTTACTTACTCACTTACTCTTTCTTACTTACTTACTAACTTACTTACTTACTTTCTTACTTGCTTACTTACTTTTACTTACTTACTTACTTACTTACTTACTTACTTACTTACTTACTTACTCTTTCTTACTCTTTCTTACTTACTTACTTACTTACTTACTTTTACTTACTTACTTATTCTTACTTACTTACTTACTCACTCACTCACACACTCACTCACTCACTCACTCACTCACTCACTCACTCACTCACTCACTCACTAACTCACTCACTTACTTACTTACTTACTTACTTACTAACTTACTTACTTACTCACTTACTTACTTACATACTCACTTACTTACTCACTCACGCACTCACATACTCACTCACTCACTCACTCACTCACTCACTCACTCACTCACTTACTTACTTACTTACTTACTTACTCTCACTTACTTACTCACTTACTTACTTACTCACTTGAATAATCAAATTGGAAGTCCAATCATAAAATTCCCATGGTATTAAAACATAAAGCAACGTGTCTAAGTAAACGTCAGAAACGTCGAAGATATGTCCCCAAAACGTGTTCGTATCTGCCTATTAGTCATAGTATGTAGATACTTAATTTGGTGCGCAGTGGTAGTGTCCTATCGTTTCACATATTTAGCATACACATATGTGTTTTAATTAATTTTAACAAATACAGTACTTACATAATTAGTCTTAGCAAAATACAATAAATACTAAAAAGGGATCCCTTGGAAGAAACAAACACAAACAAGAGATAAAAGTAGTAGACTCGGTTGTACTGAGTCTGTTCATGAGAGGTAATGTGAAGTGCAACACCTCTCGAGCCTCCTAGCACCAGCTTAAGCGATATTCGACTTTAAGGCCACACAGATTGGGCTTGATGATCTCAAAGGACCAGTGGACCAGTAAGTAATACCACTACTGATTTGTAGTCGGGGCAACCTTTTACGGCCGCCACACAGCACTAAACAAACGCTAGTGTGAATGATGATAAATACTGAAAAGGTGATCCCTTGGAAGCAACAAACACAAACAAGAGATAACAGTAGCAGATTCGGTTTTATTGAGTCTATTCATGAGAGGTAATGTAAAGTACAACACCTCTCGAACATTACTAATCTTAGCAAATGCAATACTGGTATTAGCAAATTTACTTAACTGATCTTAGCAAATACAATACTGATCTTAGAAAATGAAATATTTACATAAGTGGTCTTAGGTAATGCAATACTTACATTACTGCCGAAAGGCAGACTGACGCACCAAGCAACACTGTCGCGATCAAACAACCGGTATAGTAGTTCAACATTGTGTTCAAATACAAGCATGTGTGTTCTTATTAAATTTTAAAGATAGTTTCTAAGAAATGTTCGCTAAAACCTTTTTAAATCCAATCTTCATAAATTGTTTAACAATGTGTAGTATAAGCAGTGGTTATAAAGCACTCAATATTTTAAAATCAGAACTCAATATTTTAAAATCAAACGCGCAGACAAGGAAGGTAAAGATTTACGAGTCATTCATCTTGAACAAGAGGCCCGAATATAGGGTTTGCATCATTGTACTTGCTAGACAAATAAAAGGATGTTAATATGGTAGAGCAGACTGTTATTATTTTCGATAATCGAATGCAGTATGCTCATATCAGATGTGTGTCTAAAATGTTTTGACTAGCTTGATGGTACAAACATTGAATAGCTTGATGCTACAAACATTGAATAGCTTGATGCTACAAACATTGAATAGCTTGATGCTACAAACATTGAATAGCTTGATGCTACAAACATTAAATAGCTTGATGGTACAAACATTAAATAGCTTGATGTTACAAACATTGAATAGCTTGATGGTACAAACATTGAATAGCTTGATGGTACGAACATTGAATAGCTTGATGGTACGAACATTGAATAGCTTGATGCTACAAACATTGAATAGCTTGATGCTACAAACATTGAATAGCTTGATGCTACACACATTGAATAGCTTGATGGTACAAACATTAAATAGCTTGATGTTACAAACATTGAATAGCTTGATGTTACAAACATCGAATAGCTTGATGGTACGAACATTGAATAGCTTGATGGTACAAACATTGAATAGCTTGATGGTACAAACATTGAATAGCTTGATGGTACAAATATTGAATAGCTTGATGGTATAAACATTAAATAGCTTGATGGTACAAACATTGCCTGGACAAATAGATGTGATTACTGTACTGCAACTCAGTCTAAACTTCTGGCAGTACATTTTATGTTTGGGTGGAGATAGTGATGGAAAAAGAGGGTACGCCGAATGAGTGCACGGTAGTATAAACTAGTATGCATAAAGTGATCTGTTAATTTCGCATGTTTCTTTTTGTTTTGCCTATTGTACATCTTTATGAATGTATTACTAAAATACAAAATCATGTCAAATGTCTGTGCATGTGACTGTTTCAAGATATATCAAATCAAAAACTACGTAGATCGCTCTGAAAGTTATACCGCCACAACGAAAACCTATGCAAGTCGTACGATATCTAACAATGTCTTAAACTCGGGAAAAGTGACTTAGTTATGTGACCTTTGATTTTTAAAAAAACACATTAATTTTGTAATCATAATGGTAAAATAAAATGATGCTAGCTTCATTTTCATTGGAACTTGAGCATTTAAAAGATGTTCAGTATATTCTTCAAGCGGCTCGCTTTTAACACAACTTGCTGAGTAACGTCCCTTCAGTTATTGAAAACAGAAGGTTTGAGTAGAGGATTTATTTACCTACGATTTGTATTTGGCTTCAACAGAAGGTGGATATTTACGTAATCTGGGACGAGTTCTTAAACTGTCTGACTTTGCCAGACTTTGACTTAACTTGATGAGTTATGCCTTTTGATTTAACATATGCATGCAGTGTTGATTTTGGTTTTGTGTAGTAAAAGCATGTTTTTTATCCAATCGTCATATAATGTGGACAATCTCATCGTGAATATGGTCAAACTGTTACTATTAAGAACATTTTGGAAAAAGTCGTTTGAGATCAGACTGAAATGATGTATGAGAAAAAATGGTCCTATAAAAGCCACAGCACCCAAACGCAGTGACACCGTAGGTTCGCACTATACCACAAACACAGAGCAAATTAAATTTACATTGAAAAAACAATACACAACACAAAGAGTGGTGAAGACAGGGTTACCGACTTGAAACGGTAAGTAGGCAATTTGACCTACTGGTAAGTTAAAACGAGTTTATTTGTACACAACCTCGTTAATATCCTCTCCTCTCCTCAGCACCCAAATTGACCAGACGGTGTAAATAACAGTAAATCCCATCAAAAGGAAATCTCTAACAATAAATTCCACATCCAGAGAAATTGGCAAACAAAGCACGTACTGTATATGTTGTTGTAAAAGATGTGTGTACATACGTACGTGCGTGCGTACGTGCGTGCGTGAGTGCGTGCGTGCGTACGTACGTACATCCGTCCATGCATGCATACAATTACATAATTAGAAACACCTCAGGATATATCCAGAATGAATTGTTTGTATGGTGTGTCTACGTTATTTTCAACACATGGCGTTCAATTTTTTTTGGTGGAGGAAGACATCCCATTTTTCCTGGGTAGAATTAGTACTGTGCACCTCCCACCATCCATAATTGTACTGAACAACCACAACAGCTGAAGTCACAGAGAAAACCAATCTATGGTGCGACCACAAAAAATAAGGAAGAAAGTGCATGCACCAACCTCCACATTCAAGGGTTTGCAAAGGTGCAATTATAGCGTTCCATGACGTTGTCCGGTCATCGCACAAGAAAAAAGTGGAGCGTAATGACTGAGAGTGAAAATAAGCAAGCATGAAGTGCGTTGCAATACTAAAGGCTCATTTTCTTAAGAATGTCCTGATTAATTTTGTACAGTGGTCAGGAAATCCGCCAGACCCCTTTAATTTCCGAAGTTTATAGATCACATCTCAATAGAATAAAAGTTGTGATAATCCTAGTCGCAGACATATTTTAGTCTGGTGTTGTACTTCTCCAATACGACTTTTGACAATGTTAAACAAGTTCAAGTAGTTTTCTTATACATGTGATACACTACGTGCACACATAATTGTCTGCATTGAATGCTTAGGCGTACAGAAGTAGACGAGTTTAAAATGTGATTTTCGATCAGAATTATCGTAAGATGTTTAATAAAACGGGTCCCTGGAAGATCCTTTAAAATTTCAAAATAATTCATTAATCGAGCGTTCAGTATCATATGTCGTATAACTAAGGTCGCTCTGTCGTATTTAAAGTTCTCCGGCCATGTTTTATTTCATGAACATGTTTATGTTTATTTAATCGAAATCAATACACAACAATAGATTTACAATTCCACATTGCAATATCTGTGAAAAGCGAGAATAAGATTTTATTTGATGTCGTAGAAAACTTTGAACAGATAAATTAATCCACAGGTAAATGTATTTACCAAATTATCTGGCAGTTGTGCAGCTATACAATTCAGATTTACCTCATTCTCCGTGCAGTCACGCAGTGGTAAAAGTAGTATCTACGTCATGCAAATAATACTTATTTTTACATACAACTCAGTAGCGGTTTTCAATATATGTTCATATGATGTTTTAGAGTTAAATTTGTTAATTGACAATACTACAAAAAGGGTGGTCATTCATCTTTAAAACCAGAATGGCAATGTCTACATATTCAAAGGATTGTCGGTAAATATTTTGCATTTGTAAATATGGGGTATCAATGGAGGTAATTGTAGAGTTGGAGTGTAATGAAGTTGTTTTGAATAAAATATATTATTACATTTGAATAGCTGTTTACGTTATAATTAAAAGTAATCGCTGCCATACGAGACAGGGTCACACTGAGAAGATTTTTAAAATACTTCTTCCGCATACATTCAGGGTTTGAAAACCTATATCGGTAACAGGATTGCAAATGTAAGGCATACTTATTTTCAATCTTATTTTTTCTAGATCGCGAACAATTGATAAAGCTAGCATTGATCATATCAAGAGGGTTCTATTAATGATTTTACAACCATATATACTTTCAGTAAAATCAACTAGGACAGTTAATATCATGTAAGTTAAATAAGTAGCTAAGCATTTAAGAATTTGAGTTATGATCAGTATTTTCGTAAGAGAGTGGACGTTTTTATAAAAGACACACACACATCTTGACTCCTGAATTATGCCGGGTCGGGATATGCAAAACGCCAAAAAAATCCAGGGTCGAGATATGTATGCAACATTCAAAACAGACATTTATTGGTCAGGATTTGATGTATTTACATGGTTGACATGTTTGAATAATAGTACATGGTTTTGCCGTCACACTATTGTTACAGATATGATTGCTGTTATGTAGTATAGGACTGAAATACTATTTAGATATTTAATGTTGTGTACAGATATCTCCATCCCACTCTCTCATATGTTGTATCAATCGCGTCAAAATGTTAACTTTTTCAATTGTATATATGCTACGCGCCTGTTCATTTATTGAATTAAACTATTAAAGGTTTTCATCATTACAAATACACATATATGACAATTATACTATACACAAACTTGACAGATTTTAACATTACATATACAACAAAATAACCATCACGTTTTTCTTTGCTTCATACATATGTAAACAAAACAATACACATATTATGGTATATAAATGATAAACGAGCCTGTTCTGAAATCAGATATCTAGTTGTTTAGTCTGTTAAACTGAATATATATAGCCTTTATACAAGTGCATCGGAAATTAATTTACTTAATCTGTGAATAATAGTTAAACTATAAATAATAGTTTTGTTTAATGACTGCAACAATTCCACACATTTAAATATGTTTGATCTAGTTGTGTAACATTTAGGAATGTACTTGTTTCTAATGTTAGAGTAAGTAGTACAGATCAAAATAAAATAGTACTCGTCTCGTATTCGAAAGGTAACCTATGTTACATCATGTTTGTTACATTTTAGTTATGTAAAAGTTTAGTTATGTCGATGCAATATTTTAAGAATCATACAGAGAACAGTTAACTACTTATGTCTGTGATTAGGGTAGAAAAACAGGTTTTACGAAAACACACCATAATTTTTTGAATTTTTTTAGTAAACGTGGAACATAACTAGCGGGACAGTCACATCGTTAAAATGTATTGACAATTTTTGTCTTATTAGCCTATTTTATTAAAAATGTCGACTTACTTTAAGTTCATATGGCAATAGGGTACTTTAGTCATCATGAACATGTTCGGCAATTTTTATGTCTCATTAAAGCTAGGGTATGTAGTCTATGATACTCTCAAGTTATGGTAAAGTATGTTTCATTCACTTTGGTGACATCTTTAAAGAGGCAATTGCCTTGGCCTAGTCTAAGACGTTTTACTTGTAAGTTTAACATGATATTCCAACAACTATTCCAAAATTATACAAATTATCTATTTCATTTTCTTATCGAATGTCAAATTTGTTAGTTGGCGACAGTAACGTATGTTTCAGTTTTTTTTTAAAATGTTTGACTCATCATAACAACACAAACGATAATTTTGGAAACAAACTGTTGGTGCTCCGACTTCTGTTTATATATAAAAATTCAAATTAAATCTGGTTAGTATGGAAATTTAAACAAGTGGGACGAAAGAGACATGCATTATATACATCATATACAAATACTGAAGCTAAAAAGAAATGTGCACATTTGATAATTTAAATGGTTCAAGATCTCAACATTCCTTCATTGCAATTGTACACTGACCGTGATTGTTATAATTACTATTAACAAGCATAACTACGGCAACAACGGGGATAAAGAGCAGTATTAGAAGGAGGAGCAGGATAAGTATATACAGTAGTAGTTGGAAAATAAAGAGTAGGAGGAGGAGCAGTGGGAGGGGATTATTCCTCTGCCACCTCCTCCGCCTCATCCTCCAAATCTCCCATCTCCTGTAACGCCTACTTCTCTTCCTCCTACTTCACCTACAACTACTTCTCCAGCTACTTCTTCTAAACATGCAACGCAAATCATACATAAACACGTCTGGTTAACGGCCATATTGTTTATATAGCAACAGTGCACTATTTTCTGTACACTTCCGGCTATCAAAATGTCAATATTGTGAACATGGTAATCCGTCGAAATGACAAGAATATGTACGATTGAGACAGCACAAGTATAGCAGCTGTACGCACGTCATTGGAACGGTAATTGGCAAAATATGCCTTAAACCGGTTTTAGGGCACATCGACCCTCATTCTTACCCTATTGTCATCCCAACAAAATGGAACAGTGTAAATAAAAGAGTCCACACCAGACCATTCCCTAACAAACTCGACATACATGTATTGGCAATCTAGATAAGTACAACACAAAGCTGATCACGTATATATGGAATCTGGAAGAAAAAAGTCATAGAATGCCCGTAACACTAAAGTACTCATTGCATTGATACGACACAGCAGGATTGAAGACAAACATCAAACGCTACCATCCTTTTCAATGAATGTAAAATCAATTTTTCAATTAAAGTTTTTATAAGCCAATCATCTGTTCTGTTGATATGTCTGAGATACAGAGTTGTCAGCTAACATCAGATGAGATATTGCTAATACAAATACTGCAGTTTGTTTTGAATTTAATACGAACTTTCCAATTTATATTTGATCATATAAATTAGTTTTTTTAATTAGTTTGCAAGACTGAAACCTCTTTATGAACGCTCTGATAACCTTCATTCGTGTTTGAGGACATCTTGACGAGAAGATCAGCACATGTAAGGACAAAATTGTTTAATTTGTCGAATCAGAAATACCCTAGAGCTAACTGCGATCACGCCGTAGACATAACATGTGCTGGGAAATCTTAACTTACCCACGGTTAGAGATAAAATGCACGCGCAGGAGGACTAAGCCGAAAATAATTGCTTTTCAAGAAACATCAATATTTTTTCGCGTAATTTTAATGGGAAAGATTTTTCACTGAAGATGTGTTTTAAAAAAAGTGTTTTACAAAATGTTAAACATCAAAATCAGTCATAGGTATATATCCGGTTGTGATAGAGAAGGTATTTCTGTTTTCATTGGGTTGGATATTTCTACTTTCTTATACTCTGGGATAAAATCACAAACGTAAATGGTCAAGATCGATATATATACAGAGTTAAAATGTATATGAATATAATATCTAAAAGAAAATTGTATAAAAACAACACTTGATCTTTAATAATCCTATATCCAAGATCAGTCATGACCCACTGTCTTCGAAAGCGACGAATGTAGTCACGATTGAGAATTACACCGCTAGATGTAATAACTACCAGGACAGGAACCCAGGTTGCGTGAGCCCGATGTTCCGCTCACTGGAATGGAAACAATTAGCAGAACGAGGCAATGGCCATCGTCTAGATTTACCACCACCAAATGCATGTAAACCTCCGAATGTAGATCCTATAATAAAAAGTAATCCCTCTTATTTTGATGGAAGGGAAAAACTGCCCATTCGATTTTGTGGTTGTACATTGATGAACATTTTCTAAATTTCGATTCTATGCATACACTTTGTGAGCAACTATGAATGAAAACAGCTGAACCTTTTTTTAGTAAACAATCGAAAACTTGCTTACATGTCGTGTGACCCTGACCTTTTCTGGTGATTTATTTTCTATATGAAAAGTTTACTACACTGCTGCATTAATCATACTTGAGTGGAAGTTGTGTACAAGTACTCCTTTTACCAAAGGACAATACAGGAATTGAATCGCCTTCCATCCGCAGTAACCGACACTGTTACATTACAGGGATTCCAGACAGCACTAATAGTCCATAGTCACCTACAGGCTCACACAAGTTGCTCGTGAGAGTGCACATATTTAAATTGTAAAGTAGCAAAGGTTTAATCCGTAAATATAACTATTTTGAGAGAGATAGTCTAGTTCCAATCTGCATGACAATAGTACATTCTGATTGGAAAGAAGAAGAAGAAGAAGAAGAAGAAGAAGAAGAAGAAGAAGAAGAAGAAGAAGAAGAAGAAGAAGAAGAAGAAGAAGAAGAAGAAGAAGAAGAAGAAGAAGAAGAAGAAAAAGAAGAAGAATCCACCATCTTCGAAAACAGTGTATGCCGTCAAAGAGGTATTAATACATATAAATAACATATATATAAATAATAAAACATATAAATTACATATCTAAATAGCCTCTGATGTAGTTAACGGATGACTGTCTCTCCTCTGAAATAGTTTTTAAATTAGGTACAATTCAAGTAGAGGGTGAGATAACTTTCCTTTTCTGGTTTCTGTACTGTATCTTTATCCATTGAAAGTTATGTGTTTTGACGTATCAATAATTGAAAACGGTATGGTGTAATTGCTACGGGAGTGTAGTTCTCACCAAACACTGATAAGCTAATCAGAGTGACTTCCCTTATGTAAACAGTAACAAAACGACCATAATAAATATTTTCTCTGTATTTCGTAACGCTATAAGAAGTTCACCTGATATTTAGCATACTATTTTTCGTGAAAAGTGTACCAAACTGATGCTCTACCATATGCCTCAATTAGTATACTTCGAGTGATTGTATAGTTGTTTCTTCTTCCATCACGACAACACGTTTTAAATTCAGGTAAATTTTGATGCACACTGACGTAGGCACGGATTACCAAAAAACTAGTGGTTGCGACACAGTCTGGGTAACATTGACTAAAAGAAGTTGGGTCTATTGCCATTGTGACAGTGTCAACACTAACCTGACAAAGCTTTGGGTCAGTACAGAGTGTGTAAATCTAAGGTTTATAGTCCCTCGGTTTATAGTCCCTCCACCTTACGACCAATTCATAATTTTCCATTGCAGGGATGTTGAGATTTTATATTATTTTCAGTAGGTGATAAAATTTGTGTTACTCGGTTTTTATCCTTATGTTCTATAGTAAAATAAAAATCTTTGGCAGAGTAAAAAGACGATAATTTTCAAGATTTTGATTTTGAAAGATACATATACTTAATCAGTTTGCATGAATGTGCATGAGATATGAAGGGTTTTAAAACAATCACACAGTAAATACCTTAATTTTAACAGTAAACTTGGTTGAGCATCAACGATAAAGACCGAGTTTATCACCTACCAGAATGTAATGGTATGTCTTTTCTCTGGTCACTGATTGGTCAGTTTTTTTTGATGATGCTCTATCAAAATTATGAATAGGACATCCAAAAGGTATAGGTACAATAGACTCTAGACTGGGTCAGTATAGATGTTTAGTTAGAGGTTAATAGTGCCGTAATGTACTAGGTGTGTCATTATTGACAAAAGTCACACCACTGCCTCATAATTTGAATTATTTTTTTACATATCTTACTATAAATGGAGAAGAAGTATAAGAACAATAGGTGCATTTTGTATGACAAAATACATCGACAAGTTTATAAAACGGTACAATTTAAACATATAACTATAAGTAGCATATTAAGATGCAAACAAAAAAAATTATTTGGCAAATAGATACATTACATTAAATAATAAAACGTTAAATTAGTTTTCTTTCTTGTCTTTCACTTTAATAGTTCAACATTTATTTACTGGGCTTGAAAATTGCAGTTGAGATTTCGATGTCCGTTCTTCAGCCATAGCGCTCCAATATGACATTGTATTGCTTGATGACGTTGATGTCTGCGCGTGCGGGCAGTCTTTTGCTACTGATAGTGTGCTAATTTTCCATAATCCATATTGAAAAAGAACTGATAATCATTGTTTTTCTACTAAAACATGTTAATATTTATAGTTAGTATGTAATAAACAATGTTAACATCTTGCTGCTTAATCCCACTGCAGTCTAGCTAAATCGTATTGTAATACTATAATGTATCAATGTTGATTTTCCTTATAAAAGTGGTACCGAAAAACGTTACCATTCCCAATGGCAAAAAGTATGTTTTTTTCTCAACTGGGCCATCCTTAAAAATATATTTGTTTGCTGTTTCCCGACCCAGGATTTTATAAGTGGGTAGGTAGGTAGGTGAATTTTATTTTTTTTACCAAAGATTAAAAAAACGTAAGAAATTAAAGAAAAATATACTAAAAACAGTAAAAAAACAAAAAAAATATTAAAGAATTGCTATAAAAAAGTTTTGGGTCTGGCCCTTTTTGGTGGGTAGGTAGGGAAACAGCAAACCAACAATTGTTTATGGTCGGCCCTGGAGTGAAAAAATTCCCAACCACAAAAAATAAATTAATATTTAGAGTGAAACTTTAAACAGAAGAAAGTTGAAATAAATTCTTTTAGGTGAGGGTAATCAAATACTACAAGAGAATGTATACATGGTAATGTGTTTGCAAAGTATTTAAGCATTCAATATTGCTTTTGTTTTATAGTGAAAAATTCCAAATTTCAGGCTAAACAACACAAAATTTCCCTATTGAATGGGTACCGGTGCTATTCCCAAAAGGATGAAAAAAATTCGCTGTGTATGATTGCTCTAAACATAAGTATGCTGATTTTCAGGAGAGATATTTTAGTTAATCTATTCTGTAGCCTCGGTCACCCAGCACGCTTCTTATTTCTTCGCTATGCGGATTCAGAACCAGGGCCTGTGGAAAATAGCATGTTTGAAATCGCCCCTCACGTATTTTCAAGTCAATTTTATATTCATATCTTATTAGCTTGACTATTCGAAGAATAAGAGAGCTTATGTAATCACCCCGGCGTTGGCTTTGGCGTTGGCGTCGGCGTCCCACATCAAGGTTTGCGTGTAAGCTGTGTTTAAAAGTCTATATCTCTTACATTTCTTATCCTAGCACAAGCAAATTTGGCCATTAGCTTCCTTATAGCATTATCTTAAGGGCTGCTTAAGTAATTTTGGTTCCTTTTACCCCTGGGCTCCCATGGAACACAAATTCTGATAAACCTTAAAAGGTGTCTGTTTCACATCAAAGCTGTGTTTACAGGTCTATATCTCTTACATTTCTTGTCCTAGCTGAACTAAATTTGGGAATGGGTTTCCTTATAGTATGTTGTAAAGGGTTGGGTAAGTTATTTTGTCTTCTGCAAATTCTGGGCTCCCATTGTGATGGCCCATAAAATGTGCAATAAAGGCAGATCTAGGTTTGCATGTATATATCTATAATTATGGTTTGCGATTTCTTATAGCATTATGCATCTTATTCATACTTCACCCATATTGGGGCATGGGCTCCCTCCTCCACCCCTTCCACCCACACCCCCTCCCCACCACACCTTTTTTTTTTTTACATATTTCTGTGTTGTTTTAGTCAATTCTTACACATATGTGTTGCCCTCTCCCCACGCCCCCTGCCTCTCACCCCCAGCCCCCACCTCCCACTTGAAACTCTATTTTTTTTTACATATTTCTGTGTTGTTTTAGTCAATTCTTACACATAGCTTCTTATACATATATATATGTTGCCCCCTGCCCCCGCCTCACACCACTCAAACTCATTTATTTATTTTATGTTTACATATTTCTGTGTTGCTTTTTGATAATTCTTACACATGTTGCCCCGTCCCCCCGCCTCCCCTCCCCACACACATCCCGCCCCCTCCCCCCCCCCCCCCCCCCACCCCACCGCACTCGAAACTGGATTTTTTTTTTTACTATTTCTGTGTTGTGTTGGTCAATTCTTACATAGCTTCTTACACATATTGTTGGCAATTGTTGCCCCCTCCTTCTCCCCACCCCACCACCCCGCCCCGCCCACCCCACTCGAAACTCCATTTTTCTTATTATTATTTTTTACATATTTCTGTGTTGTTTTGGTCAATTCTTACACATAGCTATTTTGCAATTTTGGATTAAAACAGATAAAAATAATAAAATTTCACATAATTTTATATCGGCCCGAGTTTCTATACAAGCCCTAACCCCACCCCACATTGTTTTATGATGGTATATACTAGCTATATAATTTATTATTAGCTGAAAAATCAAATAGTCGAGCTGCGCTGTTCTCCAACAGCTCTTGTTTTTGACTTACAATGTATGAGAAGCAGCAGGTGACGTAAAAAGGTTTAACTGGTTCATCAACAGTTGACGTTGTACATTTATTTACAACATGATGTCACGCAAACATCTTCTTCATGCGCATGAAAAAAAAACACAAATAAATTAATTGGCCTAATCTGCCCAGACCAGTATCTGCAAGTAAGACATATGCATGATACTTTCTTAGCAGGCTGAGAATATCTATTCTGTCTCAAAATACTTAAAATATATTGCTTTATTCTAGTTTGAAGCATGGGCCCCCTTCTGAAGCAGGACTTCATTGAGAGGAAGACTCATGCGTGTCAGGTAATGCCCGCTGTATGGAGGCTGCAGGACAGTCATGGGCAGTATTATGAACTCGACCTGAAGATGTGTCAACTCAAGGCTTTGGAATATGACTTCCAGTGGGGCAAAGAGGGGTAAGCATCATTAAAGAAAATAACCCACTAAATACCGACAACATTTGACAGGTTAGATTCCTTATATATAACACTATAAATATAAATTATACATATTTATAAATTTATCTACTGCAAGTATTAAGACTTTGCCGTAAAATATGTTTTCCATTGGACAAAGAGAGATAATCGTGTTTATATTTCACTTCAGTAGTTTCTCATGGATTGTAGATACTAGGAGTGTCAATAACATTCTATTTCACTGAGAAGTGACTTTTTATCATGACTGAATCTCAGATTACGTTCTTTTATTTTATCCCAATTACAGTCTAAGTATTATTCACCCATGCATCGGTCATTTTTCTCTTTACCCCTTTATAATGTTTTTTAAAAAGTGACCGATACCTATGCGCACAATATATGAATAAATAATAATTATATCTTAATTTTGATGTTTTCTGTTATAAATTGTCACTTTAATAAAGAAGTGACCAATGCCCGGGTGCGAATCAATGTGAGGTAAGGGTTTGTAGCTCTAAAGCTAAAGGCCTTATTGTCAACTAAGCAAACGAGGCCGCTTAAATTGTAATAAGGTTATACTAGGTGCGTTTTCCCTCATACGCAAGCATATATAAGCAATACTAACAAATCATTAAAATTGCTTTGAAATGCATTATTATTATTTTATTGTCAAAATGTTCGTACGCAGCTGCATATCTGCGTATAGGCAGCTATGCGCCTGGCTCAACAATTAAAAAATATGCATTAAAATTATTTCATTTTAAACTTACTTTCTGACAGTTACACAGTCATCACAAAACTATAAAATTATAACAAATTGAACACATTTTCAGTGCACCACTTCCCCGTATGTCATCTGTTGTCGAGACACCATCAAGAATTTTGAGGTTGGACCTTTCATTGAACGAGCTGACATCGTTGGATCATGCGGGGCTGAAACCTTACAGAAATCTTCGGGAACTGAATGCGTCACTGAACAGAATCAGCAAGTGAGACACGTTTTCTTAATCACCATACTTGGTCCCGCCGTAATTCCATTAAGCGATGGAAAGCTTATATTAGCAGGATTTTTTAACATTTATTTTGACAATAAAACACATTTAAAAACAGTTTTAACTGGAAAAAAAATGTGAAAAATTACCTATTAAATGTCTTAATTTAAAATATGCAAACTTTTTTAAGTCGAAACTAGAACAAATTTGACGGCACGTCATCGCAAAATACCCACGTTTTCTTCACACAGGCCACCCCCACACACCACCACACACACATACAGGAGAACAACATAATATACACTGTAATCCCTTAATCAAAATGTTTGTTTGAGACATAATTCAAAAAATAATTTAACCCCCTGATATCCTCCCCCCACCCCAACCCCCAGGGAAGACGACCTTAGTTTTAAATAATAAATCATTTGACATGCTGTGTATCTCTTTCATAGATGACTATTCTAACTACCAACTAATGTGCAAAAGTATGGAAAAATAACACTGTAATTGAATTATTAGTGTATTTGATGCCCCTTCCCCCAGGCCCCCACCGATGAAGAAGGAGGAAACAAATGTATACAGTGTATATCATAATTAATGTTTCATTTGAGACATTATTTTAAAAGAAAAGCAGACGTCCAAGTTTGAAATAATAAAATAGTTTGATATGTTTATGTTTTATAGACGATTACATACACCAAGTTATGTGCACAAATATGGAAAAAATACAGCGTAATTGAATTTTTAGTGTAATTGACCTTTTGAACCCCCACCACCCCCGCAGGGTCCCTAGGTGCAGAGCCAAAAATAATGTTGCTCTTGCACGTCATCATCATATGCTGAAGTCATACCCTAAGTTTGGTTGAATTCCAACGTCAACTTGTTCTGACATTTTTATTGGTTTTATTCATTATAATACTTGTTTTTTTTTAAAAAATATATGTTGTTTTTAAATATGAAAGGCTTTGCTCAAGCTTGCTATTTTACTAATAATATTATAAATTATTATATAACCTATAAATAGACGCGTTTTCATTGGCTAAAAAGTAATTTTTTAGAAAAAATATCTAGCGATATTGACCTGTTTTTTTGATATTGACCTGTTTTTTTGATATTGACCTGTTTTATATAATTGTTTTTTTGATATTGACCTGTTTTATATAATTGTAAATTGAGGGTTATATAATAAAACAGTTATGGACTTTTCAGCTGTTATACATGATGTTGATATGCACCAAAAAATCAGTATTGACCTCGGCTATCGCCTCGGTCAATAATGATTTTTTTGGTGCATATCACATCATGTATAACAGCTGAAAAGTCCATAATTGTATAATATTGCCTTTTAGTGAGGTTGATATGTGTTTTTATCGACCTGAGAAAAGTGATATCTATCGACCAAGGCGATAGTCGAGATTGATATCACTTTTCTCAGGTCGATAAATACACATATCGACCGAACCTAAAAGGCAACAATTATTTTAATATTAAATCAAATTATTCATGGTATTTTGAAAATTTAAAATTTGAAATTTTGAGAAATTGAATTTTGAAATTTTGAATTTTGAATATTCATGGAAATTGAATTTTTCACTTATTTTTCACAGGTCAATATACAAAAGTCAATATACGTTTTTCAGGCCAATATACCTTTTTATTTTTAATCATGTGATCAACTTTTAACCAATTGTATTCATTGAATAATTTGATTTAATAATAATCATGCTTATTATCTAATATACCAGTTTACTAACTTTTACACAAAGACTTGTTGTAATCATCACCAAGTCATGTACATTCTAGTTCTAGATTACGTTTTAACCCTGGGCCCATTACAACTTGGCATCGCTGTAGTGGGATTACTACAGACCTGCGCAGTACAACACATGCACAATGTCACACGCTCTCTGCACAATTGCATGTTGAAACCCTGTCATATGAAGCAATAACAATGATGAGAAAACATTATTTCCCATATATAAACATCTTTACGTTAAATTTGTGTGGAATTTGGCACCGCTTACTCGTGCATAGACTCCGTCAAACACTGTCATTTAATCCTTTATAACTCCAATCCTTTATAACATCAATCCTTTGTAACTCCAATCCTTTATAACATCAATCCTTTATAACTCCAATCCTTTATAACATCAATCCTTTATAAATCCAATCCTTTATAACTCCAATCCTTTATAACTCCAATCCTTTATAACTCCAATCCTTTATAACATCAATCCTTTATAACTCCAATCCTTTATAACTCCAATCCTTTATAACTTCAATCCTTTATAACTCCGACCTATCCATTTAAAACTACATTTTAAGGTTGAGATACTCATTTAAAAACGAGATAATATTTTATTAAATATTGGTAGTCTGACTAGTGAACATGTAGGTATACAGGAAGTAAATCACTGTGGTATTCATGCCTGGTGTAATCGAAAGGAGTTCCCAAATATATGAATCCTTAACTTTTTTTGTGATAAAAAGCATTTTTGAGTATTTAAGGCCTGTTTTTTCTGGATGAAATGACTTCATTGACTTGTTTGTGATAGCTAAGAACCATTTGCATGGTTGTATGATGATTTTATATATCAACTTGAAAGTTTTGAAAGTGAACGTAGAACACATTTAAGAGGTGCCGAATGAATGCGGTTTGTTCACGGTGTCAACAAAGACAAGAATTTTATTTTCTTATACGCCACATGACCCCTACTATTCTCAGCAGTTTTCTAGAGAGGCAGGTCATGACTAAGAACATGTAAGTGAATCTTAGTTTAATTTCATTTTGAAAAATGCCTAGATAGAAAGCTTGGACAATATTGCATTGGACTCAATGGGATTTGATTTACTTCCGGTACACCTATACAAGAAAAGTAGTTTCTCCATTCATGCAGACATAAACATTTTGAAAGCAATGTCACATGTAAGGTTTAAGCCAACTAAATAGCATTAGATGGTTTTTGTTTGTATGGTGTTTTACGTCATTTTCAACACATGTAAGGTTATATATGACGGTCGATTTTTTGTGGTGGAGGCAGACCACCCACTTTTCCTGGGTAGAACTAGTACTGTACACCTCCCACCATCCTTAAGGATCAACACTTCCTCACTTACACTAAGTCGAGCTCCCAGCGGGATTCGAACCCACAGCGATGAGAGGCGAAGATTTACAACACAACGTAGTTAACCATTCGGCCACAGAGACACTTTGAAAATATACTAATTGGTTTGGAACGATTTACATGTAAAGTGTCTATTTTTGAATCTGTGATTCGTTAAAGCGAGTTTCTTTTTCCATTATAAAAGAGTCAAATAGCAATCTTAATGTGATTGAAACTCGTGGCATCCCATTTTTTTTTCTACATAGCAAATTGTATTTGCATATATATATTACCAGTACTTACTGTTGAATATAGTGCACAAATTATATATTAAACAAATTCAAAATTCAAAATTTTATTTAATTATAGGCATGCAGTTTTCAGTAAGGTCAAAAAAATTAAAGCGACATTAAACCCCATAAATTATACAGACATTAATTTAAGTCTATCTTTTACTGTTCAGGGAAGCCTATAACACCAGGACATTTGTATTCTAAATTGAAAACAATTACTCTTTTTGCAGCTTTATAGGTATAGAAGTGTTGAAATATTTGTTCACACTGAATTTGTCTCACAACTTTATACGGAAGATTGAGAACCTCGTGCCAAGCGCGTCGCTCGTGGAACTCAACCTGAGTATGAACGAGTTGACGGACATATCGTATATGCCGAGCATGATCAACTTAGAGGTGCTCAATCTCAGTAATAATAAGGTAACCGATCATTTATTTATTACATAACTTGCGGTTTGGGGATATAACATGAATATCATATTACACTAGTGCAATAAATATGCAAATGAATGCCAAATCATCACTTAGACTTCATTGTTCAGCTCAGTGTGCAAACGAAATTGACTCATTAGTTTCAGAAAACTGTAATTACAGGGTTAGTCAGTTCCAACTGAACGGTGCATTACCGAGAAGACCGAAGCAACATATTAAAGGGACAATGTCCGTAACTTTTAGCCTGAAAAAACAAAATAATTACGTTGCAAACATAACACACCAACCATTATTGGATATTTACTAAATAAAACCAAGATTGTTTGACGGAATTCAATAGCGGTACAAAAAAAGTGGTACCGCTTCATGGGGTTGAACTCGTAGCCCATACTAAAATTACACTTGCAGGTAATAATAGTCGATCATCGCATTAGTCGAGCTCACTATTGACTGAGCTAACCGGGCCAGATGTATTATGTAAGAGATACAACATATAAAAGCTATTGCGCATGCCATGCGATCAGCAGAAATGTAAATAATGTGGGTCCCACATTTATATTTACAAATAATAAAAAACAACATTTTTTTTTCAAACTCACGAATGTATTACTACATGCTTATCTGGGTCTATGCTCATGTTTTCATGTAGACTATTCACTGAATAAAAATCAGACAGTTATTTGGATATGCTCAATATCTGCTTACTTACGAACAGTGTCCCTTTAAGGCAGATATATTATTAAATTTACGTTTAACAAATTTTCTACAGGAATATTGACATTGTCCTTATTTGGAGAGCTTCCTGAAAGCCGAACATCAGTATTTAAAAAAAAAATCTTCTTTGAGGCCCAATTTATTAAACATTTAAATCAGACTTTTGTCCTTAAACAAGGCACTTCCTTAGCCTCGTATGTCAGATGTGGTTGTAAATTGGGTACTCCAGTTTATCGGAGTCCATCCTCCGAGCACGATAAAGAACCATAAATAGGAATCTATTTGATAGTAAGAGTAGAGCAGGATTCCCCAATTCCTATCTGTCCTTCCCCTCTCTCTGGGACAGATAAACTTACCTTAATAATGTGTTGATGGACCATTAAACAACAATTCAGTTCTATTGTCTTTCAGATAAGATCGTTGGATGGTATTCAGTCATTAGCGAGATTACGGGAGTTGCATGCTCAAAGAAATGATGTGGTAAGTGGGCACGTATTTTAGTCAATTTTTAGGTCGGCATTAGGCAAAAAAAAAAAAAAGATTTGTTTCCGCTAACGGCTTCAAAAAAAATAGGGTAGGTAAAAATTAAGTAGGTAAAACTTTTTATTTTTTTATTATTTTTTATTATTATTAATGACCTTATTTTTGTTAATGAAAAAACACTTTTAATATGATAAAAATACTGGGGAAGGTATTACTGCCTAGATAATACATGGTTATGGCCCTTTTTCAATATTTGGTAATGTACACTGGAAACCCCAGGGGTCGTGGGTTCAAATCTCATTGGAGGAATATTTTTATTTTTTTATCTCCATAAGAAACCTTGGTTTTCAACTTTTTAAAAAAATATTTTTTTAATTATTTTTTTTGCAATAAAAATAGTTAGGGTCGGCGGCTAATTAATAGGGTCGGTCGGGTTAGCGGAAACCAACACTTTTTTCTTTTAAGCCTTATGAATTGGTAAAATGTTATTGAATTGGTAAAATGATTTATAAAGTGCAACAGTTACTTTTCGAAACAAATGTTCAAACTACTGAATTTATTTGAAATATAAAAGATAGATATACTGTAGTATGAATTACTACATTGGATTGTAAACTATGATTCGTCTTTTAGTCAGATAATAAATGTAAAGACAAGATCAAGGTTATGATCTTAACTTAGGCAGTGCTGTAGTGTAGCTTCACATGCTGAAGGTTGAGTAATTCCAGTATGGCAGTATTATAAAGTTGAGCATTGAGCTCACTGCTATAAGAAGTAGACTCCATCGTGATACAAGTCTGAGTGAACCAGGGCATGAAAATTCCACTTGTCCGCTCGCCATGACGACATAGATCTACATACTCTGTATATCCATAATGATGAGTACTCATTGATGCAGGACGAGTACAAAATCAGATAAATTCTTTAACAATTTATCGATTTGATCTTTCAAATTCTACATAACTCAGAAACAAATTTTCCCGCCTTGCTGAACGATTGTTAAAAGCAATATTAAACCACATACATATGAAGGCTGTTCAAATAATACGAGGACTTTTTCGATATCACACTCATTTTTTGACGTAAACCTTAAAAATTGATTTAAACAGAAATTTGATATCATGTCTTGTAACATTGCAATGAATGATCTAATAGGATGAGTAACCCATCTACGGAGCAGTCCAAAATGAGATGTCATTATTTTTTAACTGCATTTCGGGAATGGATAAATGAAAGGTAATTGGTTGGCAAAAATACACAAAACTAAAGTAGAATTGTCACTGGTATTCCAAAGTAACAATTATGAAATTTGATAAATATTGAACAAGGAAAACTATGATAAATATAAATAAGTAAACGCACTCTTCCGTGCTTTTACGTTGAAATTGACGACGTCAGAAAAAAGCATGGAGCACTAAAATGTTAATAAAATATTAAATAATATTAGCTTTTAATAAAACAAAAAATTTAATACAAAAATAAAATATGAAAGCTTACGTTTTAAAATCTTACATATTTTCTTCAAGGTATGTGTACTGTGTTAATAAATTAAGAATACCGATATATATTAAATAAATATGTCTTTTGGAATGACTATGCTGTTTGTTTTCTGAATACTTCGAATATGTATACCAAACTCGATCAAATTCTTTCCGAAGTTGTGATATACTCTTAAACATGTTAAAACATGGTTATCCAACAATGCTGTCAAATATTTATTTAATGCAAACTATGAATAATCCAATAATCTAATTAAATAACAATTAAGTTTACTATTTTTAACATATTTCATCATTTTTATCGTTATTTTGTTGTTGGTTTTCAAGGCGACGTCATAACACACAAATGACTCCGTGGCAGCTGCTGTGGGGTTGTACTTGAAATTTGTTCCAAATAATTTTATAATATTTACTGATATGAAAGTGAAAATGTAGATCTTCATTGCCATATAATTTATATTTACTTGATTTATAAAAGTGTATTAACTATTAATAATGTCCACGTAATATTTGAACGGCCCTCGTACATAGCCTGTAAACTGTTTCCAGGAGGATGTGGTTCCACTCACCAGTTGTTTTCACCTCCAAGTACTCAACCTCGCCGATAACCACATACAGACGTTACACAACACGGTCGACATACTGGCACAGATACGCAGGCTTGAGGTCATCAACCTGTTCGTAAGGACAATTTATAAACTTACATTTAATATAGACCTATAAATTTGTGGTTTCTATGGAATTAATTGATAATGAAAAACAGTTTCCTGTTTTCTAAATGTTGAGAAATTGCTGCAGTTGATATTTTAAAGTACGTAGCAGGTCGTGCATACTTTTTATGATAAAATTTACCTCATTTATTATGTGAATTTTTAAGGGTGTTGCTTTTTTTGTTTCGACCCATGAACACGCTTGATAAATAGAGAATATTATTTTATGATAAGCAATGAAATACTGTATTTTATCAGTGAAATAAAAGTGTTATTCCACACTGTGGAATATAGAGCTTTATTTCCACAGTAGCTGCCGGGACTACTTTTTTAATGTACAACCAACACAGATGCACAGTAACACGACTCACAAGATATTTCAACTGTTATACTGTTACATCCACTATTGAATTACTTTCTTTCTTTGACGTTAACGGTTTCAAAAAAAGTGACGTCATGTAACGTTCCGTTACGTCATCGTGAACAGGGTGCGTAGCCAGTAGTGTAAAACGGTTTAGCTATTGAAATTGCTTAAATAATAGTTTGTAAAACCATAAAATAAAAATAAAATTTGTTGTTTTGTCGTGAATAACATACTTTATTTCATCTCGAAGTTAGAAAACTTTTATATTTTAAATATAAAGTTTTCTCACTTCTCGATGAAATAAAATATGTTATTCACTCCAAAACAACAAATATCCTCTAATTACGTCTGACAGTGCCTGTTACTAGTATAAAGTTTATTATGCGAGACTTAGAAAACAAAGAGAGGTGATATGCATCTTGATATGAATGATATTAAAGTCAATATTTATTTATTTTTTGCTTGGATATATATGCACATTATGTAAGACTATTACGATTTCTTCTATATTCAAATATAATTGAGTGTTTGTCGAAGATTGAATGTTAATTTTATTGTTAGTGTATTTGTTAAAAATCACTAAATGTTTGTTAATTTATGTACAGAAGGCCGCATTGAAAATATGATGTCTATTTCTTGATATTATGTCATAATGTATTAACCTTCTTTAAATAAAGAATTTATTATTATTATTATTAGTCTCCGCCGAGCCATTCTGCATTTTTGTGCTGCATCTAAACTTGATTGACAAGAATTAGACACTGATATAATATTCTTTTTATCTTTTAGATTAGCCACATTTTCGGTATGGTTTACTAGTTTTATCTGTTAAACAGAAAGTACCTCTTGACAAGGATGCTCAGCCTGCTGTATTGTTTTTTCTTTGTGACATTATGCTGTCAGATAACGTTACAAACAAAAACAAAACAAGGAATTCCGCATTCAAAAGAAAAGCTTTTGGTTTATCAGTCACTACCCAAATGAATCTACATCTTTATGATGTGTGTTGGTTCAGCAATTTCCAAAGAACCTTTATTTATTACACTTTGTCACCAGGGTAACCCTATAGACAGAGATCCTCTATACAGGACAGAGCTTCTACGGGCGACCAATGTGATGACACTCGACAATATCTCAGTGAGACCACTGCCAAAACGATCGGACGAGGAGTATGAACATGTAAGCTTAATATAATGACGGGGGGAGCCTTCATTCTCCCATTTCTAGTCATGTACTTGAAGATAGGTGTTTTCCTCATGTGAGATAACTCTATCTTACATGACATGTGACTCTTGCATGAAATGTCATGACGTCGCATTGTTGATGTCACCTTATTCTAGCGTAAAATAAAATACAGTCATTGAAGTATGCCATACTAAGGCAAAGCCTCATCCCTGGTTACAGTTGTGACCCTCAGGTGAGATTTCCCTATCTCATGGATACTCTTTTTTTGCATCTTTTGTTTTATAGTAAAATCAACTTTTATTTCACAAATGCCTATGTCATAGAGATATAAACAACACACCTAATCTAGAAATATTAATATACAATTTGTAATAGCAAACTAAAAATGTAAGTGAAAGTTAAAATCTAGAAATATAAGTGAACATTACAATGTTAGTGAACATTTCAGTCTAGAAATATAAGAGAAGTTACAATCTAGAAATATGAATGAGTTTGGTATATTTTAATAAATGAAATTTCAATTCTGTGTTAGATGGTTTTAGCATTTGCCAAAACAGAATATAGAGAATATTCGCATGTATGGAAAAATAGAGTAATTTCATAGAGATTTCATGACTGCATAGAAATGGTAATATGCATGTATCTGATATTCTTGTAAAACCGTCAGATCTTATTTATATTTACACATGTTAGATTTTATGTTTGACTGCTGTGAAAATTAAAAAAAATACTGCTGGGGTTGATTATATGGAAATCCTTCACAAGATCTTAGGTGTGTTGATGGACGAGCAGAATGTTTCTGACTGAGTCGATGTGAGTGAGTGTAAAAAATAAAACATGCCTACCATTGAGTGAAAGATTGATTTATAATTAAACGCAGCGCTTTAAATAATATATTTATTTACATTTTAAACCGTTTTTTGTATGATTTTAACCAAAATGTTTTAACAAATGACATTGACGTCCTTAAAACTTCATTGACAACATAACAACATAACAATTAATTATTTTTGTGTTCAGAGTTAGTCAAAATAATTGCTGATTATAAATTTTCTTTCACTGAAAAAAATCCCCCTGATCTTTAGCCCGTATAATTGTAACAATTACAAGTGCTCCCCCTATACAGTATTTCTCCTAATAATAGCACCTCCCTACCCAACTTAAAAAAAACACCTTGTATCCAAAAAAACAAAAGAAAATTTTAATTCACTACATTTTTAATCTTTTGTATAACCCATATTAAAATATATATATATATATAATATATAGAGGATCTTAAACGAGTTCCCATTTCATATAAGATTTATGAAACGAGTTGTGAATTATTTTAATTTTAACGAGCCTTTTGGCGAGTTAAAATTAAAAATAATTCATAACGAGTTTCATAAATCTTATATGGAATGGGAACGAGTTTAAGATCCTTTTTATCACATAACATTGCAATCAAATAAGTAAAAAATAATTCAGATGGACATAGAACAGCCACGACGTCAGACACACTTTAGCGCCAAAACGTCATAAAATATGAGACGTCGTAACGTCGCGTCTCACACATAACGTTGCGTATAGAAGAGTTTGTGTTTTACCTCTTTACAAAATAGCAGTTTACGCCAACTTTTTAACAAACCAACAACAATGTTTTGTATAACGTGCAGTATTTTTATAAGCTGGCACCAATAATAAGTTTATGACTCAGACCTGGGTCAATTTGTAATAAATAAAATAGTTTCAGTTAATAAACTTGCGTAGTGTTACAGGTTTAACTCAACCAAGGTTGTATGACACGTGTGTCATACAAAAGAATATTAAATCGGTGTTCGAGACTGCTAACAAGGGACGTTATGTGATAAATAATTATATTTAATTATTAAACATGTATTTGCATTTAGAAAAAAAAATGTCAGTACATTTTTTGGACGTTTTGTATCCATCCAAAAGAAAATCAAAATTCAGTACATTTTCAATCTTTATATAACCCTAATTAAAAAAAATAATTATATTTGCATTTTGCATAGCGCCCAGGTGCCACTGTTAGGCGAAATATGATACCTATCTATATTTATATACAAGCACAACACGAACTTCTAGTAACAATTTATCATGGTCCACCTTTATTTACAGTTAGAGCCCTCGTACAAACATACTCAGAACATCCACACACTGAAGGAGGCTGCTAGGCAGGCATTTGAAGAAAGAATGAGAGATTCGAAAACAAAGATGAATGAACAGATAAGCTTCTTGCAACGAAGAATTGTGTAAGTACTGCATAGCCAGGAGTGCATTCCTAAAAAACATATTTATGTGTTTGTACAGTGATCTACTTAATGTTACATAATTATAGCGTGTACAGAATGTAATTTTGTTATTTTCTTCTTTTTTTTTTACAGAGAACTTCAGAATGAGTACCAAGAATATGAGTCCAGGGTGAATAATGATTTGGACTCTTGTCTCAGGTATATTTTCTGTATTCAGGCACTTTCTTGTATTCCCAGTCCTAAGTTTGTTTCCCAATTTTTGTCTCGCCTTTTCAAAGAAAAAAAGAGACATAGGTGTTGCTTTTCCGGCGGCAGCGGTGTCAAACATTCAAGTTCTGCGTTTAGGTCATTTTCTCACAAACTGTATGCACTAGACCTTTCAAACTTTGCTTATAGTTGTATCATGGGTGGTACATCGCAACGTGACAAAGCAAATGTGGAAATGACCGTGACCCTCCAAGCAAAGGGCAGATAACTTACTAATTTTTAGGTTCAACTTTTGCGTTTAGGTCACTTTTTCACAAACTATATACGCTAGACCTTTCAAACTTTGCTTATAGTTGTATCTTGGTTGGTACATGGCAACGTGACAAAGCAAATGTGGAAGTGACCTTGACCCTCCAAGCAAAATCACATATGGCGGAACCTGTTTATATGATGCTTGTCACATTTTTCCTGTCAATTTAGCCTTTAAAATTCAACTCAAGTTTGGTCCTGTTGAAGCTTTTTCACATGGATACTGCTGTCATCACTGTACTGCTGCCTTATTGTCACAGATGCAGAGTTTAAAGGGACACACAGCAATCTTTTTTTTTTAAACTCACGGCGTCCTGCTAGTTTTTCTTCATAACTTGCATTGTTCAATCATTAATATTAATTATAAGTATAGTATTAAGCAATTTGTTTTTGCATATTATTAATTTTTGATATTATTGGACCAATAATATATAATAAGAAGAAATAGTGAATACTTAAAATTTGATTTATTTTAATGTAACCGGGGTAAAAGTAAAAATGATACTGGATAGAAGTCGAGACTCCCATTTCAAACACTTCAATATTGCCGTGTGTCCCTTTAACACTCTTGTGTCAAGGAAACATTTTCTTTATTTAATTTGTTTTAGGTAAAAATACTTTTCCTTTCTTATAATCGTATGCTTTGCATTTGAGTTGACTTTATTTTTAGAGTGAAGTCCAGTTTGTAAAACGAGTCTTCCCTGAGGCCCTCTTAAAGCAATAACATTTATTTAATATAGGATTTATATGCGATTGTGTGTGTTCAGGCTTTGGCAGTACTATTCTACAGGAATTTTTCATTTTTCCTAGAGAAGTGGCAGACATTTGGCTAATAATTCCAACCTCATAAGCAAATCTGTGTTTAACGTCATTTCATTGGATAAAACCTAACACGTGACTTTGTTTTTTTCAAAAAAATGCATTACCTGTTCTTGGCATAACGATATTTGTAAAATTTATTATCTTGTTTCAAATGAAATTCTCAATTTAAAAATAGCTTTATTTTTGTCATCGTCTTTTCGAAGGAAAATGTGATACATAGGTATCACTTTGTCGTCCGTCTGTCCGTCTGTCACGCAAACTTAACGTTGGCTATAACTTTATCATTTCTTCATGTTTCTTCATCAAACTTTCAAAATATACTCATCATGACAACATCGACATGATCTTACTAAAATATAAAGGTCAAGGTCACACTGAAGGTCATTATATGCGTTAAATACTCTCTTTTTTTCTTCACGAAAACTTAACGTTGGCTATAACTTTCTCATTTCTGGATATTTCTTCATCACACTTTCAATGTATACTCATCGTGACAACATCGACATGAAAATACTAAAATATAAAGGTCAAGGTCACACTGAAGGTCATTATATGGGTTAAATACTCATTTTTTTCTTCACGAAAACTTAACATTGACTATAACTTTCTCATTTCTTGATATCTTCATCAGACTTTCAATGTATACTCATCATGACAACATACTAAAATATAACGGTCAAGGTCACACTAAAGGTCATTATATTGGTTATATACTCATTTTTTTCTTCACGAAATCTTAACATTGGCTATAACTTCCTCATTTCTTGACGTTTCTTCATCAAACTTTCAATATATTCTCATCATGACAACATCGACATGACCATACTAACATATAAAGGTCAAGGTCACACTGAAGGTCATTATATGGGTTAAATGTTCATTTTTTTCTTCATGAAAGCTTAACGTTGGCTATAACTTTCTTATTTCTTGATATGTCTTCATCAAACTTTCAATATATACTCATCATGACAACATCGACATGACCATATTCAAATATAAAGGTCAAGGTCACACTGAAGGTCATTATATGAGTTAAATACTAATTTTTTTCTTCACAAAAACTTCATGTTGGCTATAACTTCCTCATTTCTTGATATTTCTTCATCAAACTTTCAATATATACTTATCATGACAACATCGACATGGCCATACTAAAATGTAATTGTCATGATCACACTGAAGGTCATTATATGGGTTAAAATACTCATTCTTTTCTTCAGGAAAACTTATTCAGGCCAGTTTGTCAAGGTCATTTATCTGGGTCCAAAAAACCTTGTTATGGTGACAGACGCGCTGACAGACAACACACGCATTCCACGGAACACCCGTCTAGTTAATAAAAATGTTGTAATTATAAAGAAAGATTAACTTTCTATTTTTTTTGAGTTTTGTGCGTGTGTAATCTTTGTTGAATCTCGCACGGACACACAATTACTGAGAATACTTTAAATTACATAATAGTCTTTTGTCTTATGTCGATGACTTCGATCATTTAAACATCAACTTTAACAATGATGATAGGACTGTATATCTGTGTATTGTTTCAGATATTTAGATTCACTGACACACACAGAGATTGGCGGTGTGAACAGACATGAAATCAGGGATGCGGTGGGAACTCCAGCACCAAAACCATGGGTATGCACTCTCAACATCATCTTCTAGCTAGCTTCTGTTGCTCTTCTAACCATAGTTAATAAGTAACCTTTGAAAGGTTATTGATAATTATTTCCTTGGAACAGGGTGTACCGTATTACTCCTAATAGTAGCACCCGGGCGCTACGCTAAATGCCAGGGGTACACTCTTATATAGAATTGATTTTTTTATAATTCGTGTGGTATTTTATTTTGTTTTCAACTCATGTAAGGTTATATATGACAGTCGATTCTTTTTTTGTGGTGGGTGCAGACCACTCACTTTTCCTGGTTAAATCGAAGGTCTTTGAGAATGCATCAAATTTAGGGGAAAAAATGGGTATTTGTGTCGGCACACCATCAACTTTGCTCTAGTTAAAACTAATTTTATATTGTTTACAGCATAGGCATAAATCAAGGGCAGATGTACATAAGCCAGACTACACCAACGTCAAACAGACTGCTGAAGTAAGTTAACTAGTTACTTGGTGCACACTAGAACTGGTTTAAACCTCAAGTGACCCCTGAGTTCCAACACTGTTAATTTTATGGACTACAGGCATTGAGAAGACAGCCTCTGTGAACTTTGGATGCATTATAGCATAACAAAAAAATATAAGTTATTAAAGTCCCTGTCCCCCCTCCAACAGGCACATTTTACAGTAGACCTACATCGTTTGTAAACCTACTGACAAAGAGGTATATATATATAACTCACATATTGAAAATCAAACTCTATAGAAACTATATAAACAGCTTTAGCCAGCCAGGCCAAACCTCAAAAACTGGAGCATCGAATTAAGAGTTACATTTATTTTACGTGTATTAAATTACTGGTATTTTAAAAACCCGTGAATAAGTCTATACTTTTAATCAGCACATATACATTATTATATGACTTGAACACCTGGATGGTTTTGATAAACTTTTTTAGTGTAATTTTGCTGTTATTTGGGGGTTAGTTTAAACATGGAAGAGTTATGGGTGTTAATCTAAATACAAATACAACCATCATACTAATAGACTTCAGTTTCATATAAAAACAATTTAGTGAATGTATGTAAATTTAATATGAAACGGAATAAAAAAAAATCTAAATTTTTTTTTTCTGTTAACATCCAAAATTCTTTCAGATCTGTGACATTGACAGTGACATCTAAATCATTTCAGCTCTTGTTTTCTAATCGCCATATTCAAGGGCATATGTGACTTATGGGCACATTTTTCAGTAAGAGTTTAGATAATACTGCTGACGATGCTGTATACATTCTGATCTAACCCTTGGAAGCAACAAACACAAACAGTAGCCAACTTGGTTTAATAGAGTCTGTTCATGAGAGGTAATATAAGGTGCAACAAGTCATTTAATGTCATGGTCGATTTCTTTCTCTTTTTCAGTTGCTAAGATTTGCTGGAAGTGAGTTGAATCGACAGACGCCCAATTAAATATAGTCCAGCAGAAACATTTTGATTATATATGAATGGTGTCTAGAAAAGATCATTCAAAGGGAACTCCCAGATTTTGTTATAATTCAACGGAAAGTGCACACAATAATGAAAATGGTTGAACGCGGCTGTTGGTATTCACCTGTGTAATTAACCTTACATGAATCAATTGTTTACCATTTTAACTATGAACTAGTTTTCCATTCACTGGAGCCTATCTGTATTAAGCAGTGCGTGAGGTGCATGTATAAGAGAGTCACTCATTCATAATCAAACTGTTGCTGGGTGACTATGTATTTAGCACGCGTGTGAACTCAACACAAACTGCACCAGGAAGTAACCCATTCACAATGAAAACATGGTTGCTGGGTGGTCACAAATGAAGCACGCGTGTATTTTCAACATAAAATGAATCAGGAAGTGACCCATCCACAATAAAACAATGTTGTTGGGTGGTCACGTGTGAAGCATGCGTGTGAACTTCAAAACAACATGCATCAGGAAGTGAACCATTCATAATATGACACTTGTGGGTGGTCACATGTTAAGCATGTGTGTGAACTACAAGACAACATGCATCGGGAAGTAACCCTTTCAGAATAAAATACTGTTGCTTGGTGATCACGTATTTAGCATGGGTGTAATGATTCACCAATTCCTTTTCGATTTTCCCCCATTTTTGATACATTTTTGATACACAGACTGTTTTGTTTATTTTAAAGCAATATGATTTTAATATTACTACTATTTTAAAACTGTTTTCTCATCAGAGCAGTATATGTTAATATTGGCATGGTGTTTCTGTTCAAACAGGTACTCGTTGTTCTTTATAAAAATAAAAATAATCCGCAAATGTTCAAGTGAATGTGTTATGTGCGTTTTTTGGTTGACTGTGTTCTGCAAATAATACATTCCTTGTTCAACTTTTATACCTATTTTTATAATATTTTATAATAACAAAAATGTAATGTTATTGGAAAAATGTTATGTTTAATGTGAAGTACATAACATTGTTTGTTTGCCATTTATAAATTGTAAGGTTGAATAGCACGTAAATGGTACCGAAAGGTTTGAATGAATTCAGCCTGTTACTATTCTAAGTTTGCAGTCATGGGCAAGAATAGGATGGCAGAGAGGTACAAATCCCCTAAATTGATGTTCATTTTCCTGTTCTCTTTATTGTTTGAAGGTCTTTTTCATGCCTCTTGTGCTGTTCAGTTGCTTCTTGAATGGCACCAGATACTAATAATCATGTTTCCGCTCCATATTTTATCTCGATGTACATGGAGGATGAGCCTGGCATGTTTATGCCTGTTAGGCGCCATATAACCTTTCATGTGTTGGTGCACCTTAAAACACAATTCAATTCAGTTCCGCATGGAGTGTCTATAACAGTATTTGCAGTTGTCTTCTCACTTCAATAGACACTTTATCTTTCAATTATCAAATCATTTTTGACAAATGTAGACTTAAAATTGCAACTTGTATGAACAAATAAATACTTACTGCCATAACTGGATAAATACTACCTGGACATGATGGAATATTTTTTCAGAACAGAATCATTCAAACATGAACAATTTCTTTGGTATTTTCAGTGGATAAGGCATTGGCTTTAGAGTTGCAGATCTCTGCCCCTGTCTGGTGGCAAACTTCACCTCATCTCCCTCTGAGGTTGCTGTTCCAACATAACCTAATTTGATGTGTTAATAGGACATTTTAATTATTTTTTTGTTTTTGGTTATAAAAGCTGAAGTAATGTTTGTTTACATCTCATTTATTCAAAGGTGTCTTCTGTTAAAGCTATATCAAATAATACCTGTGTTAATCATAATTATGCAATATGGTTTCCGTTCGTAGAAAATTAATTACAAGTGTACACATTGTTTCCATTTATTTATATAGTTTTTGTCCTTAAATAAGATATGTGTGCTTGTATGTTTATATGTTGATCAGTGAATCTATATCTTGTTTGTAATGCCAATAATTAATTAGTAATGCTGATTGTTCTAGGTAGATAGAACTATTACTTGTATTGCCATTTTCCTTTCACATTGTCATGCTTATTACATGCTTATTACGTTCCGTACTAAATCGCCCATTCCATGTGCTTCTGTCCATTCCATGTGTTTCCGTCCATTCCATGTGCTTCCGACCATTCCAAATGCTTCCGTCCATTCAATGTTTTTCCGTCCATTACATATGCTTCCATCCATTCCATGTTTTTCCATCCATGCCATATACTTCCGTCCGTTCCATGTGCTTCCATCCATTCCATATGCTTCTGTCCATTCCATGTGCTTCCATCCATTTCCCTTTGGAAGGGTAGGCAGAGGGGTAGAATCCCCCCAAATTCATGTTCATTTTATCATTTTTTGTTCATGTTCATTAAAGGTCTTCATCATGATCCCTGCATTGTTTCAGGTGCTAACTCGCTCGCATCAAAAGAGCAGTGGCAGAAAAACAATAACGTGGCTCCAGCGTAAATGGAGTTTCTACGATAGAATTTGCAGCAACTCTGCAGTTCAGGGTGAGAAAGTTCTAGGCCCATTTTCCATATTTTATCTCGATGTACATGGAAGATGAGCCTGGCATGTTCATGCCTGTTAGGCGCCATATAACCTTTTCATGTGTTGGTGCGCCTTAAAACCCCAATTCAATTCAATTCAATTCCATCCATTCCATGTGCTTCTGTCTATTCCATGTGTTTCCATCCGTTCCATGTGCTTCTGTCCATTCCATGTGATTCCGTCTATTCCATGTGTTTTCATCCATGCCATATACTTCCGTCCATTTCATGTGCTTCCGTCCATTCCATATGATTCTGTTCATTCCATGTGTTTCCGTCCATTCCATGTGCTTCTGTCCATTCCATGAGTTTCCGTCTATTCCATGTGTTTCCATCCATGCCATATACTTCTGTCCATTCCATGTGCTTCCGTCCATTCCATATGATTCTGTTCATTCCATGTGTTTTCAGTCTATTCCATGTGTTTCTGTCTATTCCATGTGTTTCCATCCATGCCATATACTTCCATCCATTTCATGTGCTTCCGTCCATTCTATATGGTTCCGTCCATTCCATATGCTTCCGTCCATTTGGGTTATATATATTGTGTCGTTCTTTCCAGTTGAGTTGTATATTATGAGAAGTAAAGGATAGCACTATAAATGTAGGTGTAAATGCACTATTTTCCCATTGAATGTCAAAATGTAACAAAGTAATGCTTTGATGCAACTTTAAATCAAGTATGGATGCAGTAGAATTTTCAGATAAAAAAATATTTTCCATTTGAAAAATTACCAGAAAATGGGTCCATAAGAATTGAAAGATAGTTTGTGTTTGTTTATTAAACAGGTCAGTGGCCCAGGGTTCAATCCCCACCATGACCATATGTGTTGTTTCCCTGAGCTAGACACTTTATTTGCATTTTCTTAGTACAGGTTCTACCCAGGAGGACATCGAGAGTGATTAAAATAAGTTAAGAGAGTTTCATTACAATCAGTGTTAAATAAATAAGTTTGGAAATTTTTTATCAATAACCCATTTAAACATATGAATACATTTTTATAGACTCAACAACTAAATAGAATAGAAATGGGCCATTCTTCCCTACGAAAAATGCCGTTTTCAACCAAAGCAGAGGGATGTTTTACTTTATATAATGGGGACTACATTACGAAATATATATTTAATTGGTGGTTATACACCTGCAAACATTTAATTTACATGTGAACAAACGTGTCTATAGTGCTCTCCTATACTACTGTTAAGTTATAATTGTTTTATATACAGCTAAGTCACTTTATTGAAATAAAAACAAGAATTATTCCCGTATTAAAATCATGTTGTCGTGATTACTGTGCTACCAGCACTGATGAACTTTTTGCATAATTATATATATATATATGTGAGACAATTATCAACTAGACAGTGCAAAAATCAACGAATCTATATCGAGCACTTTCAAATGTCACCTTATTTTATATCCTTGAGCAAGATAATTAATCCACATTGCTTAGTACTGGTTCTACCCAGAAAGCCATCGAGAGTGATTAATCTAAGTTGCAAGAACTTGTTTCGCAATCGATGTAAAATAAATATGTTTAAACTAAATGTCATCGCCTTCTTCGGGATACACACTTAAAAGCTACAAAAACAAACATATATTTTGAAATATAAACGAGTGCCATGACAGTACTCGAAAAAAAGAGAGCATACTTATGAAATATTGGCATATATATATGAATATGGTATAAAAAAATAAATTGCAACATGATGCTACCAGGGCCATATATGTTTCATTTTTCAATCCATTTGCTACCGATTATTTGAATTTTCGGACATCTGGCATATACACTAATACAAATAACAAGTAACAAATTAAATGTTTATTACAACAAATATTTAAAACGCAGAATAAGAGCAGATGACTAAGAGACAAGCAGTAACTTTTATTTCACACCTGTATACATCTAACCAATCTATTTCTTTCTCTTTAACCACGTGACAGTCCCATATTTCCACTTTTGTACTCAAAACAGTTGCTTAAATTACGAAACATCTATATAATTTTTATGTTGTACTCCATCTGGTATCAAGAGTCCCGCAAACCTATATTCAATAGATGTGGGGTCCAAAAAATCCATATTCCGTATTTGTATTATGGGTTGATAACTCGAACAGTTAAACTCGACGAGTCATTCACAATTTATCCCACCATTTCATTTTAGTTGAAATTAAAACTGTGTTTTTCAAATAATAGTTTACACAGTTAATACATATTGATTTTTTAAAATAAAAACGGAAATATCAAGCTGTAATTAAAATGTACAACGTTTGGCTACATTATAGAGGTGAACTAGAGGTCATTTAACGGTGGCGAGTACAATACTGAATTCAATTGGACAGCCAGAATTGTGTCTGCTGGATACTCATCGTTCTCACTCCTACGACTAGGGGTAAAATAGCTTAACCATATTGTTGATAAGTCACTACTGAATTAGTATTCACATTTGATATTTACCATTAGTCATCTGTTTCTAATCATGTTGAAAGAAAGACAGATACTATGTACAAACTAAAAGTTAGCGTGATACATAGAGACAAGGTAGCGTTTATTAAAGCACAGACCTAATAACAAATAGATTGGACACTATGAAAATTGTGTACATTTCAAGTGGCACAGTTCGAAAATTTCACAAAATATTTCCCAACTTTAAACACACATATCATGAAGAGTTTTATAGATACAAGTTTTATTCAAACCAAATACCATCACAAATTTAATTTTCTTTCCAATGATAGTATTTTGTTTTCTCTTACATTGAGAGCAAAAAAGGGGTTTGATGGAAACTTTGACTATGTCAAAACATTGATTTTTAAGAGAAAAGCGAAAAATGATGACATTTTAAACTTTAAACATGTTTTATACAATTTCTTATTTTGAAAATAAACATACATTATTATAATACCATTTTGCTATTCACTATGAATCTTTTGGATGTATTCTCATCAAAATCGGTGAATAATTGAGAGAGAAGATAGAAGGAAAAGTTAAAGTGCCACGTGATATTTTGGTTACTTCATTGGTTAAGATAGGAAGTTTCCTATCTGTTTATTAATATGTCTGTGATTAAAGTTAAAAATATATCTGAACTATCAATATGGCGTTGGTACAAATAAATTCAGAAATGGGGCTTCCTCATAAGGTTGTTATACAGACATGACCATCGATTATATAACCGCATAATAAGCAAAGCAACATTATTCAATCTGAAGAATCGATCTGTTACTTTTATGTTAAATTGATGAATATAGTCATATTTATGCGAATTGTCAGCATTTTCGACAAGGTTGGGTGTTTGATTAGTTAAAATCCCAGAACCAATCAAAATCGTCCGTATGTCGATTTTTCATCAGAACCGTGTCAATGGCGTGAACGACGCCATTTGTGGCTGCGACGTCACATTCCACGATGTCTGCGTTGCCGATGTAGGTCCCGTCATTCCTGTTCCTGCCAATCTTGAACATTTCCTGTCCCAAAGTTCTTACTTTCTGAGTGTTAAACCAGTTCGTCCGGACTAATCCATTGCAACAAATAGCATCTGTAAATATTGGTATAAAAGTGTATTTATCATATAACACTAGTGAAATGAATATGCAAGTGAAGTTCGAATCATCGTGCGGTCTTTTCTGTGAGCTTGGTATACATCGAAATTGCCTCGTCGATTTCCGTAACCGTTTAAAATACCGGATTACGGAAATCCAAGACGTACATTCGTTGTTCGGTGGCGTACGGGAAGACCCAGTGAACATACGACATCATCATACAAACGTAAGACGTCATAAACTGACAACATATATATATATATAGGGATAACTATTTGCGAACTACCAAGGACAGACAACCTTCGGACGAACTATTATATAAAGGAGCTACAATAAAGAAGTGCTCCTTAAGAGGCTTTTTTTTGAGTTATGTGATAAATAGAATCTTACATTCGGGTATATTTAATATTGCAATTATTAAACGCGTTGGATAAAACTGATATGATGCTGGGCACAGCCTCGCATCATGTCATTTTAATAAATTCAATATTAAGCAGGCACATGTAAGATCCTATATATAATGTGAATATTATGTGAATCACAAACTTCATTGCAAATTCACATACTCGTAGTGTAATTGTCTGAAATTTGCTTAAATGTTTAGAGGCCTAGCATGCTGTTTTCTCTCTGGCAATAGTCTATAAAAACAATTTAAAAATGCATTCCATTTCGCTTGGATGTTTTTGCAGAAATGTAGATTGGGTTACCCTGCTATAATTTAAAAAATAAATATACAAGGGTAATCTGCGCATGGTCTTTTGGGATATACTCTGGCTTATATTATTTTGTTTACTCCTGATTGTGAAGAAAAAAACCGGGCCTTAAAAAATATGGAAAAAACATCGCATGAATTTATAAATGCAACCAAATATCATAAACCATAAACGGTATGCACACATTTCAATATGCACTGTTACCTTTCGTCACATGATTAAGGATGATGGATTTTAGCATTTTCGGATTATCTCGGAGTTCGGTGACTGCGTCACTTCCCAAATCGTTGAACGCCTGAAAATATGAAGATAGTTGTACTATATCGTTGATTGCCTGAACATATTAAGATTATTCTACAGTACACAATGGTCCGATAGAAACCACCGCATCAAACGCAATTGCAACGCAGGTCAGCATTGTACCCTAAACTAAATCAAAATATATAAAACACAAAAAGTGATGAAGACAGTGTTACCAACTTGGAAATGTCAGTGGGCAATACGGCCTGCTGGTTAGCTTTTAATAACACTATAACACCCACTCATGAAACCTCATAGGTACATTGACTTTGATAAGCGATATAACCTTATTGTCTTGGGGTCAGTAGACCAAAGGTTAAGGTCACTATTAACTTATATGGAAAGAGTTTATGGGTACACAACCTCCTACAATCATATCTTCGGCGTCCAAATTTACAAGAAGTTCTATTGTATATCAAGAAAGTCGTTAAGTCTTTCTATTGTATAGACTTGGAATAGTAATAAAACGGGTCCTTGATAGCTTCCGCGAAAACAACAAACACGATTAAATATTCGTACTGAGTTTAAATGCAGAAGACGCATGCACCAAAATCAATTAAATCACTATATGGTAAACATGGTAACTCCGTAGACAAATTATAAACACATTTACAAATGTTCAAATCAAATTGATAGAAATAAGAAGTTATATGTTAACAAAATACGTCCATGTTAAGATGAAAATATACATTTTAATTAAGCGTGTACAAAAGATAGTGCCAAACCTTGTTTGTTGGAGCAAATACTGTGTACGGTCCTTGCTCCTGGAGGATGTCTCCAAGACCCGCTAACTTCACTAACTGTACCAGGGTTGTAAAGCGGTTATCTTGTGCCAGTACATCCAGTACAGTTCCCACGGGAGGCAGCAGCATCTGGGAGTTGAAAAGGTAGTATACAGTCCAAATATCTGACTTATGGCCCATATTTATACAGGTCAACATACGTATCTGACTTATGGTCCATATTTATATAGGTCCAAATATCTGGCTTATGACCCATGTTTATGCAGGTCCAAATATCTGGCTTATGGCCCATATTTATATAGATCCAAATATCTGACTTATGGCATGTATGCAGGTCCAAATACATGTATCTGGCTTACGAACAATATTCACATGTGTATATTCGAGCCAATCGCATAGTGAGAGATCGCTGTATCAAACTGATAAGTATTCTCGATTTGTACCCGCACCCGATTGGTACATGACAGCCACTATTTAACCCTAAATTTCCAAAATTTTCTCAAAATTAAAAACCACGAGCCCTTTCAAATTGGGGTTAAAAGACCCTGCATGAAAAGGCCCCTATCAATATGTTGCTGTTAAAGATCCGCTAAAGTATGTTTACATTTTACTTACTGAAACGTTTCAATAATAATTTTATTCATGGTGTGTTATTAGTTAACAAGTATTTGAAAATGAATACTTAACATAGACTTTAAACACATAAGTATTTGACTTACAGGAAGTAGAAAGTAATATAACATTAGACTAAAACGAAAAATTCAATTATTCTTAAGTAAATGTCAAGCTTAAAACATAATTTGTTAGCCAAAACACTGCCACTATTTTATCGAAGTCAACCCATTAAGAAACAGATGTCCTTAAAGCTACAGATTCCCTATATCAATCGATTTCTTCTTTGTAGGCGTGTCTTTATGTGTAACTTCATGTTCACCAGCTCATGTCGAAATCGGGTATTTAAGCGAGAAAATATAGCGAAGGAAATCATTTACTGTATATACATCGACCAGTGCACATCGTACCTATACACAGGTAACAGTAATTTTTACAAAAAAAACAGTTTGCCTTTTTCGGGGCTCGAACACACGACCTTCTGATTTCAAGTCCCGTGCTCTAACCACTGAACTACAACGCTACTTGATAAAATAGTATACTAACTACCATATATTATGAGGCAAAATAACTTAACATATTTGAACGCAACTAATGATGGATCAATAAATATGCAGTCCATAGTTTCGCACGTGTAAATTAACATTGCCTGGTGTAATACTGTATCTTATCAATATGAAACTAATACTTCGCCTCAAATCAACCATATCTCGACTTGTTAATAAGCGCTTGATGAGTTTGTGTGTGCTCTTGTTATTACGTAATGCCTATTTAGCGTTAAAAATGCTACAAAATACCAATAAATAGCAGTGGTCTAAAGGTTCAGCGTACATCTTTCAAATCTTACAAGTGCAAGGCTGTGGTTCAAATCCCGTTCCGGGCAACTATTTTTTTATCACATATATTCTGGAGCCGTATATTTATCGATGTTACCTGTACGGAGGCTAAATAAAAATGTGAAATTTTACGTATCGATTTCTCCTTATATACCGACTTTTGGGGTGTTCGTCGATTTGAAACTACTTCACACGTGACTCATTCATATTCATGAGTTCATTCCCGTTCAGACCATCGAACCAGCAGGACGTGTCCGTCTTCAACGGAGAGTTTCTTCAAGCGATGTTGACACGTCCTGCAGGGGGATCCGGAACGTACTACCATCGTCGACCACCATCAACGTCGGGCCCAACGTCGGGCTCGTAGGATATACATCGAGCCGAACATCGAGCCGAACGTTGAAAGCGTTGAAGATTGTAAACTGCATTCGACACACGTTCCGATATGGTATACACCCCACACTAGGGTGATACCGTGGCCCTTCTCAGGGCCGTTTTTTGCAGTCTACTGGAACATAATCACCATGGACATACGTGGAGCCTACACAGATTGAACGTGAGCTTCGAGGCCATTGTATGGTATTCTAAGCAAGGCTAGACAATGGTTCCGGAAACGTACAGACGGCTCACTTTGTTGAGATTCCACGTGCAACAACCTACTGGGACTTAATCACCACGGATACATGACGAATACATGATCATGGAGCAGACACAGAATGGGGGACGCCGTAACACCACCTCCGCAAAAGTTGGGGAACTTTCCGGGGGTCGTCAACCATTCTGCGTTTCGTTCTAGAACGTAAACCTCACGGGACCAACAACCACGGGATTCTCAATCAACAGGATTGACCTACTGGATAGGCTTCAAATCTACTGTGTCCTGATTGGTCGGGAGCTTCAAATCATCTTTTCGAGCCGACAATCGGATTGACCTAGTCACAATTCTGCAGGCAATCCGATTGGTCAAAACTTCAATCTTCTTGAGAAAATTTAATCATCGTTGGAATTCTTCAATCAACTCTACTGCTGCTATCTACGATAAACTACTTTGGACGAGGGATGTTATTTACTTGGACTCTTCGGCACATCATAATCTTCTATTGAAAAGCTCGCCAAAATGACTAGTTTCAACACGGCGAGGGTAAATAAAAACTTATCTACTACTACTATTCATGAGTTAATACCAGTTAAAATAGGGACTGTACAGCTTTAAACTTTCGCAGACTTCGTCAAGTGGTACCCCTACTGATTCCACCGTTTGATTATTCTTACCTTGTCGACAACATAAACCACACCATTGCATCCTTTTATACTCGTTTTGTCAATCTTGGCACATTGCACTGTTTGAATCCAGCTATTCCCAAATGGAAACTGAAGTTATATAATAAAAAAGTTGTTAAATATGAGTTCAATAGAGTGAATACAACATCAATAACAGAGTGATTATTAATGCTGAATATATACTTGTCAACATTCTTGACTTTTAAATTCATATATACATGATCATCTTTGTTTTATACTTATACTGCCTATTAATGCCTATATACGTTTTTTTTTGAATGACAATCACTGACAATAGGGTAAGAGCGAGGTTTGGTGCACCCTAGTACCTGGTTTAAACCCCGGCGACATATTTTGCCACTGACCGTTCCAAGGCGGTAGCTTTATTGTCAACCCTGTTTTGTCTGTAAGGTCATATACTTATCTTTTTATTTATCCTTGTAATTGTTTGTTGTTTCTATGCGTGTTTGTGGTTGACTGATACTTTATAAATGCTACATTTCCTCTTCGACTTTTATATCTACTTTTACCCGATTTCGATAAATATAAAAACATAGTTTAAAATGTGTTTATATTTCTATGTAATGATCAGTATATCAGTCGGTCCTAGTATATGTGCTTAAAAAGAGACATTATGCAAAATTAATATTTAAAAATTCAACTATACGTACAAATGTAACATGTTTTGCTTAATTACATATGTATAAGGACACGGGTATCTTATTAAGTGGGTCGTGTAGAATGATATGTACGCAAAAGGCAAGTATTGGATTATCGGATTATATAACTAGTATGCACGCTTCCTTAAATGGAATGGTATAAATGAAACGTGTACATATTCATTGCACATATATAACGTATACCTACATGTTATGGTTAGAGAATCAATAGTTATATATAGTGGTACAATTAACAGATACCAAAGTGTAATGTTTAGCGAATAAATATGTATATGTAAATATACATATAACATATATGAAGGCGTAATGTTTAGCGTAATATTTATATGTAAAGATGCAAATAAATATTCCAAGATGTAACGTTTAGCGAATACATATTTATATGTAAATTACATATAAAATACACCAAGATTTAATGTTTAGCGAATAGATATTTATATATAAAGACACATATAACATATACCAAGCTGTAATGTTTAGCGAATCAATATGTGCATGTAAAACTACATATACATATACGTAGGTGTAATGTGTTCAGCAAATTAATATGTTTATGTAAATATTGTTTTAAAAGTAAGTTTACGAGATGGATATAACATATCCCAAGGCGTAATATTTAGCAAATCTATATTTCTACACAAAGATACATATAAATAAACAAAAGTATAGTGTTTAGAAAATCTGAATGTCTACCCTAATTCTTACTCTAAGTACTGCCATATATTGACTCTTGAATACAGTATGACACCACCAATTATTTTCACCATTGACATAAATATTAGAATGTCACATATTAACGATTTGCGTCACATATTAACGATTTGCTGCAACTTCAAGTCAGGTATGGATAATGCATCAGTTAAATTTTCATATAAAAAAAATAGAGTTCCGCTTGAAAAATCAACAGAAAAGGTGGAGTCATAAGTCGTATAAGAAGAGATCGTTTGTTTACTATACACTCGATGGTACATCTGTTTTCATCGATTGTTGCTCACAATGGGTATGCATTTAATCCATTAAAACCTTAAACGTCTTGCACATAACCAAGAAAACAGAGTAGAACCGGGCTAATTTCCCCTACTTATAATGCTCCTTTCCAACAAAAAAGAGATGATTTTTTTTATGATAAGAACTACATTAGAGGTTGATACGCAATTGGTGGTGGTAAACTATAAGCGCTAAGGCCATGGTTTCCGAAGCAAACACCAATATAACAAACAGTCCAGTAAACATACCGAGGAGTACTCGTTCACCCTAATTTTGGCACCGTCTACAATAGTTTCCATCTGCATGTTATTGAAGAACTTGGAACCCGTGTGGATCTCTGGAACCACGTGATATTTTAGCACGCGCTGTAGTTCATCTGGGTCGGTCTCGAGAGCATTGATGACTTCCGGTGAGAGTGCCTATGAAATTTACATAAAATACAGTCATATTTTTCTTTGTATCGTGTTTGATAGAAGATAATAGCAGACTCAGTTACTGGCGGATCATTTACACAACTGGACCCAATTGTTCAAAGATCGATTAGCGTAATCCTTGGTTAGTGTAAACTTTCAAGTACATTTTCTCATACAATATGTTTTGTACTAATAAAAGTTTTTAATTTGCATTACTTCTTAACATAATGCTTTCACATGCTCATTTTTTGGTAGAAATATTCATTTATCGGAAATTCAGAGAGATTTGAAATTTTGAACAACTGGGCCCTGTCGAAATGTTTAATTTCATATATAATTTCGTCAATGAAGCATATACTAGTATGCGCAATTTCATTGGTTGAACACGGTAGGTTAAGTCAGTTATCATGCCAATGAATGAGCAATGATGCCTTTGGGCAGCGTTCTTTTTATGCGACATCGGCGCAATGCTTTTATTTATGGAATTTACCAAAGACAGTGTCAAATGTGATGTGTATTTATCTTTAAACTCTCTATCTACTATAGAAATTATACAATGTAAACATGGGTATATATCTAAAGGCATTCGTTTTAATGTAATATGGCAAAAACATTGCACCGTACAATGTGAAAAAGTGTAGATACCTGAATGGCCTCGTTACTGGGCACGAATACAGTTACATTTTCTGCATTATCAAAGACCTTCCGTAATCCTGCCTTCGCAATAAGTTCGGTAAATTCAGACAAGCCCTGTTTTTCAACGAGTTCCAACAACCCAAGAGCTGAAATGAGAAAATAATATTCTTATACTGAGTACATCTTTTAGTAACAAAATGCTAGACTCAACAGGGTCGCATGCTTTCAGTGGAATACGTTTAACGTAACACTTCAGTATTTTTACAATTTCTTCACTTCAAAAGGTAGAAAGAAATATATAGTCCAATTCTATACTCTATAACTTTATTTCTACATGCTACCAACTATAATGGTGAATTAATATTTACAACAGTTTACTAATAATGATAGTCTCTCTCTCACATAACTACTGATCTCTTGTTTCCATCTAGCAAGTCCCGGTAAAAAGCCACTAACAAAAAGCCACGAACAATGAAAACACTCCCTTTTTATAAGGTCCCTTCCAAATAAGGGGATAGCATGGTCGTAAATATTAGCATGCTAACTCATCAATCTTATAGCATCTACAAATAAGGAATGCTTACACATAAATCATGTAGCATTAGCATTAGCCTGGTTCATAGAGCATCTCCCAAATAAGGGATGCTAACCCATAAATTATGATCATTAGCATTAGCCTGAGTTAGCCCTGTAGAGAGATACACATCTAGATTTATGGTGCTAACCGAAGACAGACATAATGTCCTCAGTAACCAGGCTTGAATACTGGTACCTGTACAAAATTACAACAGTATATTGGTTAAATGAAACCAGTTTTTGAATGGTCCTTTTTGTTTCAGAAGCTGTCCTTTAAAAGTGTGGGCCGGTGTAGGGGAAATATGCTGCTGAATATAAAAAAAGCTAGCTAATAAAGGCGACACCTATAACACGTATCTAAACCTTTTGCTATTATAAAATCGGCAATAGTGATTTCAATGCATAATTTTATTCTTTAAAATCGTCCAATTACACACATTTTTGCATTTTAAGTAGACTCGTGCTTTAGCCTTTTAAAGGTGAACAACTCAAATAAACCGTACAGTGCTAACTAAATGGGGACTATTTTATTTTACTATATACATGTTTAAGACTCTAAATCGTGAATATATGTAACTTATACTGTTTTAAATAATTAGGCAAGTTATAGTAGATAACTAAAGACAAATATATTTTTGTTTAAAAAGGGAAAATGAAGGCACCTATTCGTACTCGAGATCAGTCGAACTAGTCCGGTTGTAAACAAATCCCATAGTTCTTTGAGCGAAAGTACACAGATGAGTGCGGAAGCGCCGTCTGGTGGGATACAATGTTTGTGCAGAAACAAATTTCAAAATGGAAGCACCTGACTTAATTATTATATTGTTATTGAAGTATTTCTGACCATCCGCATTTAGTTCGTCGATATAATAATGAAGTTTCCCCCTTTGTTTATCTTTTTTTTATTACTAAATGTATGATCTTTCTACTTTTCTGTATATCTTGGATAGCAGGTGTTCCTGTCCGAGACAATCAGAAACCTTACCAGTGTATCGGCAAAAATCAAACTTTGTTCAGGAGAAATCTTCTAGATGTTTGTCTTGAAAACAAGCAAATGTCGCAGATGATCTAGGCTAAATAAAATATTCTATAAAACCCCACTTAAACGTAATGAAACCGTAGGAAAGAACTGTACCACAAACTAAGAGCAAAGTAAATATTCGATGAAAAGGACAATACACGCTAAGATGACGGAAGTTACTGAGGTAACCGAATCTACAACAAGTTAATTGCTTACCTTCATCTGGCAAAAGCACATCGTCAATGATGTATAGGACGCCATTGGTCGCCATGATGTCAGCCCTCACAATTTGAGAGTCATCTGCATACAGTTTGTCGTCTGCATCACGTTTTAAGTTGGTATATTTGTCGAGCATATTTTGTGTCTTTGTCTCACCTTGCACAATAGCCGAGCAGATTACGTTGGGAAGTAAATGGTTCTTTAATACATCTACAATCATAAAGTACACACTTTTTTAATAAATGTTACACCGGAACATTCGGCGGTATATTGACTAGTACTTTATTTCCTGAAGAGTTATGACGTACATATATATATCGTGATTCCAAGCTAAATAAAACAACGAAACTCTTACTGCCTAGGTACTTTGGTATAGTGTTGTACGTATCAGAATACAAGTAAAACAACGAGACTCTTAGTGCCTCTGTACTTTTGCTGTAGTGTTACTGGTTCAGAACAAGCGTTAAACAACGAAACGCTTACTTTCTAGACATTTCGTATGTATCAGAACAAAAATAAAACAACGAAACTCTTAATGCCTAGTTACTTCTGCTATAGTGATATGTGTTTCATAACAAAAGTTAAATAACGGAACGCTTACTGTCTAGGCATTTCTGGTTGGCCATTAACTTGGACATCAGCTGCTGATGTTTCTTAAATGCATTGTCCGTCGGTGCAAATACTGTGTACTGGCCGTCCTCGCGTAGGGACGCAGCTAGGGTGGACCTTCCAAGAGCTAAATATCAACATGGGAAAATAAATCATTTTAAATATTAAATCATACTTTATTAATGCTAGTTATAAGAAGTGACGTAGAAACCAAATCATTGAACGTTTAACAAATGTTGCTTTTCTTTGTGTTAAATAACAGTAGGCGATCAAAGTGAATGTTAATATTATACCATCTCTAATATCATGTGTAATCAAGTGCTCTGAATATCTCCATTTTGTTAAAAGAAATCTAAAGTAAAAATGTAAACTTTTCCTCCAAACAAAATTCTAGGCATTTCAAAATGCCATACGTTGAACGATTTTAAATATTTAGTTTACCTGTATAACGATTGTCATTGTTATTTGCTTTGAATGCGTGATTTTTGGTGGATTGTGTTCTGTAAATGGTACGACTTTTTTTATCTACCTACCTGTTTTCAATGTGCTCAGCTCAGGGTTCTTTCTCACCAGATCAAAAAGTGTTTCCGACACGGGCTTGAGAACATCCCCAATGACGTGTATCACACCGTTGGTGGCGATATTGTCCATGCTCATGACGGGACGACAATTGGCGGTGACAAGCTGGTAGATGTAACAAAAGAATTACATTACATTATCAGTAACATGCGTGATACCATTAGTGACGACGTTGTCCATACTGACAATAGGGAAACAGTTGGTAGTGACAAGCTGGTAGATATAATACAAGAATTACGTTCATTCGGACAATTATTCCATGAGAAACACAGTGCTTCTAAAACAAATGGAACCAGATGTCCTTGAGCCATGCAAAAGCCTATGCAGAACCATTCTGGTTTTAGATAAGATTCAAGATTTATAAAGAGTTATAACTTTAGTCTTCTTCAAATTCACATTGAGACAATATACAATATTTGGACAATTTGTCTTGCCAGTTTTGTAATCCTTTCTCATTTGAAGATAACACTACACATTTACTGGATCATCGTCCATATTAAATATCTATATGTGAGATCATTCACATTTATATTAAAAAGGTTACTGTACAAGTTGTATTTTTTTTTGTTAAATTTGTATTTTCGAAACGTATCATTTTAAACAAAATACCAGACTATAGGAAATCGCAAGTAGATATTCATTATTATGACCTTAAAAAAGAGGTATACGCCAAATAAACAATACACAAGCATAAACAAAATAAAATATAAACATTGCTTCTCCAAGACTATATATAATTAATATTGAAAAGTGGATCCCTTGGAATCAACAAACACAAACAATAGATAAAAATAGCAGACTCGGTTTTATTGAGTCTATTCATGAGAGGTAATGTAAAGTGCAACACCTCTCACGCCTCCTAGCACCGGCTTAAGCGATATTCTACTTTAAAGCCACAAAGATTCGGCTTGCTGATCCCAAACTCACGTTTATAGGTGCTTGATATGAGTTGATTCTGATCTTAGTCTTGAATGGGCTTGCTGTCTCAATGAGCTGGTTATCGCTGAGTTGTGGAGAAGTGTACCGACCAACAGCCACATGACCCAGCAATATGTTACGCGTGTTGTCAACAACCTCGTCGCTTATCTGCTCGGACACCATGATCACCGAACCCATGTCCTGAAACACAAATAAATGCGCATACACGTAGGCATAAAGGTCGAACAGGAAACGTAGAATTCATAGAATACAGTCTACCAGAAACAAACAACAAGCATAAAGACAATCGTGAAAACTCGGTCAATCCCGACATTCCTCGGGATAATGCTCCAAAGCAGTGTACGAGATGTTGCGAATGGTGTAAAGAAACATAGAAGCAAAGTATGCGACATCACACACATAGAAGGGTTGAAAATAGGGGTACCGCCTTAGAACGGTCAGTGGTGTGATCTGTGAATAATGAGCTGTGTATAAATAGTCCGTTAAGGTTTGAAACCACTAATTATTTCCCCTTTGCCATCAATGTTAAAATGTCATATATTAATGATTTGCTGTAACTTCAAATCTAGTATGGATAATGCAGCAGTGTAATTTATTATGTTCCGCTTGAAAAATCACCAGAAAATGTGGGGTCATAAGTCTTGTAAGGAAGTTCTTGGTTGTTTACTAAACAGGTCAAGGGTACAGCTGTTTTCATTGATAGTTGATTACAAAGTGTATGCATAGATTTGAAAAGTTGGAAAATGTTCCTTAATAATTCATTAAACGCTTTGAAAACACTTCTTATACAAGAATATCGAATATAAATAGGCTATTTTTCCCTACTTATAATGCCCATTTCCAACAAGAACGGTGGGATTACTTTTTATAATAGGAGCTACATTCGACTACACCTCGGAAGTATATATGTAATTGGTGTTAGTAAACCTTAACCAGTAGTTGAGCACTAAGTACTGGTAACTATTGCAAGTAAGACAATACTAAAGGTTAATTAGAACTATTAACAACCGGGTATCATGGAATGGCGTTATTTCACCAACGGAACTATCTATTTCCGTTAGGATTCTTACTGCACTGTTTCTACACAGGAAAAAGTGGGTGGTCTGCTTTCACCACTAAATAATCGACCGCCATATATAGCCTAAAATAAACTCCAAATGGCGTAAAACACCATTTAACCAACCAACCAACAAACCAACCAACCTGTAGGTATTATGTTAAAGTGATATATATTATAGCAAATTAAAAGTATCAACGTGTACGTTCTCCACTAAAATGGGTATTATCTGAAAATTAAATGATTTTAAATCATTAAATATTTCTTACATCAACAACACCGGGGCTTAATTCGTTTAGGACTCCAACAAAGTTTGCTAGGGCTTCGTTGTTCGGTGCAAATATTGTAAAGCTTGCATTCTTCTGGGTGAACACTTCTTGATTTAGTCCAGAGCTATCTAACAGCTTGATGAGTTCTCCAAGCTCTAGAGATTCTAAAAGACTAGGTATGTCTTGTAAAACGACCTCTGAAATATAAAGTGATTTCCTATTAAGTGTAAATGTACTATTAGCTGTTACTTTGTTAACTGAAGGTATGTCTTTTCTAAAAAAGTGCTTACAGAAACATTTTTTTATTCAGTTGCAAGACATGGTGATATGGCATGATGGTACCATCTTAAGCCTAAATATATTGTTCATGTTTTATCAAACATACATTTTTTTAAAAATAAAGTCATATACGGGTGCGTGTTTTTTCTTCATATTACATGCATGTTAATAAATTAACAGTTTATTAGAGTGAATAGTCAATTTAACACAGAACACAACAAGACAATATAACAAATATACACGCGATGTGTCTATAGTTCACTTCAAACAAAAAGAAAACACCTAGCGAACTACTACACCAAGTAAACGTAAATGCTAATCAAATATACATTTGTATGTTATGTGAATATTTGTAATTATAATAATCTTGTTTAAAATATGAGTTAACAGTTAGTGACTGGCGCATAAATATAACATAATTGTATATTGCATGCATATGTAACTTGTGCTAACATATATTCTTAGTCATATATTTTTAATATACATTTTACTATTCAGGCTTATTCTTTGACTAAGAAGCGCGTCCGTGGTCGGGAGGGTAAAGACGTTGCCTTTGAAACGTGCCTGCCTCTCACCGCTGCGGGTTCAGCTCGACGTATGGGTTATAAAGTCTTTATTCTTACGTATGACGGGAGGCATACAATACTGGTTCTATTCAGGAATAAGTGAGTGATCTTGTCTTGTGTTCCTGAGCAAGACACTTTATCTGCATTTACTCTGTACTGGTTCTACCCAGGAAGACATCGATAGTAATTAAAATAAGTTCAGAGACCTTTCCTTACAATCGATGTTAAAAAAGTAAGTTTAATTGGGTGATTTGCTGCCACCACTAAAGATCGACCGTCATAAATAGCCTAAACAAAAGTGCTGACAATGGCGTTAATGAACACCATTCAAACTCCATAAAAATCGGTACAATATATCGTATTTATGGATATGCAAATTGAGGCCATGTGCATGCATACGCGGCGAATTGAGATCAAGTCGAGTGAATCATTACGTACCAATCTCGCATCCGTAATCTCCCGGCTTTCGGGTGAAGCCTGAGCAACACTCATAGATATCGGTCACTGTCAGCTTCCCATCTCGCGTCATTTTACTGTGCAAAATATAAAAAAGATGATATAACGATATAATATTTTAACCCGTCAATTTAATTACATATCAGTGCATTCACCTGACGATATCATTCTCCTTTTACATTTTAATCGAACGTTTCAGCTGGGTTCCCCCACCTGTTTTGAACGTTACACAATGATTACACAAGTTAAGTAACGTCCATCTTGTTGTACTGACAATTCTATCGTAATACAGCAAGATTGATATTACTTAAATAATTATTGTGAAAAAAATGGACGAATCCCATTGAAACGGCGGATTAAAGTGTAAAAAGAGACCCTGTGTGTTATAAATTGACCCATTATTGTCATTTTGGATTTATAATCTTAATATTTATGTTATCGATATGTTGTTGTTGACGTACCAATTTAATTATATCAGTGCCTGTGTGCTTGGTTGTGTGAGTGAGTGCGTGCGTGAGTGCCGTGCATGCTTGCTAGTGTGTGTTTTTGTGTGCTTTTGTTTTCATAGGAAATGTTTGTGAAAACTCACGACAGAATTTTGGAAGGTGTATCTGTAAAAAACTATACTGAGATGTTTAAACATTAGTCTAAATCGGTTTGTAATGTACGTAAGTATGTGCGAGCGTGCTTGCATGTGTGCGTCTATGACTTTTAAAAATGACATTTATATAAAAGTAGATATAAAAGTCGAACTATTTAAAACCATTTCTGTCATAAAATAAAACCTAATATATAACGAAAAAAAGAACTCACGCCGTGGTACACTTATAGGCTGAGTCGGAGCCGTCGCAGACCTGGGAGTGGAAGAACGTGTGGCTGGAAATCTTGTTGGTGTTATTCTCAGTTTCCTCGTTGCGAGAGAAGCACACGTTTGGTCTAGAAATGCAACGATAGATAATTATTTACAGACAGACAGACAGACAGACCAGACCAGACGGACGGACGGACAGACGGACAGACAGACAGAAGTTTTGATCTAGAAATATAGCCCAGTTCGGTAACATGGTTCGCTTCCCTTTAATGGAAAATATAGAGTTGTCAAATTTTAAACTTCCTGTGAACAAATTACTTTTCTTATCTCAAAACCAAAGATCTTGTAAAGACATATTTCCCAACGCTAACTGGTCATTGAAAAAGAATGGAAAGCTTGCTTATTTACTGCTGACATGCTACATGACCGAGCAGTTCAGGTATATAAGTTGAGGTCAGTTTAAAGTTATTTCTTTGTTTAGCATTGCTATATTGAATATTATCTAGGTTAAAGCTAAAACAAATACAATGTACTTGACTTAGTGAAGAAAAATATTAGTTAATTATTTAGCTGTACTAAATACAAAACTTTTCTGGTAATTCTTTATTGTTTTGGAACAAACATAAAACCAAAACACAATTAATGCAAAACCTGCTTTATATGTTTACTTCATACAAAAGCTTTATTGAGCGGCCTCGTCATCAGATATTTAATTGAATAACACAATTCGCTCATGCCATGTATGTCTTAACAGTGATTTGCAGTAAGGGTTCATACTATTGGGTATGCAAATTATTACTCTTGGACATACAGAGTTGTAATATCCAACATCCTTTGAGCAAATTTTTGCTAAAAGCTGAAGAGATTTTAAAGGGACATAATCTTTTTAAGTAATTACCGCACTCTATAACTATTTATAAACGTCTCGGCCCAGACCTATTATGATCGAAAATAATTTATATTCTCCTCATCCAGAAATGTAATGCATGCTAAAAGTTTATACACGCCTCGAATATATAATTAATTAATAAATAAAGGATGTACGCTAATCAAACAAATGGCTAAAAACAAATTATATACACATAGATCACAAATAAAAATATAGATTGATTAATATTTTATATATTTTTCGACTAAAACATAAGGATTGTAACATTTTTAATTCTTACTAAATTTGAAGATTGATTTTACTGTGATATTAAAGCATGTACACACTATTTAAATATATGTAATGTAACACGCTATTTAAATATATGTAATGTATAGTTACCCATTCCACCATGGTTCGTCGGCAGACTCTCCACCCAGCTCCCAACTAAACTCGGCATTAAACCAAGGATCTGACTCTGGCCCCACTCCAAAACTAAATCGTCTTGGTCCGAACAAACTGTATATAAATGTACCAAGTTCATAATAAATGGATTACCATGGAAACATATTATCTTAATGTGTCTATATATCATAGTTATGCGGGTTTTGTTTTTGTTTTATTTTTTAACTCCAAATATGAGAACTGTTTTGCGTTTTTTTAGAGAGGAAATATATCAGAGACAAACTAAAGTATTACACTTATTGAAAAAGGAAGCAATGCAAAAAATGACTTATGTGCCGGAAATACGCCCTTGTAATGCTTAAGTGGTGTGAGTCAAATCCTTCAGCATTCAGCTAGAAACATTACAGACACTTTCAACATCTCAAAAACTGTTTCGAGATGTTTTAAGTGTTTATATTCATACATAATGTGAACATCGATTGGCACAGAATAAAGCATAACATGTGCGCATGAAAAACTCAATTGTCAAGTTAGCCTATCTTTCCGACAAGGACATTTATTTTACCCTTATCTTCTAAATATATTCCCCTCTCCCAAAAGTCCTTCCTGAAATTTCCATGGACATTTAATTTTACTCCCAAGCGAAAGTGTTTTATTCGGACACCTCAAAATGCCATGTCGAAGAAATTAACATGAATATGACAATTATAACTGAATCAACAAATTAATTATCGTTTGTTATCATATTACAGAAAAACTTACTCCGAAAACCAGTTTCGTCTTTCACTCGTACCATGATGGACACCATGGAAACCACCTGGTCTGTGGAAAGGCCCACGATGTCCACGATGTCTGCCGGGAAAACCATCACGCCCGAAGGGAAATCCGTAATCTTCATCAGAAGACCCATCTGAAAATCCGCGTGGTGACCAGTCGCGAATCTCCGATGAATCGTCACTGTCATATCCACGACGACGGGAATTTCCTCTTCCGCGTTTCCGGTCGCGACCGCGTCGCGGCAGTGGTTCTACCAAACATAGGTGTATCGCAACAAGAACCGTCAATATTATCATTAATTTTCCCATGATGAATGTGTGCTGAATGTATTCAGTTTGATGTTTTGAACTGAAGAAGCACGTAGGCTTCTACTTAAGATCTTTCTAGATACATCACGTGATTCTCATTTTCAACATTGGGGGTGTTAATAAGAATTAGTGTGTTTCTTTAAAGGTTCTAATTAATTTAAAACCATTTGGAATTTCTTGAACGTTTTACATGTTTCATGTTATAAATAATTCCTTCAAAATGCGTATTATTTAAAGCACGGGGAACCCCACACTAACACTTTTATATTACAAAACGGAACAACCCTCCATAGAAAATGGATCAGCCCAAAAGAAAAAAAACGCTGTCTTTATTTACCAATAAGTCATATCCGGTTTTTAAGACGCAAAATATCAAAACATCACGATGTGCGTTAAGTCGCTTGATGCTTAACTTGTTTAGTTTGTATAACTTAAGTGGATGTACTTAATGACATACTTGTTGCCCCTCGCATTTAATAATACTTCTGGCACATCCTGTTTTTAGCCAGCTGTTGGTGCAAGCCGATCCACCTGACAACACATGAACAAAATAACACATCCGCACAAAAAAAAAAGTAGTCCACTTAAAGTTAACTATATACATGTTGGTTGAATAGTGTTTAACGTCATGTTCAGCACATGTTAGGTGTTTACCGCGCTTTTTGTCATATATATTTTTGTCGTATATGATATTGCTTTGGTCTCCTCCGTATAATTGCTTCGTCGATTTACGTAATCCTGTGTTTTTAAAGGTAACGGAATATTAATTGCACACCTATTTTAACGGACCGAGGGATGATTCTGTTTTCATTTGTATAGCTATTTACACCAGTGTGAAATATTCTCTGGTATGCGAGCCAAACATACTTAGCCCTGTGCTTGTTCTTGTGTCGATCTCCCTCTGCGAACAATATGCATGTGTTATGTGGTTTCATACGTATGCATGTAGTCGTTTCGTACGTGTGCATGCATGTCATTTCGTACTTGTTCATATACGAGTATGTCGTTAACCACGCTTGTTTGTATAACGTTAACCAGGCTTGTTTTATCTTTATATATTTACATTAAGTTTTAATTACTACTTCATTTCTTTATCTTTCATTAGTTTTGGCGCACAATATGAACTGTTTATGTGTCGACGTGCCGTAAAACACCATTCATTCATTCATTCATTTATCTTCATATATTTACATTAATTTTTAATTACTACTTAATTGCTTCATCTTTCGTTGGGTTTTGAGCCCAATATGACATATTTATTTGTCGACGTGCCGTAAAACACCATTCATTCATTCATAACGTTTACCCAGCTTGTTTGTATCTCGTTAACCACGCTTGTTTGTATAACTTTAACCAGGCTTGTTTGTATAACGTATACCACGCTTGTTTGTATAACGTTAACCACGCTTGTTTGTATAACTTTAACCAGGCTTGTTTGTATAACGTATACCACGCTTGTTTGTATAACGTTAACCACGCTTGTTTGTATAACGTATACCACGCTTGTTTGTATAACGTTAACCACGCTTGTTTGTATAACGTTTACCACGCTTGTTTTTTGTTTACCATCCTGTATGTCATGTACCACGCTTGTATGTCGTTTACCATCCTGTATGTCGTTTACCACGCTTGTTTTTTGTTTACCACGTTTGTATGTCGTTTACCACCCTGTATGTCTTTAACCACGCTTGTATGTCGTTTACCTACCTGTATGTTGTTTACCACGCTTGTTTTTTGTTTACCACGCTTGTATGTCGTTTACCACCCTGTATGTCGTTAACCACGCTTGTTTGTATGTCGTTTACCACGCGTTTCTTTTGTTTGTCGTTTCGTACTTGTACATGCATGTCGTTTACTACGCTTGTATGCCATTTATCACGCGTGTATGTCGTTTACAACGCGTGTATGTCATTTGCCACGCTTAATGTCGTTTCGAACGTTTGCATGTATGTCATTTCGTACTTGTTCATATACGAGTATGTCGTTAACCACGCTTGTATGTCGTTTACCTACCTGTATGTCGTTTACCACGCTTGTTTTTTGTTTACCACGCTTGTATGTCGTTTACCACCCTGTATGTCGTTAACCACGCTTGTTTGTATGTCGTTTACCACGCGTTTCTTTTGTTTGTCGTTTCGTACTTGTACATGCATGTCGTATACGCTTGTATGTCATTTATCACGCGTGTATGTCGTTTACAACGCGTGTATGTCATTTGCCACGCTTTATGTCGTTTCGAACGTGTGCATGTATGTCATTTCGTACTTGTTCATATACGAGTATGTCGTTAACCACGCTTGTTTGTATAACGTTTACCACGCTTGTATGTCATTTGCCATGCTTTATGTCGTTTTGTATGTGTGCTCGTATGTCCTTACGTACGTGTGCTTGTTTGTCGTTTCGTACATGTGTCTTTTCGTACGTCTGCGTATTTGTCGTTTTGTACGTTTGCATGTCATGCATGTGATTTCCTACGTCTGCATGTGTATTCCGTAAGTGTGCATATATGCAGCTTTGTACGCGTGCATGCACTTGTTTATGCAAAGTGTGAGTTGCATATATGTTGAAGTTAAGGACAACATGTGTTCAGACATTCGAGATTGCTGTCAATGTTTCATCCGCGTTGTCCATGTTTTACCCGTGTTCGTTTACTAGCATTCCGTTTTTACTTGGAATATATATAGGGAGAAATATTTGTGAACTACCACTACAGCAGGGCGCCTAGCTATGACGAGATACACAGAAATCAAGCGTATGCATTCACTTCCTAAAAAGGATAGCTGATGAACTGTATCTCTACACCATAACCCACTCGTCTGGAGGCACAATTAACATATTGACGCATACATACAATTATAGCTCATGAGTGGGACACATTTAAGCATTCAACCACACACAGCTATATTGAGACAGTGAAAATGAATATATATGTAAATGTTTATTTTCCACATTGTTTTTTAACAAAATAAATCTATCATTTCTGGATCCAGAGTGTTCTGTTCAATGTATGATTTTCTCTACTATATCTATATATACAGACAAGTCGACTGACGTGAGGTCCTCTTTATAGGACCGTGTTGTGGGGACTTCTCCACACGTTTTATAAGGTCCTACACTATATAACAATTATTATTAAACACATTAGCTGGGGTTTTTTTTGAGCTTTTAACGGAGGTTCTATTGGAAGTATTTACTACTATTATATTAAAGGGACACACGGCAATCTTTCTTTTTTAAAAACTCACGGCGTCCCGTTAGTTTTTCTGCATAACTTGCATTTGTTCAATCATTAATATTAATTATAAGAATAGTATTAAGCAATTTGTGTTTGAATATTTTTATTTTTTTAATTTTATTGCGCCAATAATATATTAAAACTTAAAGTATATTTAGATGAAATAATGAATACTTAAAATTTGATTTATTTAAATGTCACCAGGGTAAAAGTAAAACTGATACTTGATATATAAATCGAGACACATTTCATATACTTCAAGATTGCCGAGTGTCCCTTTAAAGTGTCTTTAACTGAGATCTTTACAAAACATGACACACGCTAGTTAAAAACAATTACGTTCATTTCAAAAGTATTTAATGACATCTTTTATAAATACAACCTACAACTCGTATATGCTTAAGAAAACACATTTAGTATCCGGACAGACTAAAACATACAAAAACAAAAACACATCTTAAATGCTTGGGATAAAAAAAAAGCATACACACTACTTATCAAACTATGCTAACAAAATTTATCATAATACTAACAAGTGCACACAATTAAGGAAAATGTATAGAAAACAGTCAACCTGCACACGTTGATTATATATGTTCTAGTCATTAATTGGATTACAAATCCCGCATGTAGCTTTCGGAGTCATCCAACATATTTAAAGGTATATTTGCATATTACACAATGATGTGCAACGTCCTATTGTGTTTTCAACTGCTGAAATAATTTCTACTCGCAAAAAAGCTCTTATAATTTACATTCAATCTCCTTTTAATACAGAAACACCAATACTCTTAATATAGGATCAAATGCTGACATGAAACACCTTATAATGCAATCTCTGTCAATGTCTCAAAAAGTAGTCTGTGATCACATGCTAATTTGTCACATGACCATAGCTAAAATATCAAAATGGCGAACAGAAAAATCAACACCGTCACCTGACACCACTAATGATACTGGATGCTGCTAATGGAGCTTTAAACAATCAAACGAAACATCGCTTTCTTCGGATTTTTTTAATGTATTTAGAACAGTATTTTAATTTTAGGTAGGCTTTCTAGAGCTATGTGAGTTTGGGAAGCTTTGTTAACCACAAACGTTATACTGTAACCGTGTGGGTAACGTTATGGTGGTGTACATTGGCGGAGTGATATGCCAAAATGCAAAATGTATTCTACCGCAATATAATTCTGAGCATAATTTACTGTTTATTAAAGATATTTAAGGAGAACAAATGTTTTCTTTTTTATTTAGGCATTTCATATAAAGTTGAATCAGATAAATATAAGTGCAACTAAGTGATTTTGCATTTTCATCGTTTCCAAGATCCTTGCTATTTGCTGTGACATTGACAGAGGTTGTATGTGAATTCGAGGAACGACAACTCTGGGTAATGATTGCTTATATTAATCAATGTATCAGACAAGCTACTGTTAGTAATAGTTTTGTAACTGCGTAGATGTATTCATCCAACATCAACCTATATTTAAATCGAATAATCATATGTACAACGTTTTAAATAATACTTAGAAAACGTCAGCGATGCGGGCTAAGATAGATAAAATCGTTTCATCAATATCAACAGTGGGCGCTTCACTTCTCCCTTTTGCACTATTAGCCAGGACCCGGCGCGTTTCCTTTTCTAATATAATGGCAGACTCAACGACAGACGCAACATTGGTGTGTGTCACACCTTCGACGGCAAAGGTCACGTGAATCTGATCAGCGAGCTGTCGCCGGTAGAAGTCGCCTCGGTCACCGGGCATACCTACGTCATCATGGTTTCCGGTCAAAAACACGAGGGCGTCATTAATGGACTGCAGACGACGTTTCTTGCACATTTCAGTATTGTTCATCATCAGCATTATTCTCTCGATGGCCACCCGGGCGATTCTGTTCAGCGAGGTGATGACAGCCATGCGGTCCGGTTTAAATTCGAATGACTGGAAACGAGTTGCCGTTGGTCGTACCAGCTCATAGCCAGTATGGAAAGACATCTAGAAGAAAGAACATATATATCAAATAGATGAGTGTAATTAAATGCCTAAATAATCAGAGGTTATAGCGAACTCGTTAATAGCGGTTATTGCCAGGTAATTGGTCATTTTTCATATAACGGAGTGGCTATCCCAGTAGAAGTCTTGAGAAGAACAAGTTTTTTCCTTTATTTTTTATTTTTTATTTCTTCTTTCTTTCTTTCTTTGACGGTCGAGATTTTTATAGTAGAGAATGTTGCCGTTATTTTGCGGGTTATTTTCTTTGCCACAGATAAGTATCACATGATTCCTATATGATTCTAATACGATACCTATTATATGATAAGTGCTTATCATATAACTTTGTTGATAAAGCAATCATGTACTGCTCCTTTTATATAAGTATCATATGAGAATCATATAAAAGTTGATAAATATTGTTTACATAAAACATTTTTGAATAAAGAAAGATGTGTTTATGAATTATTCTTAATATATTAAAATTATATGTAACTCTTATTTATATATAAATATCATAAAATATGTATATATTATATTATTATATGGGATCATATGTGGCTCCTTTAAAATAAAAATCACGCAATCATGTGTTAATTATATATGGCAGAATTGCCTATGTATATCATTTTTTCAGTCTGTGTGTTTGCATACTACTTGCTTTTGTAACAATTATATACTGAAAGGAAAAAGAAACGCATAATCAAAAAATCGCCTATACTACAATATTATACACACCAAATTCCACGTAATATTCCAGATATATCTCAACGTGTTTTGTACAAAAAGGGGCTACGACTAATTACAGAAGGGACAACTATGTCATGTAGAAGCCCTTTTAATCGAAGTATACTTTGTTACACGAAATTCATAAATGTTGAAGTTTCGCTTTAAAAAGTCAAGCCATTTCAGTATTGTGTTTAATGGTAAGAGACTGCAACGTTTAAAGCTTAAGTTTGCTCACGTGCTTGAGCTAAATGCGCATTCTGCTGATACTGAAACTTTAAAGGTGTGTTCGATGCTGTTAAAGCCTTCTTTCCGACAGGACAGGCCTAATGCCGCCCTGTACCATTCGATTAGCAGTAGCATATTAAACATACAATATACAGCGGAAATACCCATCATGCGTTTCTTTTTCCTTTCAGTATATACGATCTAGTATATTTGCTATAACGGAATACGATTAAGTTCACACTGTGTCATTTATTCAATTCTCTTTGTACAGTGTGCATACATAGATCCCAATATTGAATACTCGACCTTTTAATAGTTAAATATCTCGCCATATTGACAATACATTTGAGATAAGGGTTATATTACACCTAATGCCACTTGATATTATGTATAGATTTGTCTTATTGAGAATATGTTAAGCGTACATTTAACTGTTAAAGGTTATATATAAAATCAATAAAACAACAGCGTACATTTAACTGTTAAAGGTTATATATAAAATCAATAAAACAACATACGTGAATGCAGACAAGTGTATTACATTCATTAACAAATTTCATGCCTATCAATGTAAGGGTTAACATGATGTATTTTATAACACGTTTAATTACGTCGATATATTTAATTGAGTGTAAATAACAATTAACATATATGATTAAAACACCTTGCATATTAGGTATGTTATAATGTTTATAGTACCTGTCCTTTGTTCATAAACACAATGTTTAATTAATGAAATAAACACATACCTCGATTATTTGTATTCGTGTTCCGATTATTTTAATTCAATATGTTTGTGTCTGTATATAGATTTGTATCAATCACTTAATGATGTTCTGTCACAAGTCTTTACCTAGAGACGAGGCGGCCATTTATAAACAAACAGGGGAGATAATTCTTAGCAGATATCTGCACGGTTGTATTAACTACGTAGTTAGCGTCCGTTAAGTTCCAAAGCGTTTATCTAGTGCCGTGTGGCGGCTGTAAAAAGTCGCACTTACTGGTTATTTGGGATCTTTTATCTCAATCACTGCATGTGGCCCAAAATTAGAATAACGCTTAAAGTTCTCCGGCCATGTTTTGTTTCATGAAAATGTTTATGTTTATTTAACGAAATCAATACACAACAATAGTTATTTACAATTCACACGCAATATCTGTGAAAAGCGAGAATAAGATTTTATTTGATGACGTAGAAAACTTTGAACAGGTAAATTAATCCACAGGTAAATGCATTTATCAATTATCTGGCAATAGTTGTGCAGCTAGACAATTCAGATTTACCTCATTTCCCCGTACAGTCACGCAGTGGTAAAAGTAGTATCTACGTCATGCAAATAATACTTATTTTTACATACAACTTAGTAGCGGTTTTCAGTAAATATTTCTCTCCGAGACTATCAAGAAATGTTCATATTATGTTTAAGAGTTACATTTGTTAAATGATAATACTTCAAAAAAGTTGGCCATTCATCGTTAAGCCGACGTCGACGCCTAGTGGATGAAAGAGGGGTTGTACCTTATATAACCACTTATTAAAAATAAAACCGAGTCTACTACTTGTCTCTTTCCTTTGTGTTCGTTGCTTATAAAGAGATCTCCTTTCCAGTATGTATTAGACAGCCTATTTATCGGATTATATAAGCAACCGCTTATTTACTTATTATTTATTATAAGATTGATATCATAACGACACATTGCATTTTATTAAAATACGTCACCGTACTATACACTTATTAGAGAGATCTCAAGGTGCTTCCTAAAATAAATGTTAGTTAGAGAAAAGCAAAACCTTGTGTAATAGACGTTTGAATAGTCAAAAACTTTGCTACACGACATTATATAAATATTGCATCCCAGTGAGGGTGAAGTGGATATTGTCAACCTGAGGAAAATAATGTCAACCGAGGCGAAGACGAGGTTGACATTATTTTTCCGAAGGTTGACACCCTCACTGGGATGCAATATTTATTTTATTATACCGAACAAATGTTTTGATTAAAATTTAAATTTACGAGGGGGAAAAATCGCAATATTTTTTTTTTTTTTTAATTTATATTTTTATACCAGTTTTGATTTAAAGTAACAAATCTGCTCGCCACATTTTTTTATTGTCGTTTGGTAAACCAAGCGTCTTACGATTGACATAACTTCAACTATATTTTAATAAGCGTCCACCGATTTCCAGTCGTTATTGGAAAAACATAAAACCTATTTTATACTTCCCGTGACGTCACAATCGTGTAACAGTATTAAAAATTGTTTACCGGTGAACAGTAAATTTTGCTTCACGCTAAGGGTATGGGCAATTTATACAGGAATGTAAACGTGAGGTATAATAATGTCAACTATTTTATGTTTGTGATGTCCCACCTGATATCTTCACCGCGTGCACGTCGCAGAGTGGGCACTGGTGACATTCATGTTTTTTTCGCGGAGATCATGAGTGTTACCAGACCGAGAGTGAGGATGTCCCCTGCGCCCCATCACGGCAATCATCATCGGATGGAAGTGAACTTGCTCGGAAGTTGGAAAGACAGAAGTCCGCGGGCCGAAGCTGAGATCAACCCACACAGTAGCAGTAACAGTAGAAATAAAGTAGAGGATCAACGTAGTTAGTAATAGTTAGGGATCGACGCCGAGGCCTACATTCGACCGTAGTCTGACAACCGTAGAGGGGTAGATACTCAACACAGCCATCTGATAATGTTTGCAGCGCAGGGGCCATACTGTGATGGGTGTGGCCCCAAAACAAGGACCCCGGACCATATACAAGTAGCGGATGCAGGACAGCACCACCTAGCGGATGTAGGAGCCACCACCACCAGCCACGCCAGACAACACTTCACCGCCGCAACGACAACTACACAGAGCGAAAGCGACACATCATCTACATACATACAACAGAATCGACAACACAGCAGCAGCACCAGATCAACCAACATAGTCATCTAGAACAGTCCAGACTCTATTGTGCCCATCGCTTCAGAGAATCTCTTGTCGTGTTTGTTGGCGGAAGGACTATAAAACTTAGATACACACACACAATGTTTGTGATGTCATATGACAATTATTAATCCTTGTAATTGTTATTTGGTATGACGCTTGTTTCTGGCTGACTGTGGTCCTTGAATGCTTTATATCCTGTTCGACTTCTATATCTACTTTTAGGTAACACGGAACAAATAGGATGGCACATATCTAATGCTAAACAAGCGATATACATATACGCATTCTTTGTTTGTCATGTTTGTATGAAGGTGTGCCTTCCGATAGTTTCTGTCTTCCGTCAGTTGTTAGTTTCTCATGAAATGCGACCTCCAATGTGTTAGTTTACGTGCCGCCCGCTTTGCAGTAAAGTTGTCGCTTATCACATATCCCCATGTGCTGCTCTCGTTTCTGTCTCGCTTTTTCAAAAGAAACAAATATACATAGGTATTGCATTTACGGCGACGGTGGCAACGGCGGGGACGGCGGCAACGGCAGCGACATCATTCAAGTTTTGCATTTAGGTCACTTTATCACAATCTGTATGTACTAGACATTTTAAACTTTGGTTATAGTTGTATCTTGGGCAGTACATCACAACGCCAAAATGCGGATGTGACCTTCACCCTCTAAGACGAGGGCAGATCCCACTTAATATGTTTCCATTAAACTTTTGCGCTTTTCGGTCACTTTCTCAGGAACTGCACCTTCACTTTTTCCTATTTTCGGTCTTTATGTATAAATTTAACTGATATTTTAAATAATTATATAATCTTGTACATTTGATACATTTATTAAATAATATTTGGTCAAACTATTTATGTAGGGTGTCTTGGAAATCTCATGTCTTTTGCGATAAAGATAAACAACAAGGAAGCCATTGTAGTATATTTGCTGTTATATCACCTGAACTGAAGTAGTGCGAATTCATTTCGATATTCTATTCTGTATATGATCAGTTTCACGGTACATGGTCCCGCCTTAATTACATTAAACGATTGGAAAGCTTATATTTGCAGGATTTTATAACGGATATTTCGACAAGAAAACATCTCTAAAAACATACTTTACTGAAAAAATGTAATAACCTGTTTAAAGGTATCTAATACATGTTTTAATTTTACAATATGCAAACTTTTTAAGTCGAGATTAAGGTTTTATTTCATACCCCAGCGAACCCCGTTTTCGCTTCTTGAAGAACGGGTTGGATGGGGTATGAAAGTTAATACTCAGACCACGCAATGTTTAAAACTTTCATATCCAGGTAAAGATCACTTTGACACTTCACAGAATGCACTTCAATGCTACATGTGCATTGACGGTAGCTAAACAGTACAAAATAAGATTTGGTATACCTAATTGATTGTGTTAACCTGATTATATATTATAAATTGTAAATAATGTTTAGGTTTAGGTTGTACCCTAACAACTGGCATATAGCCAAGTTGTATTTAAACAATGACAATTGTTATAAATGCTTTCTAGTGTATTAACCATTAGACGTTTGTGGATAATAAACCTCAAACGCTGTTACTCATCATGCTCATGCTCCAAGCCCAAAGGCAATCTTCCAACACGAATACAAAACAAGGTCAAGTATCTCGGCGCGTCAAAATACTTATCCGACCCCTTCAAACTTCAAAATGTTTTTAAGCGATCAGACAATGTCGGAAGGAATAGGGCAATCATCCTCGTCGTGGCTACTATTTATATGCTAGCGTATCTTGGCCATTGTCTAATATGTACCTTTTGTCATCATATGAAGACAAACTATTTTTATTAATTTCATAGCTGTTTAGCTTGTGTTTGTTAGATCTGATAACGTTTTATGGTGAGCTTCCGTTCCTGTGAATAAAATGTTTTTGTAGTTATCATGTGTTATTTGTTTCTTTTAACAACACTTTTTTGACACCTTTGCATTTATTTTTTTCAGTATTATTGCCAAAATGTAAGAGTAGGATTTGCTTCTCAATCCAACAAACTATACGATTATTGCACCACAAACTTCGTCTTTCATTTTACCAATAACCTTTTTGTTATTATCAAAATAAAATTTACTTTTTGGATCATTGTATTTGTTTTTAGTATAACTGTAGTCGAAATCATACAGTAAGTATTTTGACAAGTCCAGAATACACATACCGACATAACAGGAGCGATTTAAGGGTGCCCTCTGCTGAGGTTTTGGATTTTTGCACTTCCGGAAATTTACATTTGTTATATTTCAAAAATTATAATAAAACTGGAAAAAATAATTATACAGTAACAAACTTATGCCCAATAGGGATATTTTAGTGCAAAAAAAATTTAAAAAAATTAGATTTTTTTTTTGACCTCACATGTTGTGCCCAAAATTGATAATTTTTAACATAAGCCAAAATGGGGGGTAGGGGTACAAAAGATGGTATTTCTCAAAAACCATTTAAGATATTCACTTAATTTAAACTTTATTACAAAGACATGTGTTAGCATATACATAGACAGGAATAAAAAGTATTTTTCCTATTATTTGTTACAGACCTAAGCCGTTATATGTCAGAGCTCGTCGAAATCTAAAAAAGCACATTTTTTTCTCAGTTTTTATTGAATATCTTTCTTATATGCACACCGACCCCCAATTTTTATTTTTTCATTCTGATACTCAGGTCTTGTATATATTGTAGACAAAATATCTCAAAAATTTATCTGTTCCTTTATCATGAAAAATTTATGGATCACAAATTTAAAAATGCAATTTATAGTAAACTGGGTGGGGTAATGACAAGGGATGTACTAATTTTTCAGATGGTGATAAAAATACCCCAACCCTTAATTTTTCGTCCTAAAGTATGATCTATTACATTAAAAAAGACGGAAAATCGATACCTGTTCTGCAAACCACACTACACACATGTAAGTTGCCATACACAATTTGCAGCTGATTCAGAATTTAAAACCGCACTGTGAGAGTGTATTACTAAAGATTAATTTTGCGAAAAAGTTAAATCACCGACCCATCATTATTTTTCCAGAAACTAACTAGTAATATGTTAGTCTTCATAAAAAACAGGAAAATAAAAAATTCTATCTGTTTTGATATTCACCAGAGGGCACCCTTAAGACCAGTCTTTCTTTTATCCTTCTAATGGCAAATACATGTTTACTGAACATTTTGCAAGAAATATATGACTGTCTTGCTGCATATTTTAAAAGAACTTCCTCATCATGTGTTAGTTTGAGATTAATTCTTTTTCTCAGGATTTCCATGGTTTTGCCAAAAACTGAATTGTTCATAAGCTTGAAGAAATATTTTTCGAAAGGATTTTTACCAGCTGTTCTTTTAGTAGTATTGAAGTCTATGTACACTTTTAACCATTGCGACTCATCAAACTGGAGTATCCTGTGTAGTTAACCTAAGAAATATAAAAAGATCGGACAGGGAAAGTAGCATTCAAGGAGGACAGTAAACCACAAAACACAGAAACAAACACGCAAACAAACAAACAAGAAGGCAAAAGCAATAACAAATGCAAACGACGTCACAAACACAAAAAGGGTTGACAATAGGGCTACCGCCTTGGAACGGTCAGTGGCAAAGTAGGCCACTGGGGGTTTAAACCGGTTCTAGGGTGCACCAAACCTCACACTTACCCTACTGTCATCCCATTAAAACAGGACAGTGTAAATAAAGAAATCCCCGCCATGATCTAATCTCTAACCAACAAGGCAGCATCAATAGGCAATATAAGTAAAACACAAATATGCTCGTGTAAATTTGATACAAAAAAACAATAGCCTAGAAAGCCACAATGAAGGTACTCAAAGACTTTGCAGAAGCCAGAGCAGTAAGAGAATAAACCATTAAGAGCACGACAAGAAAGATCATACAGTTTTCATACAGTTGTAAATGTCTGTAGTGTGCTACACATTTTTCTTTATCCTACAATGTTGTGACACGTTTCTTTACTTTGCTTGGTCCTAAATTAAACATTTCCTTCACATTTTTGTTGTTTCTGATAACCACTCGTCTTTTATTTCCAAGTTTCTGGAGCGAGAGGGTAGCCATTATGCAGCCCATACAACCCTTCAGGATATTCGAGATCACACTCAACAATATAATTTGATTTTCCTTTCTCGAATTTGTCAACCTATTTGACGTTACCAGTTGGTAACGGTTGACACAAAGCCCTACCCCTCCCCCATACAGGTTATTACCATCGAGATACATTATATATTTATTTTCCATATTGCTGTCGTAATTTTCCATATATTTATTGTTAGCTTTTGAATATCTGGTTGCAATGTAACTTATACCACCCCTTAGTCCTTTTTCTATGAAAAAGTACTGGTCAATATCAATAATTAAATCAAGTTTAATTCCAGTCATTTTAAGACATGCGTCCCATGCCAGTCCAGGACTGCTGAAGTAATGGCAAGGATCTAATATGTAGTACTCGAAACATATTTTTCTAAAATTTTCAAAAACATCAGCCGGCAGCAAAACATCGCTTTTCAAATACAGATCATGATATTATGTTTTTAATCTTAAATACCTTCCATATTTGACTAGCATCTTCATAATCTGCATCTGAGATGTGCTGGTCATTTAATTGGGAATAAAAACGTTTTGGGGTAGTTGTTTTTCTTCGAAACGTTCAAAGCTATTCATATAATCATAAGGGTAAACCCCTTTTGCTTTTATTAGTTCCAACTTGTCACCGGAGTATTCTTGCGAGATATTCTCAAACGATGGAATGTTGTTCACTAAGTTATCGAGTGACTGGGACATGAACTAGAAACTATCGATAAATACTAAATTTTGCCCTAACATGAAAGCCATGTACCTTTCCATATTATTTGATATAACATTTATTGCTTTTTTAAACTTTCCGATATGCTGCATTATGAAGTGAGAATCATAGCCTCTTAAATTATGGAACACAACGGGTATTTTTTTGGTTAGTTTAAATTTAAGATTACAAGTATCATGGGCACTTCCTCTACATTTTCCAGTTATATGGCAATGATCTCTAACTGCCTTGTCACAAATAAGACATTTTTCAGCATCTCTGATTTTTTTCTTCTTCTGCTGCAATCGTCAGCTCTTTCTTAAACTATGCATTCATGGTTTTCTTTACAATATTTTTCTTCGTCTATCATTTTTTCTAGAAACTTGTAAACAGCGTTTGGTCCCCTGTATATCACAACAGGTTTGGAATATTTATCATCAGAGCAACAAACAACATTGTATCCGAAGAAATTGTTTCGGTTATTGCTTCAAAGTCAGCATATATAACAAACGAAACCGTTAACTGTTTATCGAATCGTAGTTTTTAAAGTAAACATTTTCGTTTTCGTCAGGCATTTGTATTGCTTGCTCGCCATTATATGAAATACTGCCAGGTTTGTGCTTTTCAATACTTTTTCTAATGTAAGGCACTGCAAGCATGTTTTGCAAACCATGTTTTACTCTTGTATAATGTTTGATTAAACATCAGCCGACTAAAATCCTTTATCCATATATAATAATGATTTTTTCCCTTGTAATTAAAAGCATATCACATTCTTCTTCAGCTTTTTTTTGGACAAAAACAAAGAGTACACTCCATTATCCCCATATTCAAATATATTAAAACAAATATTTTGTTTTTCTGTTTTTGGAATTTGCTTTATGGTAACATGAAATGTAATCAAAACCCTTGTAATCAAGATCATCAATATGCTTTTTGTACGTTGTTATTCCTTTGGGATTTTCTGCAGTTGGACATTTATATGCAAAATGGCACCAACTGAAGCATTCATTGACTTTTTCATATTTTATATTTATTAGGCCTTTTTTAGGATAAGGAAGTTCTTCTGGCAACTCTAAATAAGAGCTGCCTCTCAAGGCTTATACTTGACCCTGTTTACATAATGCATATCTTCTGATTCAATCCTCAACCACTTCCTTCTGAAAGAGTATGAACGCGGACCTTTGGAAAAGTCCGAACACGATAAATACCAAATATTGCAGTCTCGGTTTGATTGAGACTGTTCATAAACGGTAGTGAAATATGTTTGCTACCGTTCACGCGCCCTAGCCCAATTTCTTTTTCTTACCATAATTTCTTCACTTGCTTTATCAAGTGCATTATTTTCATTTTTATGTAAATATAGATGTAAAAATCGAACAGGAAAAACAGCATTCAAGGACGACACTCAACCGCAAACACACACAGAAACAAAGAACACATTTAAAGATGAATAAAAGACCAAAACAAACATCACAAACACAAAAGGGTTGACATTAGGACAATCGCCTTGGAACGGTCAATGGCAAAAAAAGGACAGATTCTAGGGTACACCAAACCTCACATTTACCCTACTGTCAACCTAATAAAACGGGACAGTGTAAATAAAGAAATACCCGCCATGAACTATTCTCTAACCAACAAGACAGCATTAATATGCAATATAAGTCAAATACAAAGATGCTCGTTATATAAATACAAAAAAACAATAGCCTAGAAAGCCACAAAGAAAGTACTCAATCATTTGGCAGAAGCCAGAGCAACAAGAGAATAAACCATTAAGGGCACGACAATACTAGGCTGCAGACAAACATCAAACGTCACCGTCCTTGTGGGCTTTAAGTAGACGCCATCAAAGGGTCCACAGCCTGTCCGGTCATCGCACAATTAAAGAGGAAAGCATAGTGGCGAACTGTAAATTGGTCCACCACCAAGCATGCAGTGCGTTACAAAATTATAGGATCATAACTTCTTTTAGTAAACCTTTTAACAAGTTTAACAAAGATAGTATGAAAGTGATCATGGCCAAGGATCTTACGAAGTTTATAAATCACGGCTGAGTGACGTGAATGCTGAGTTTCTGTTCGACTTTACTACAGATAAAATCCAGCCTTCTGATTGCATAAAATAATGTCAAAGGTTGTACGCTTCTAATTCATACGTCAGTGAAATTTAGCAGAATGTGTTTATGAAACTCTATTGAAACATTACTACTGTGAGTGTTTTACATATATTGATTTGTTTGTTTGAATGGTGCTTTACGTCATGATTAGCACATAGTTGGCCATATATGACGGTCATTTTTTTGTGGTAGAGGCTGACATCCCATTTTGCGTGGGTAGAGCCAGTATTGTATACCTCTCGCCATCCTTAAGAATCCACACTTTTCATTTGACTAGTCGAGCTCCAAGTGGATTCAAACTCGCAGCGGTGAGAGGCTGGACAGTTTCAGATGCAGCGTCTTTACTATCGCGGCCACGGGTCACTTATACATTTGTGGATATATACTAGGATATATAACGATATACTATATGCATTATATAACGATACACTACACATTGTATATGACGATATACTATATACATTGTATATAAAGATATACTTCAACACAATACTTGTAATGCTTTTGTTTGTTCGGAAAAATGTCTAAAACAACACATAACACAGCAAATATTATTCCTCCAACGTTTCATTATTGACAGAGTACGCGTTTGGCTCAAGCATGTGAGCAAACTCAGGATGCACATTTTATAAAACTCTTTACATTAAATACAGTACTGAAATGGCTAAATGTTTCAAAGAGGAACTCCAACATTTAAGAATTTCTTGTTACGAAGTGTACTGTGAATAAAACCTCTAAAATATCACAGATTCACAGTTGTGTCCTGTAACTAACTGCATTTTTTTTTTACAAAACATCTTTTTGGAATATTATGTGGAATTACGTATGCAATACAATATATATATATTGCAATACAATATATAGCATATTGCAATACAATATATAGCGGAGATTCCCGAGCTGCGTTTCTTTTTCGTTTCAGTATGTTATTCAACCTGTACAACGTTCAGGTGAACATACAAAATGTAAACCTAATTCATGCATCGATACTTCAAACTTGGGGTTACCAAAGAAAGGTCCTAATATTGGACACTTGAATGTTCAAATATTATCTTCAAAAACAAAATCAGTTAAAAATTATGTTATGCTCACCGCACAACAATATAAATGTATTAAGTTTTAGTGAAATAAGGTTTACAAGTGATCACAAAACAGGGATAGACTAAATAATGGGGGAGGGTGTTTGTTAGTTTATGCTAAAGATGGAATAAATTGCAAACGACGAATAGATTTAGAAGATTATAACATTGAGTGCATTTGGATTGAGATCCAACAAAAGTAAACTTTTTCTTGTAGTGTATGTCTAACACTAAAGCTATATGGAAAGAACATTTTGAAAATAAAATACAACAATTCTATTAGAGGTAAAGGAAACTATTATCCTGGGGGATATACATCGTGACCTTTTAAATAAGGATATAAAAATGATTGGTTGAATTGTATTTTGTCAATGAGATTAACTCAACTCATTGATAAGCCTACTCGTATGTTTTCAAGTTAAAAACACTAATAAATCTCATATATACAAACTGCCATGAAAATATTGCTTACACGACTGTGCCATGTGTAGCTCTCAGTGATCACTACCCGATATTCTGCACACGAAAAATCAACGCGTCTATTAGCAAGAATGCACACTTGACAATAAAATACAGATCATTTAGAAAGTTTAATCAAGACAATTTCAATATTGATCTTAATTGTGTTATTTGGGATAATGTCGAACATTTCACCGACCCTACTGCAGCGCTTATTTTATGGATGAACCTTTTTACTCGTTATTAATTACTATTATTATTATTATTACGCGCCAACTAGAATACATAGAGTGAAACTTTTGCAACAGTCCGAATGGATAAATTCCGATTTTTAGACTCAGTTAAAGTAAGAGATACTTACAAGGCAATTAATGATGTTGATCATTATAGAATTTCGAGTAATATAGTTTGTCAGCTGGTAAAACTGTCAAAATAGAGCATTTAAGAGTGAAAGATAGAAGAGGTAAATCACACCCGAAATCAATTTGGAAACTGTTTAAAGAACACGGCGCATCTTCAAAAGTTATCAGTAATTGTTATTTATCATGCAGATATGCACTTTATTGCCTAATAAAGGGGTGACATATTAAATTTTGCTTTAATTAGGCACTGGCCAATAAAGCAAATCAATGCGGAATCCCTCGGCGTTTATTGTACGTAACGTTATCTGACGTCATGCACGTAACTTTGCCTGACGTCATAAAACAAACAAAAACAAAAACATGGCGACGTCCTCGATAAGCGTACCATTCTGAGAAATAGGTAATAAAAGTAATTCCTACAGAAAATATGGATAATCTACATGATAAATAGAATATTACGTCAGTGCCTTTTACTATCAAGTGTATTAGGCTCGGCACGAAAACGAAGAATGGCTCGGCTCTAAGCCTCGCCTAATAAACTTGATTTTAAAAGGCACTGACATAATATTCTCTATATAAACCAACTCACTAAAGGAGACTCAACAATCACGGAAGCCTGTGACATAGTGGATAGATTCAACACCTTTTTTATTAATATAGCCACAAGCTTAAAGCAACCTATTCCAGAATCCAGTTTTGAAAAGGCTGTTCATTTTAATAATGATAAAGTTCCGTCTAATGTTTACATTAACATTTCTTTTATAACGGAAGCTCAAGTTACGCCAAATATAAAAGTAATTTAAAGATTCTTCTGCGACAAGGACTATCACAGCCTGACTTCTATGGTGATGTGATTTATAAACTTCGCAAGATTCTTGGTCATGATCACTTTCATACTGTTAAACTTGTTAAAAAGTTTATCAAAAGAGGTTATGACCCTATCATTTTGCAACGTACTGCGTGCTTGTTGGTGGACTCTCTTGCAGTTCGCCACTATGCTTTCCTTTTTAATTGTACAATGGCCGGACAGGCTGTGGACCCTAAAGCCCATTGGGACGGTGGCGTTTGATGTTTGTCTAAGATCTTTCTTGTCGTGCCCTTAATGGTTTATTCTCTTGTTGATCTGGCTTCTGCCAAGTCATTGAGTACCTTCATTGTGGCTTTCTAGGCTATTGTTTTTTGTATATATTTACACGAGCATATTTGGGTTTACTTATATTGCCTATTGATGCTGCCTTGTTGATTATAGATTAGATCAAGGCGGGGATGTCTTTATTTACACTGTCCTCTTTTAATGAAATGACAGTAGGGTAAGTGTGAGGTTTGGTGCACCCTAGAACCGGTTTAAACCCCCCAGTGACCTATTTTGCCACTGACCGTTCCAAGGCGGTAGCCCTATTGTCGACCCTTTTGTGTTTGTGATATCGTTTGCATTTAATATCGTTTGCATTTAATATTACTTTTGCATTCTTGTTTGTCTGTTTGCGTGTTTGTTTCTGTATTTTGTGGTTGACTGTCCTCCTTGAATGCTACTTTCCCTGTCCGATCTTTTTATATTTCTTAACGAAGTTTCTAGGTAATTTAGATACATCGGTCTGGATGACATTGGTCCAAGACCTTTAAAGGAATCTGCAGTATATATTGCAAAGAGCATACTCTTTTCCTGATGTATGGAAAATTGCATAAGTCAAACGTTTATTTAAAGCAGGTGTTGCGGATGATGTTAATAATTATCTTCCAATTTCTTTTCTACCTACTCTTTCTAAACTGATTGAGAGCCATGTAGACGATTCATTCAAGGAATTCCTTCTCTCTTTTAAATCATTAATACAGTCACAAACTGGTTTTTGTAAAAAGCACAGCTGTGAAACAGCACTTGTTCTTATGATAGATAAATGGCTTAAAGCACTAAATGAAGGAAAGTTTGTTGGAACAATCATGGTAGATTTCAAAAAAGCATTTGATTTAGTTGATCACGATATATTATTGAAAGAGTTAAAACTTTATAAATGTAGGGATTTGACCATAAAATGGTTTACATCATACCTAACTTACCGGAAACAAAAGGTTGAACTAAATGGTACTTTTTCAAATTTAAATGGTATTACCTGTGGTACCACAAGGGCTCTTACTTGTCCCCCTGTTCTTTCGGGGTAGAATACAACCACTGCAAATCTCGCTAGAGGCAGAAGGGTAGGCCCCCACCCCCACCCCCTTCATGTTCATTTTATCATTTTTATCATGCTCATTCAAGGTCTTCATCATGACACCGCGTATGCAAACGTGGCTCCATCGTAAATGGAGTGTCTGCTATAGAATTTGCAGCAACTCTGCAGTTCTGCAGATTATAAGGTTCATTCTCCATATTTTATCTTGATGTAAATGAAGAATGAGCCTGACATGTTCATTCCTGTTAGGCGCCATATATACTTTCATGTGTTAGTGCCCCGTAAAACCCAATGCGATTAAATTCTTCTTAATATTTATTAATATGAGTGACACAGTCAGTCATACTGATATGTATGCTGATGATACAAATATATATATAATATTAATGATTCCAATTGAAAAAAATCTGCAAGCTGCACTGCATATATTGCAAAACTGGTGCATGGTGTTAAACACTGAAAAAACTAAAGTCTTATTAATTACAACACCTCAGAAGCGTGCAGTACTGCAGCATTCACCTATGTCTTTAAACTACAATAACATTGATTTCAATTGACCTCTGAAAGTAAGGTATTATGCATAAACCTGAATGAAAACCTTAAGTGGGATGAACATATAATACGCATTCGAAAGAAATTATCATCATATCTGCGGCTATTATCTAGAATAAAGCAATACATTCCACTTAACTATATAATTATTCTCTACAAGGCTTATATCCAGCCACATTTAGATTTTTGCAATATTATGCGGAAATACAATGAAGGAAAACATTAATAGTCTTTTAAAAATAACAAAGAAGAGTTCCCATAGTATATAAGGCAACGAATATACATTTTTAAATGATGCAATGAACACTATGAATGCAATGACAATTGACCAAAGAATTGTTTTTAATAAAGCTAAATTCATGTTTAAAATTTCTAAACAGCTTGTTCCTTCTTATATATTGGAAATGTTTGAGTTACATATACCATAAGATCACACAATTTACGATCTCAATGTGATATTAACTTTACGATTCCTAAGCCAAATAAGGAGCTTTTTAAAGGAAGTATATCTTTCTCTGGGCCAGTAATTTGGAATGAAATCCCAGAGCACATAAGATCTTGCACGTCAGTTAAGTCTCACTACACACTTAACTCCCTTGCACGTGACTTATTCTTACACTATAAAAGGTTGGGGTGTGTTCTTCGGTTTGAGATACTTTAATAATTGCTCATGGATATATTCTTTTCTTGTTGCAGGTGAGGAAACAATAGTGTGGGATTGGATGAACAGCGATTAGCCAACACCGACAGCAAAATGTGGCACATTTGTGGCTGCTCAAAATGCGTATGAATTTATGTGCAAACTGTTTAGTGAAAGCCAAAAAGAGTACCTTGCCTGACACTCGCACTAAAAAAAAACCAAAGTGGGCTATGTACCAGATTTTGTGGATTTTTATGAGCAGCAGTAACTGTATTTTCCCAAAAAAAAATTACTTTTAGACTGTTAATGCTTGATTCATGAATGGAAAATTGGACTTTACTGCCTATGGCCAACACAGTAAAATCGAAGTGTGGTGTGAGACCTTAATTCTTTTTCAAACAATTATATATAGTAGATAAAAAGTACTGTACTATATTTCGTTAAGATTGTTACTGACTCACAATATAATTTTTTATTTTTTGTGATCACTTTTGTTTCCATTGTCAATATTTTTGTTTACTATGTTGCTTTGTAAAGACGGCCTCAGGGAAGATAAGTATTTTACTAACTGGGCTACCCTCTTAAAATAAAGTCTTCAATTCAATCCAATATACATAATATGGTAGCTCATGAAAAGCCGACAGCCAATGATATTGTAGTGATATCACTGACTTTTGTTAAACATGTCATATATAAATAATATGCCGTATTGTTATTTGCAAAATAAACAAAAGAAATTGCTAAGTTGATGGAAATGAGAAATTCGATTATAATTTTGTTCTATGTCCGATCGTGTTTATAAAGAAAAGCTTGATCTCCGGTCAATTCTGCCATCTTTTCATTAAATGGTCTGTAGAACTCGTACAGAAGATCTTTCGTGGTGTTTAGCATAGGTCCTTGGTCCTTGTACGAGGCTTTCCTCTGATAGGCTTCTTTGTCGTTTATTACACTATACATCTCAGATTCAGAAAGTGTTCCTGCAAACATAACACAGAATACATATTATGGCATTCTTATAGAAACGCAAAAGTACTAGAATAATGATATGATATGATCTTGACTCCAACTGAATTTTGAGGAGAGTATCAGCTTAGTTAAATCTTGTAACTAGTTAAACATTGTCACTTTAGTAATTTATAAATGTAATTTCAGTAGAATGTGTCCGAATATCGGTCATAAGAGATAAATTCTATTGATGTGAATAGCTGGCTGAACCGAGTATGCTGCTTGTTTTTTTCCTCTTATAATCACACTACGCATCTGCATTGCGTGTACCTGTTGCGTATTTTTTGTAAAGTACGCCTTACCTTTTAAAATAATAATACTAATACTAATAATAGTCTTTATTTACAGAGTGTAACACATTTAATTATAAACTTATCTTCCATGAGGCCCTCTATTATATACAAATTCAAATTCAAACTAAATGTTGCATATACTTTAACACACATACACTCGTTTACCCTAAATTTGTACAAAAGAAACAAGCTCTACGATGAATAAATATGAAGCTATGGAAAAAGAAAAGAAGCAAGCATAATTAATAACAGCCAAAAAGAAAATGAAATTGGAATACCATCTATAAATACAAATGGTGAAAAATACTATTTAAATATATACAACAAATTATTACACAAGCCCTGTCCGCTTAACTTAAAGTATTTGATTCGGATATTAGGTCCCTTTCATCCATTTTATCACATACTTCCCTATAAATACGTTGTTTTTAAATATACGATACGACATAGACTTAGCTAATCATATCAATCAGGATGTAGTTGCCGGGCAATAAAGCTTTATCACACGCATGAAATAAAGGGATAACAAATGTCATATCACGGAAATAACCGAATATTCTTTATGATTCTTTCAGCGGAGTGATACGGAAATTACGGATTAGTTACGAATGTATACGATGTGTCACTCGTAGCGTTTGTCGTCTGTTTGTCATCCTGTTTTTTTCGCCATATTATTGGCAATACATCTACATGTGTACGTTGCGCTGTCATCTTTGACCATAACTCTACGGAAATGACTTGACTAGTAATGCAAAAAAGATGAAATAAAGTAGTAATATACGGACCATAAAGATAGTTTAACAACTTTATCATCAACTCAATTATATAGAACCATCCGTGGATAAATTAACCACTTGTGACAATTCATTTTCTGAATTAGACAATTTCAAAGTCAATGGCATTCATTTTAAATCAAAAAACTGTCGTTTAGATCTACACAAGTTTACGCGTCAGACGTACATGAACACATCAAAATGGGATTACATCTATTATTAATAGATAGAGTTTAATAACCAGTGTTTTTGAGATACGGGAAATATCTCCCGAGGTAGAGAAATGACCCCGATATAAGAACGAGAGTTGAGTTCTTATATCGGGGTCATTTCTCTAGCGAGGGAGATATTTTCAGTATCTCAAAAACACTGGTTATTAAACTATATATTACATAATTTAAAATGATATTTTATTAATATTTCTAATGATTCACGCCTTTTTACAGGTTGCGTACAGCTAAATATAGCCCGGCTGAAGCCCCGCCTTTTGTTGTGTACGATTCAGTACAGAAGTGAAAGTTCACAGAGTTCACAGAGGTCAGCAGATATAACTTTGAAATATTCAATATGCATTTTCAGGAAGGATAAACTATAGGTAAAATAATCCCCATCAGCTAGGATCATTAAATTAAATAAAAAAATATTTTTTAATGTTTTTGAAAATTTAACATCCATTGAAATTGCATGTCAATATTCAGTGCGGATTCAATAGTGTTTGTAAACACAGACATGTGCAGAGAGTTTGAGCAGAAAAATTTGTCTTTTTCACACTTTCAAAGGCTTTGTGATGGAAATATCTATGAAATAAGGTAATTTAAAGAAAATCTGGTGTATAATTCTTGAGATATTAGCTGACAGGTGCAACAGGAGGTCTATGGGAAAGTATTTAGTTTTCTGCAACCTATAGGCTAGATTCTGCATATGGTAAAAGTGAAAGTAGACATACTTTTTTTCTAACACAATGATTTGAAAGTGTGAGAAATGTTAAATTATGGTGTATTTTGACTTATCTTATAACTCTTTTCATGTTTTTTAAATATTGCCAAGTTTTATGATGCAAAATAGTTATTTTAAATTATTTTATTAAAGGTTGTGGACACAAAATTAGCCATACCTGACACCTGGTATACAAAATTGGCCTGTAATGCACATGTTTGACACAGTTAAAGATATATCTAGTAAGTTTTATTCATTTCTGAGGGTTTTGCATACGTTGTTTGGCAAAAATGTCAGTAAGCGACAATCTACATCTTTCCGAAAAGATGTCGAAAAGCCGCCTATGTCTGTTTTGAAAAAGATTTTGAGGTAAACGCTGACTTTGAGTTCATCGCTTCTATACGGTTAGTGTCGATATGCAAATATTTTATGCGGTTTAATACATTTTACAAATTAAATTATTTAGTTAGCCAAAAATATGACCTTTTCTATGCTTTTTAAAAGTTTTTATTTACCCCACCCCCCTTCATTTTAATGAATTTTCATGGATCTGTACTTTAAACAGTGCTTATTGGTTGCATGGTTGCATGAAAATGACCTGTAAATATGCTACAAACAATATCTAATAAAACAAATACAATAAATAGTACAGTAACAGTCAATCTTGTGTAATGAGCATATTGTAAAACATGGCATGGCCCTAAAAATGGAGTTGGGGAGGATAGTCTCAGAATTATTTTTTGTCATTTTTAAACTGAAAAGTTGCATTTTCTTGATGGTTTCACATATAGAAACTGCTGAATAATGTTAATTAATTCATTTGAAGGCAGATTTTGAATATATACAAAAACTGTGGCATTTTTATGGTAAAATCTTCTATTTTGACCCCTGAAAATCACAAATATCATTTTTGAGTAGATATTATTTTCAAGATAGCTTCAACTGGTTAAACATCACATGTTGTTGATGAAATCAATTTTAAATCACTTTATTTGAAGCAAAAGATTGGAACGGTTGTCGATATATGGCATTTTGAAGATTCTGGAATTACGCGTAAAAACTGAAGGAGTTTTGCCTTAGCTGAAGCTATTTTAAGCCCTCATATTTTGTCGAAAAGGATTTTTTTCTAAAAAAGAATGGTTTAATTGTTTTCAGATTAAATGTATCAAAACATTTAGCCAGACAAAATACCTTCTGTCAGGTCTGAATGTCTCTCTATAGGTTGCGTACAGCTAAATATAGCCTGGCTGAAGCCCCGCCTTTTGTTGTGTACGATTCAGTACAGAAGTGAAAGTTCACAGAGTTCACAGAGGTCAGCAGATATAACTTTGAAATATTCAATATGCATTTTCAGGAAGGATAAACTATAGGTAAAATAATCCCCATCAGCTAGGATCATTAAATTAAATAAAAAAATATTTTTTAATGTTTTTGAAAATTTAACATCCATTGAAATTGCATGTCAATATTCAGTGCGGATTCAATAGTGTTTGTAAACACAGACATGTGCAGAGAGTTTGAGCAGAAAAAATTGTCTTTTTCACACTTTCAAAGGCTTTGTGATGGAAATATCTATGAAATAAGGTAATTTAAAGAACATCTGGTGTATAATTCTTGAGATATTAGCTGACAGGTGCAACAGGAGGTCTATGGGAAAGTATTTAGTTTTCTGCAACCTACACCAGTTTGCACGAGAACACCAAGACGACGTTACATCATCCAAGACGACGTTACGTCATACAAACAAATCAAGTGGAACCGGAACTCTTCGTTAATTTCCGTAATCGTTATTTCCTAATGACGGAATCTGACGAAGACGTCCGTAAAACAATCGGAACGTCATTGGGCATTTCCGCCACTGACGGAAAAGGCCGAGCAATGTTTCGTACTGGGAGATATTTCCCAGTAGAGCAAACGAGTAGATATAGCTTTTCTATTCCCAGTATTTCCTATATAAATCAGAGACAATTATGTAATATTATTGTATTCTCCCTGGAAAAAAGAGTAGTAAATTAGTTGAATTTGACAGTTCAACGAAATCATTGCAGAAGTATATGATAAATAAAATAAAAAAAATGTGTATTTTCATATCACACCTTATATCAGGCCTCGACCCATATCAGCCCGAGAGCTTTATATCAGCCATCGAGCTAAATCTCTCGGGCAGATATGGCGTCTCAGGCCTGGTATAGGGTGTGATATGAAAATGCCCATTTATTATTCTATGTTTATGTAATTTGAATGAAATGCATCAGTAGTATTCAGAGTTTTTAACTTATCTGGTAAGCTGTCCCATATAATAGGTCCTGAATATGCAACACTTTGTTTGTAGATTTCTTTGTTTGGTTTTGGTGGAATAAAACTATATGTTGATGTTGATCTTAGCACTGGCACATTATCATTTGCCATTCTATGTTTAAACATTTCATTAACATATTGAGGTGTTTCTGATTTGGTGACTTTATACATTAACTTTGCTTTTCTTAGATATAATCTTTCAAAGACTGTTACTATTTTCAATGTTTGCATGGTTTCTAATTCATCTACCACATTATAGTCCATTATTATTTTACATGCCCGTTTTTGAAGACGAAAAATTCAATTAAGATTCATTTCGATGTGCCTCCCCAAGTTGTATTATAATAGTCTATGTGGGGTTGAATGTATGTTTTCTAAAACTGAGTTCTGTGCTCGGTAGATAAATATTCTTTAATTCCAGATATAAACCATATATTTGACGTAATGTGTTTGAATATTTTATCCATGTGGATTGACAAAGTCAAGTAATTGTCTACAAAACTCCAAACATTTTGTCATTTGCAATTGTATTTAAATTAACACAATTTAAATTTAAAGTTAGATTTTCAAAAGTCAAACTGGCTCTTTTTTGATGAGTAGTTATTAAAATTACTTTAGTCTTTGTGGTATTTATAAGCATGCCATTACATTTGCAAATGTTTGATAAACTATCTAGGGCTGTTTGTAAATTACTTTCAATTGTTTGGCAAGAATCTCCAATGTCATATAGGGTAGTGTCATCTACATAAAGGTCTGTGTTTACCAAGTCAGTATAGAGTGGTAAATCATTAATAAACATTAAAAATAGTAGCGGACCCAAAACTGGGCCCTGTTGCACACCATTAACTATACAATTTTCCTCAGAAGTAGTGTTGTTAACAGATACCTTTTGCTTTCTATTAAGTATATATGAAGAAAACCACAAAATTGTATCACCAGAAAGTGTGTAGTGCTTCAATTTGTTTAACAAAAGTGTGTGATCAACAAGGTCGAAAGCTTTTTTGAAGTCGACAATTACAACTCCAATCAAAGATCCATTATTTGTAGCTTCGAGCCATTTACCAATCATTCCTACTAAAGCAGTTTCACAAGAATGGTTGGGCCTAAAACTAGACTGAGTTTTGTGTAGGATTATTATAATATTAAGGAAATTCATTAATGAATCATGTACATGTTTCTCTAGTACTTTTGAGAGAATTGGTAGGATTGATATTGGTCTGTAGTTATTGACATCATCTTTAGAACACCCTTGTGAAGAGACGTCACTTTGCCTTCCTTCCATTTATCAGGGAAAATGGATTTTTTTTATACTTTGGTTGCAAATGCAGGTTACACAATCTGCAATATGAGGTGCTGCTATTTTAAGCAAACGTGGTTCAATATTATCACATACTGTGGCCTTTGTAACGTCAACATTTTTTAAGAATTTTTCAACTGTTTCCTTGGAAATTTCAGGAATTCAAAAGTAGGTTTCAGATAAAAAATTTCTATCACAGAATGAGTTAAGCTTGTCAAATTCTGAGATGTTAATTGGTTCTTTTATATTTGAAGCCACAGTTTTCAATGTACTTTAACTATGACATCGACACTATTGCTCATAGAAGCTTACCCGCCAAATAACGGCAAAATTACACTAAAAACCGTTTACCAAAACTCTATCCAGGTGTTCAGGTCATACAATGATGTATATGTGCCGATAAAAAGTACAGTTTTTTCACGTGTTTTTAAAATACCCACGATTGAATATGCATAAAATGGATTATGAGTTGGTAACTCATATTTCCAGCCTGTTGTATTTGGGGAGGAGAACATTTGTTTAGGAAACTGTAAATCACTGCTAGATATACACTTGTATAAGAAAATGGTGGTATTTAATTTTGTTTCCGTTGATGAGGACCTCCCAATACAGTTTTTGTAAAAAAACAAATTTATTACAACATAAAAATAGGTGTTCCGTTAGTTGTGTTTTGGTGTGTTTTTCTTCTAAAAATAACGAATTGGCTTTAATTAATTTGACACTCCGTTCTGGGGGTTTGTCCTGGCTGGTTAAAGCCGTTCATGTTGTGTCTATAGAGCTTTTTATTCTCAAAACATGTAAGTTAATATCGTAGTCAGTATGTTTAGAAACTGTGTACTCTGTACAATTTGGCTGCTGTGGCGGGATAGCTACTTTGACGATATAACAGCATTATGAGTTATAAGATGGATACATTATTTTAACTAGTGAGTTTATGATAAATGAAAGCAATTGTAAAACAGAAAATGATGACCGAACACTGTGCATCTATGTATGTTGTCATGACAACATTTAACACCTTATAAAATAAAGGGAGAGGTAGGGTATAAAAAGCAGAGATGCGTAACACACATAGCGGTACTCTCCGACTAGTCATTATATGCATGCAGTGTTAGACGAGTAACACGCTCTACGGTACTCTCCGTCTCGTCATTATATGCATACTGTGTTAGAGGAGTAACACTCACACCGGTACTCTGCGTCTCGTTATTATATGCATACTGTGTTAGACGAGTAACACACTCTACTGTACTCTCCGTCTCGTTATTAAATGCTTATTGTGTTAGACGAGTAACACGCTATACGGTACTTTTCGTCTAGTCATTATATACAGAAGACGAGTAACACGCCCTACGGTACTCTCCATATCGTCATTATATGCATACTGTGTTAGACAAGTAACACGATCTAAGGCACTCTCCGTCTCGTCATTATCTGCATACTGTTTTAGACAAGTGAAACGCCCTTCGGTACTTTTCGTCTTCTCGTCTTTATCTGCATACTGTGTTGTACGAGTGACACGCTCTACGGTACTCTCCGTCTCGTCAATATATGCATACTGTGTTGGACGAGTAACACGTTCTACGGTACTCTCCGTCTCGTCAATATATGCATACTGTGTCAGACGAGTGACGCGCTCTACAGAACTCTCCGTCTCGTCTTTATATGCATACAGTGTTGGACGAGTAACATTCTCTAAGATACTCTCCGTCTCGTCATTATATGCATACTGAGTTGGACGAGTAACACGCTGTACAGTACTCTCCGTCTCGCCTTTATATGCATACAGTGTTGGACGAGTAATACGCTCTAAGATATTCTCCGTCTCGTCATTATATGCATACTGAGTTGGATGAGTAACACGCTCTATGGTACTCTCCGTCTCGTCATAATATACATACTGTGTTAGACGAGTAACACACTCTACGGTACTCTCCGTCTCGTCATTATATGCATACTTTGTTGGACGAGTAACACGCTCTACTCGTCAATATATGCATACTAGTAGCACGCTCGACGGTACTCGCGGTCTCCTCATTATATGCATTCAGTGTTAGACGAGTAACACGCTCTACGGTACTCACCGTCTCTTCATAATATGCATACTGTGTTAGACGAGTAACACGCTCTACGGTACTCACCGTCTCGTCATAATATGCATACTGTGTTGGACGAGTAACACGCTCTACGGTACTCTCCGTCTCGTCAATATATGCATACTGTGTAGAGGATATAGCCAAGTAAGGAATTTTTTTATTTACACGGTCCCATTGTTTGTTGTTGTTGTTGTTTTGTTTGTTTTTTTGTTGTTGTTTTTAGGGGACGGTGTAGATGACAATAGGGTAATTGTGAGGTTTGGTGCACCTTTGAACCCTTCAACCTAGTTTAAACCCCAACGGTCTTCTTGTCACACACCGTTCCAAGGCGCTATTGTCAACCCGTTTATTTTTAGAGGTGCAATATTGCCTTGTATTTATCCTTTAATTGTTGTTAGTTTCAATGCGTATTTGGTTGACTGTCGTCCTTCAATGCTACATTTTCTGTTCGACGTTTCTTTTATTTACTTTTACAATAGCGATACCGTCTATGATTGGCATGTTCAAACTCAAACACATATTTACCTGCGACACCTCAAACTGTTATTTACCTGTCCAAGTTCAAACTACTATTTAAGGAGTATGTCCCCGTTTGTGTAACTATCATTGAGATTGCTTTTGAAAATATAAAAATTATAACTCAAGTAATCTTGAATATGTTTGCATGACACTTTCCGTATATGTGTTTACACATTTTTCTAGGCAGCGCTACCCTTGAATTATAAATAATTATATACTTGTTAAATATGTGAATTAGTCAATACACACATAACCTTGAGTATGACATAAGCTGAGTATGGATTAATACACACTTTTATCAAGTAAGTACTTATAATTCAAGTACAGCACAGTCTAGATAAATGTGAACACATAGTAAACTGCAAGTTACATGTAAAAATATAAAGGATTATTTGAGTTCTAATTATTTTCTGTTGTTAATGCACTTACAATGGGATTCCACAATAGGGGACATAATACTTATCTGTCCAAGTCAAACTAGCATTAATTATCTGTCCGGAGTCAAACTATACTTATCCTGTCTCTAGTCAAACTAGTATGTATCTGTCCGGAATCAAACTAGTATGTATCTGTCCGGAGTTAAACTAGTATGTATCTGTCCGGAGTCAAACTAGTATGTATCTGTCCGAAGTCAAACTAGTATGTATCTGTCCGGTGTCAAACTAGTATGTATCTGTCCGAAGTCAAACTAGTATGTATCTGTCCGGAGTTAAACTAGTATGTATCTGTCCGGAGTCAAACTAGTATGTATCTGTCCGAAGTCAAACTAGTATGTATCTGTCCGGTGTCATACTAGTATGTATCTGTCCGAAGTCAAACTAGTATGTATCTGTCCGGAGTTAAACTAGTATGTATCTGTCCGGTGTCAAACTAGTATGTATCTGTCCGGAGTCAAACTAGTATGTATCTGTCCGGAGTCAAACTAGTATGTATCTGTCCGGAGTCAAACTAGTATGTATCTGTCCGGAGTCAAACTAGTATGTATCTGTCCGGAGTTAAACTAGTATGTATCTGTCCGGTGTCAAACTAGTATGTATCTGTCCGAAGTCAAACTAGTATGTATCTGTCCGGTGTCAAACTAGTATGTATCTGTCCGAAGTCAAACTAGTATGTATCTGTCCGAAGTCAAACTAGTATGTATCTGTCCGGAGTCAAACTATAATGTTCCTGCCTCTATTCAAACTAGTATGTATCTGTCCGGAGTCAAACTAGTAAGTATCTGTCCGGAGTCATGTATATGTCGTTAGTCAAACTATACTTTTCCTGTCTCTAGTATGTTTCTGTCCGGGGTCAAACTATAATTTTCCTGCCTCTATTCAAACTAGTATGTATCTGTCCGGAGTCAAACTAGTATGTATCTGTCCGGAGTCAAACTAGTATGTATCTGGCCGGTGTCAAACTAGTATGTATCTGTCCGGAGTCAAACTAGTATGTATCTGGCCGGAGTCAAACTAGTATGTATCTGTCCGGAGTCAAACTAGTATGTTTCTGTCCGGGGTCAAACTATAATTTTCCTGCCTCTATTCAAACTAGTATGTATCTGTCCGGAGTCAAACTAGTATGTATCTGTCCGGAGTCAAACTAGTATGTATCTGTCCGGTGTCAAACTAGTATGTATCTGTCCGGAGTCAAACTAGTAAGTATCTGAAAGGAGTCAAACTATACTTTTCCTGTCTCTAGTCAAACTAGTATGTATCTGTCCGGAGTCAAACTAGTATGTATCTGTCCGGAGTCAAACTAGTATGTATCTGTTCGGAGTCAAACTAGTATGTATCGGTCCGGAGTCAAACTAGTATGTATCTGTCCGGTGTCAAACTAGTATGTATCTGTCCGGAGTCAAACTAGTAAGTATCTGAAAGGAGTCAAACTATAATTTTCCTGCCTCTAGTCAAACAAGTATGTATCCGTCCGGAGTCAAACTATAATTTACTTTTACCAGTTATAGTACTTTCCTGTCCACTTCAATACACGTGTAATTGGGTTATATCATTCATTTACCTGTTCACTTCAAAACACGTGTAACTTGGCTATAAAGTACTTACCTACCCACTTCATTGCATGTGTAACTATGTTACACTTGATTATTTACATCATTGTAGTACATGTATATATCATAAACATGACCACTTCATTTGGGTGTGGGTATTTTAACCAACTTACTCATTTCAAGAAAACTATAAACAATTGGCATCGTCTTTTTTTTGTCTCGTAGATTCGCGTTCTGTAAAGCTAGTATCTGGTTCCTGGGAAACACACGTGTTAGATCTTCCCAGTATATATAATATATACCCAGCTGTATTTGTATCTGAATATAACAAAACAAAGAATGACATCAACAGTATTTTAATTATTAGCTTCTCTGAAATAATTCGAATTTATCATCAAAGGGAGATAACTTGTCTGCGCATAAAGTCTTTGTTCCACAGTTATGGTAAAAAATAGAGAATTATAAAAAAGAATGTATTGCCTTATAATTTGTTGTTTTATTTTTCATAAAAGAAAGATACTGTTCAATATATCAAAGCTATAGAAAGAAACATTTTTACTCGGGCCTCAATTTATATACCTGATTATTTTATCAGTCATGACGTTGCATGTTAGAAGTAAATAAAAAAGCTTTCCGTGCTTTTTCGATGATTATTGAACGTTGGGAAATGGGTCCTTAAGCGTTCGTATCGATGGGTCAACGTTAAACTATTCTATCATGTCGATCTGTATAATTCTGTATAATTCTGCCGAGAAACAGGGTGCCTGAGATAAAATCTTATCTCGGCAGTTACTTTCCTATCCCGGCAGGCGCACCTCTTTTGATGACCTCAGCACCTCTTTTTATGACGTCAGTGTATATTTGATGACGTCTGTGTAGTTTTGAACGGAAGAAAAATGGGAAAAAGGTGAATTAAATGATTTTAAACGATCAACATGATAAATAGAATATTAGTGCCTGATCATATCCAGTTTATCAGGTTCGGCACGATTTTTTTTTTAAAAAAAGTCTCGATCAGCCTCACCTGATCAACTGAATAGGATCGAGCACTAACAAGTTATTCTCTATGTATCTTGTTCTTTATTTATATTATGATTAGAATAATCTCCTTCATCTCTCTGTATGCGTTTCCATCTTTAAACATGGATACACATAATCCTACAAAGTAAAACTATTAAGGAGTATTTCCCCTTTGGTGGATCTCCATTTGAAAATGCATTAGCAAAAGATACAAATTAGAACTTAAATAAATAGAGGATATTTGTTTGTTTTGAATGAATATAGGATTTATTTTCATGGAGAAGTGAGAAAATTTATATTTTCACGAGTGCTTTAGCACGAGTTTTCTCACTTCGAGATGAAAATAAATCCTATATTCACGACAAACCGACAAATATTATATTTATTATACACTCACAACAATGAAACTTATGCAGAAAAACATAATGCGCCAAAACAATGACGTCAATAACGTCACCAACACCACGTCACGAACGTCAACTTGGTATTTCACATATGGCGGAAATATAAACAATGACATTTTAATTATAAAATCCATATTTCACTGTTAAGTATATAATAAACTTGAATACTTTTGCATGTAACTCGCAGTTTAATATGTTTACACTTTTAACTAGACTGTGCCATACTTGAATAATAAATAAAAACTTGATAAAATAAGATATGCATTGTCTAGATAAATATGTAAACATATTAAACTGGAAGATTCATCATGTTCATGTAAACACATTCAAGATTATTTGAGTTCTAATTTTTATCTTTTTCAAATACAATTTCAATTGGATTTTCAAACGCAATCTCAAATGGATTACATAAAAGTGGACATGAATGAAACTGGAAGATTCATGTAAACATATTCAAGATTATTTGAGTTCTAATTTTTATCGTTTGCAAATACAATTTCAGTTTGATTTTCAAACACAATCTCAATGCGATTACATAAAAGGGGACAAAAATCTTAAAACATCATATCGAGGGGTCAGCGCAAAACTAGTTTAACTACATATGAATAAAGAATGAGACAATAGTTTTGCGCTGAACCGTCGATATTGTGCGTACATATTTGTATTCGTATGTAACACCTGGACATAAATAATTCAACGAATTATCACTATTAAAACATCCTTATTGTGTGTAAATAAATATATTCGTATGCAACATATGGACGCAAATAATCTAAATAAAACGGAAGATGATTATTCGATAGTGTCAAAACGTCTATACATTGTAAACAACCTTACAAAGGACATGTTTATCAACCAATTATTTTCGAACATATGCGCAGATGTATTAAACTTATAGGATATTAGATACACGATTTCCGAAGCTGTAAAAGCTACCGAGGGGAATCCATCTGACCCACGAATTGAACTTAAAAAGAGGGAAAAATACCCGTTCTGGTGAGAGCGTTGATTACAATTTCGCTCGATGTGTTCATGTTATGGTCTTAATTCCTGAAGAAGTTGAGTTCAGCGATATTAAATATTCGAAGAGCATGAGTTCTTCTAGTGACACAAACATTGCCAGTTCATGTGCAGAAAATAATGCAGACATTGAGATATTGAAACAAACGATCCATAGATTATGTGCTGACATGATCGAAACGAAACATTCGAGAGTCAGTCTCAAACGCGAGCTGTTTGAAGAAATAAACAGACATAGCGTTAGTGTTCAGAAGGTTAAATTTGATTTTGGGGCAGATATTTCAGAGTTAAGGAAGCAAATTCACGCAAATGCTCGATCAATAGACAAATTATGCTCCTACAAAATTAAGGGTATGCTGGTCTGAAATTGGTTATTAAAGTAGTAATGTCTGAAATAAATACCTTTAGGCTTATAAGGTGAAATTAGCTTAAAGGTTGACATTGTGGTCAACAAAGTTGCATTACTAATGAAAAGTGTGACAAAACTTGAGAAATTTCCAAAATAGTCCAGCAGTAGTGCTTCGTCTGTTATTTCTAGTATCATAAATGAGGATTCTAACGAGAAGTGTCTTCCTTCTTGTCCAGGAGGGCTGGCGTGGCGCAGTCGGTAGCACGGCGGATTTGTAAGCGGAGGCCCGGGGTTCAATCCTCCGTGTTGCCACTGAGTTTCGTCGGTGTGTTCTTGGGCAAGACACTTTCCCTTAGCCTCGTCCGTCGGATGGGGACGTAAACCGGGCAATCCCGTGTATCGGTCTATCCTCCGAGCACGTTAAAGAACCATAGTAATCTATTCGATAATAAGAGTAGGGCACGGTTCCCGGATTCCTATGTATCCCCTCTCTTTGGGGCGGCTCTAAATAACCTATACTGTGTTGATGAGCCGTTAAACAACATTCAGTTCAGTTCCTTCTTGCCCAGGGGATAATATTAGCAAAACGGATATAAACAAAGATGTAACCACCCTTCATGGCCAAGCATTCACTCAGTTGGAAAGTCTCGCGAACCCAAAAGTCAATAAGGGCTCGATCATATAGTATGTTCTAAAAATAAACTGAAACGGTCAATGATTTCGGACAAACAGTTCATTACGTATTAGTTAGAGGCTATGAAATGACATTTTAACAATTAAGAAACCCTAAGGGAAGGAGCGCAGCGACTGACCGTGGGTTTCTTAATTGTTAAAACCTCTAACTGACTTAGTGTTTGCCCTACTTTTCCCCCGCGCTTCTACGAAACCACTTCTCTTAACACGTTCGCGCTTCTACTAAATCCGCCTCCTTGTGTCCAAACAACCGCGTGCCATTTAGTAAGCGATTTCGCCATTTTTTTAAAATTCCTCACCGTCTGATTGGAGGAAAAATTAGGACAAACACTAATTATATATAGATCTATATACAAAAGTATGTTTATTATGTGGGACATATAATTGGGAGGTTTACACAGCATGTGACGTCATTGAGATTTAGCCCAGATATATCCCCATGTAGGCCTAGAGGTTACGAGCGAAGGCAGTAACGCTTCTAACAGCCTTACATCAGTAGTGAACGGCGAGCCTATACCAGTTCGGTGGATGGTAAAACGCATACCCCCGCTCGAGCTCAGTTGTCATCTGGTGACACATCTCAATTTAATGATCGGCATACTATTATAAGCTCTTCACGTGCTAGTATCTCACATGTGAATGGTAATGCTATTGAAGAAGACGATTCTTCCGTATATGTTCAGTTTCTATGTAGGTGGGTTTAAGTCCAGCATAACTTAAAACTGATTGACTATTCTGATTTTATTTTAGTTTTTAGTTCCATGCGGACTCAGACAATACAGAAAATGCGTCTCTACAAAAACCGACTATATAATTATATAGCATCATGGAGAAACTGTGACTTCGATAATCTGTCACAGTGTCTCAACGATGCTATAGAGTTATATAGTCGGTTTTCGTAGAGTCGCGTTTTCTTGACTGAGTTCATACACAGTGGGAACAGTAACATGGTGACGATTCGATTAAACGTCGAGGACGATGACTAGATGCGTGAAAAATGACTGAGTAAGGGTGTTGGCGAAGAAACGTTCAGACCGTGGCAGTCGTGGAACTCTTACAAAAACACCTGTACTGATGTTCTTCAAGAGGGCAGTATGGCCGCCATTGTAGTCATAGACATGTAGATGAAAATGACTATAGGAACTTTGAAAATAATCAGTGGAAGTAGAAAAATAGTGAGCAAGGCATTTTTATGTTTACCATCATGTGTTCTGTGAATATAATGACTTAGAATGCACCAGGTATAATGTCAAGCAGCTCGTATTTGAGCAATGTTTTAGATAAAAAAAAAACGTATAGCTCTTTGTATGCGTGTTGTCTGAGCATTGGCTATTAGAAAGAGATGAACGCACACACGGTAATCGGAGATATGGCAAAGGTGGTGTTGCACTTCTGTGGAATAGAAAATTGAACGAGGATGTAAGTACATCAAGCTTTGATGATGACAGGCTTGTAGGAAAACAACTTCAGTTAACTAAAACGCAACGGCCTACATGTCGAGCCCTATTATAAAGGTCCAGATTATTTTGCCAACAGCAATGTCAATCCCGAGAGATAGTTGTCAAAATTAATAGTGGGGGATATATGTCGTAGCGGAGACCGGACGCGACCTTAATTTCGTCGAAAGTAGGTCACAGCAAACCGAAATTGTACACATGACGTTAGATGCATAGAAGTAATAATCTGATGAAGTTTAGTGCAAATCCTAGGAGAAAAAAGGCAAGATACGTATGTCGTAGCGGAGAACGCACGTGACCTATATTTCATCGAAAGTCGGTCACAGTGACCCGAAATTCTGTATACGATGTTAGATGCATATAAGTAACATTTTAAGGAAGGCTGGCGAAAATCCTGCGAGAAAGAAACAATATAAGCATGTCGTAGCGAAGACCGAACGTAACTCAAATGCAAATGTGTGCGGTTTACTACCAAATTCAAGCTACTGAAATACACTAAACCAAATTGCTAAGTACCAACGTAAGAATATGTCAATAGTATTCTCGTTTGATTAGAGATACGATTAAACTGCAAAAACACGAGTGTAAATCGTCTGCTCTGATTGCATGCACATATTTTAAAACGTTTAAGTCAATGTGTTTTCTTAGAAATAATTTATAACAATTATACAACTGGGTATATAGAATTTTATTAAGTACTTCGAATTAGTGAAGTTTTCGATGTTCCTAATTCTAAAATATGCCAGTTAAAATTATTTTGACATCAAGTTTTACTAGCATTACCAATACAAATGCGTTTGAAAACGAAATTTTCGAAATATTTAATATTAACGCTGAATTACAGTTACTTAAATTTTAAACAATATTCAATTTAAAGAGAGGTAATTTAAGATTATCCATATTTCAATTTTTTATAGACGGAAAATCTGCGATAAATGGGTCAATTTTTCATGTTATTTTTTCTATTATTTCATACCAATTTTAAGAATTTTATATCTTTAAGCGATCTTTGACTCATGTTATGTGTTTTATCAGTACATTTCATGTTTTCATATAAAGGGAGAGTAACTCTCAAAAGATGTAACAATCTAAACAAAAAATAAATGTTTTACAAACTATGGGTCAAAACAAAATACTTATTATATATCTATTCTAAAATAATTTAAAATAAGAAAATTAGGCAGTTTTATAGCGAACATATTCATTTCTACATCTTCGATCGACAAAGCAACATCATAAACACAAACCCACTCTCCGAAAAATAGTATAGTCTATATGTGTTTCGAACCATGACTTTCACTACGCTTTAACACTGGGCTAAACCATCAATGATTGATCAGTAGCGATACTTTTATATATATATAATGTTATCATTGTATACTTTATCCTTTGTTCATGTTAGTCGTAAAAATATCTTACTCTAGTTTTCTGGTTCAAAATTGGGTTGTACACACAGCTTCTGACTGAATGATGCTGAAAACAGTTCTTGTACAGTTGTATACCCTCCGTGACAATCATATGGAACTGGTACGGGTTGGGATTGTTCTCCGGTCTTAACGACCCGTATTCATGATAGTAATCCGAGTATAATCTACAGAAAGAAGAAAGTAGGTCATAGCTAGGATACTGTCCATTCAGCAGATAGAAATAAAAAAAATAGATAGAAATAAATTTAGGTCATAGCCAGAATACTGTACAATCTGCAGATAGAAATAACAAAAAGGTCATAGCTAGGATACTGTACGATCTGCAGATAGAAATAACAAAAACAGGTCATAGATAGGATACTGTACAATCAGCAGATAGAAATAACAAAAATAGATAGAAATAAATTTAGGTCATAGCAAGAATACTGTACAATCTGCAGATAGAAATAACAAAAAGGTCATAGCTAGGATACTGTACGATCTGCAGATAGAAATAACAAAAACAGGTCATAGCTAGGATACTGTACAATCTGCAGATAGAAATAACAAAAATGTCATAGCTTGGATACTGTACAATCTGCAGATAGAAATAGCAAAAATAGGTCATAGCTAGGATACTGTATAAGCTGCAAACAGAAATAACAAAAAAGGTCATAGCTAGGATACTGTACAAAATGCAGATAGAAATAACAAAAACAGGTCATAGCTAGGATACTGTACAATATGCAGATAGAAATAACAAAAATAGATCATAGCTAGGGTACTGTACAATCTGCAGATATAAATATCTTAAATAGGTGATAGCTAGGATACTGTACAATCTGCAGATATAAATAACAAAAATAGGTCATAGCTAGGATACTGTACAATCTGCAGATAGAAATAAAGATAAATAAAAAAGGCCATAAGATAATGTCCACAAGGTAAGTACTAGTATAAAGGTCGAACAGGAAATGTAGCATTCGTAGGACACAGTCAACCGAAACCACGCATTCAACACAAACAACAATTAAAGGGGAAAGTAGATGCAAAAGCCACGCCTCGGAACGGGTAGAGGGTCTGGCCTGCAATCGGGATGTCGTGGGTTCGAGTCCCCTGGCCGCGTCATAACAAATATTATTTTTTTTAAAAATGGCAGTAGTTACTTGTGACCTTGCTTGACGAACATATCTTTCTTTGGAATGTACATTGGCATATATCCATTTACCGACTATTATTAAAATCGCAATTGAATTCCAGCTTTCTTTGAAATATGTAAAACAATATGATTTACGAGAGCACATATCAGTTTACCCTGTAATAAAGTCGCTCTACACAATAACTATACCGCAAACCAGAAACTCCAGAACTGATGAATAAGTTTTTTCGATGTTAAATCATCAGCAATATAGTAAAAAAAATGACGTTAATTGAAAAAAAAACGACTAAGCAACGACAGATATTAACCTTGTTTAAAACACGTCTCCGAGAAATTGGTCAAAGTGTCCTTCAGACATGGAATGCCATTCCACATCGATACCTCCAGCGCTACATTGTATCAATGAGACCCCGGTGCCAAGCTGAATTTGCTGCTTATTGAGGCCACACCAGACATTGAATGCCATTTTGAAATTGTGACTTTTGGTTTTGAGTATGTTGCATTTTATTGCCATGTTGTATTTGAACTATAAGGATTTGTAATAATCTTTTCATCGAAAATGTGAATTAAATTGTTTCATACGGTAGATTATTAAATCACAATCATGTCTCGCTTCTCTTCAAATTAAATTCAGTTACAAATTATAAAGTGTGTTCAGTGCATCCTTAATAAACTCAACACGTTTCAGAAAATTATTGAATGAAATTAAAATAACAAACAGATCAGTAGCCTTTTAATATAATATGTGGTGTAATGCACTAAAGTCGCTCTCCCGCCAACAACAGTCACATTTTACAACGGATTTCTAAATCTACTTACGATGAGGTATATATATAATTTACCTATTTTGAGAATCCAAACTCTTTTTACTATATTCAGTTTTAACGAGCCAGGCCAAACCCCAAAACTGGAGCGTCGCATTAAGTTACCAACACAATATTCATTGTACGCATATTCAATCACTGGTATTAAGAACATGCGAATAAACTTATACTTTTAATCGGCAGATATACCTTATAATATGACCTGAACATTGCTTAGTTTGGACAAACGTTTTTTTAGTGTAATTTTGCCATTATTTGGAAGGTTAGTTTCTTTAAACATATACTACTATTGTTTGGGGCGCTTGTTTCAGCCAAAGGTGTTTTGGACTTTTAAGATAAAATTAATCTACTACCTATATAAGTTATATATCAGTGGAACAGACATTTTTAGTGGTAAATAAAAATACCTTACTTTTCAAAATCGGTTGAGAAATAAAAATTTCATCTGCGAAAGTTGATTTTGATGGGTCATTTTCAATGCAAAATTCTGCTGCATGAAAAATTCAAAAAAAATTTTTTTTTAGATTTTTTATTAAAAAATAGTTTTAAATTGTTGGATATTAGTACATTAAGACACCCTGAAAGTTTTATAACAAAATATCAAGTTTTACTGAAGTTATTTGACATTTTGGAAAAGCCCCATCAAAAAATCATTTTGGCTGTAAAATATTTGTTTCTCAACTGATTTTCAAAAGTAAAGTAGTTTTATTTACCACTAAAAATGCCAGTTCTAATGATATACAACTGATGTACGTATTATTTAAATTGCTCGAGTTACTGCAGAAAAATCTTTGGCTGAAACAAGCGCCCCAAACAATAGTACTAAGATCATGAAGATATGAATAACGTTATTGACATGTTTTTGTAATATTATAACACGTCATAATCGTCGTCTTGTAACTGGCTAGCATTAGCAAAATGTATGCTGAAATTGACACATATACTACTATTGTTTGGGGCGCTTGTTTCAGCCAAAGGTGTTTTGGACTTTTAAGATAAAATTAATCTACTACCTATATAAGTTATATATCAGTGGAACAGACATTTTTAGTGGTAAATAAAAATACCTTACTTTTCAAAATCGGTTGAGAAATAAAAATTTCATCTGCGAAAGTTGATTTTGATGGGTCATTTTCAATGCAAAATTCTGCTGCATGAAAAATTCAAAAAATATATTTTTTTAGATTTTTTATTAAAAAATAGTTTTATATTGTTGGATATTAGTACATTAAGACACCCTGAAAGTTTTATAACAAAATATCAAGTTTTACTGAAGTTATTTGACATTTTGGAAAAGCCCCATCAAAAAATCATTTTGGCTGTAAAATATTTATTCTCAACTGATTTTCAAAAGTAAAGAAGTTTTATTTACCACTAAAAATGCCAGTTCTAATGATATACAAAATGTATGCTGAAATTGCCATGCCTTATGTAACTTGTAGACGTGTTGGTTTTTTCTTTTGTATGTCGTTCTTTTGGTAATACTGTACATCACTTTTGGGCAACATTTAAAAACAATGACGTTATTTTTCGCGGAATAAATGTTTCTTCTGATTTATATCACTTGTAAGCAATGTCCCTTATCCATCTCCCCTCCCCTACTCCCCTCACCCTCCCCCGCCCCCTCTACACCCACATTGCTCCGACACAGTAAAAACATAATAATTATATGCAGGGTTTATATATACAAGCGTAATCTGATGTTTCATTTTCCAGATTTACATCTTATATATTGATCTTTAAGAGACAGGTAACATGTTGTATTTATCACCCGTATTGTTCCTACTCACAAATCACAAAACAAAATATCCATATATGATAAATACTGTCTGAATCCTTGTTTGATATATTTGTCTGTTATACAAAAAGGTGTACTAGTTCAACATTTTCTTACTATTAGTTAATCATTTTAGAATAATTCACTAGACGTACCTTTTCCGAACAATACACATTTGTGCCATAGCTCTGATGGTTTTGCTTTGTTCTTGCTTATGGTATAATGTTCATTATACCACAATAGCCTAAATACACACTATGCATCGTGTAATACCCGAGGATATACACAGCATATGTTAGTTATTGTGGTATAAATACAATAGAGCATGGGTCTTGCTCGTGCATTATCTCCCCGTACACGTGCAAAACTCATGCTCTATCCTATACATATATACGTGGAAATAAACGTATTTCTAAGTGGTGCTAGAGGGCGTGGGAGGTTTTGCATTTTTTGTGATATCTCCCGTGAACAGACTCATTAAAATCGAGTTTGCTACATTTCGCTCTTGTGTGTGTGTGTGTGTGTGTGTGTGTGTGTGTGTGTGTGTTGATTCAAATGGAACCCCTTTTCAATATTTATCTGCATTCAAACTAGTGTGTGTTTAGTGCTGTGTGGCTGCTGCTTTAAAAAGTCTCCCGACTACAAATCTGTAGTGTTATTACTAACTGGTCCTTTGGGATCATGTTATTACTTACTGGTCCTTTGAGATCATGTTATTACTTATTGGTCCTTTGGGATCACGAACCCCTGGCTTTAACACGCCCATTGATTTTTGCAGTAAGTTGTGTATTTATTAAAATTGAAATGCCATGTTGTCATATATATCAAGGCCCAATTTCAAAAAGAATAACTTACATTCTCATTACAAACGTCCCAAATGCTGACAAAAAAAATATCCATAGAAACGTGGGAGTCATGTAACCTCTAAGAAGAACTTGTCTCAAGAATCAATGCTCCCTTAAAAAACATAACACATTTCCCAGATAAGCGCGGTCAATAATGTTTTGCGTAACAAATATTCGCAAATATTATATGTCTGAGTTTTACATTATATATGAAGCGTTCACATGATCTACCTTACTAACGTTACCATTAGTAACGGGATTTAGAAGTAAGCTAGAAGCTTTTATGATTCTGTCTCCCATAAGAGAAGCTATATGTGGTAAAATGATTATTTGACGCATTTCTTTTCGGAAGTAATGACGTTGAAACGTTAACGTCATATAAGCAAGCGACTTTCTGCAAATTTCTGATTATCAATTAAAGTTAAAATGAGTTGGTGAGTCAAACAGATCAAACATTTTTTCAATTTATTTCGCTGAAAATTAGAAAACCATGACGGAAAGTATAGACATTTGCTGTCGTTTTTATTTTGATATATTTTCGTTTGTTTAGAACGTAGCTCATTAACAACGTTAAATATGGAGCCTTGCCCTGCATTGTCTCCTTGCACAATATCATAGAATATCGTAATATATTGCACACTTAGGTAAATCACAGACCTAATAATATATGCCTGTGGGTAAATATAAAGTACACACGATAATATGGAAATATATAATAAGTAATATATAGAGAGTGGTCTTATCGATTTGGTTGATTAAACATCGATATGGGCGTTTTGTAGCATGTCCATTTCATCTGTCATACTCTAACTTCCGTACATTTGTCGTTCTGATAGGTGTTATTTTCAATTAAATAATTTACAACTGTGCAACTACAAAGGAAATTTCAACGACCATGCTACATTTTCAATTTAATTATTTACAACTTTGCAAATACAAACGAAATGTCAGCGACCATAATTTACGGTGTATATATTATAAAATGGCTCGGTTACCTCCAGTATTTCATAATAATATGCTCATAAAAACTACTAGAGGGCGTTATTTTAAACACACGTTCAAGTTTAATATATATATCATGTTTAATTTGACTGCTTTTTTGTGCTACATTTGCTGTTCGACATCATTTACCTGTCAACTGGATCTCTGAATATTATGAGCATTTTTGCCATCGGTATAAAATGGTGGATGTAATCCAGTATGACGAATTTGGGTTCTTCTGTGTCTTCGTTGCCAGGAAGATCCATCCAGTTGGTGTTTAAATGTAAATTAGACGGACTACCCTCACCTGCAATCGAAATCAAAGGTATACACTCGATAAAGCTTTCTTTATATATGATATTGAATATTTCGGACAGTTACTTCAATGTCAACGAAAGTAATTGTCCTCGTTAGATGGCCCATTTTTCGTCTCGCTTTCGCAGAAGGTGGCGAGATATTTTCCAAAATTGGTCATAACAAAATACTTATCACACAACTATTCTAAAATATATTTAAACTAAAAAAAATATTTAAGATACAAAAGTGAATTAGGAATTGTATTCAGTGTACTGATTACCTACCTGTTATTTTTTCATAAGTATACGGGCTAGATGTATCATGTGTCATTTTCGCTCCAATTTTCAAAGCGGGGTCGTTGAACATATTTATGTACTCGTTGACATTATCATATTTCGATGCTGGTTCTTCTGTAAAATCATAATTTAAACTGTGTTAATGTAAAAATAAATCATTGCGACTGTAAATCAAATATATATATTTATGTAGGTAGATGTATGTATTTTCTCATATAAGGGTGAGAAAAGACATACATTCATCTACAAAATATCTTTCAAAAAGCACTGGATCCCCAAGGGGATACGAAAATGTTGGAATAAATTAATAGATGGGGAAAAAAACATTTATACAGTGGTACAGTTTATAAAAACCCAAGCGCTTTCGAAGATCCTCGTCTTTATTGACGGTGTAACCTATAATATCCCTAATAGAAATATGTTATATAGATATATATATGGGGAAAAAAACATTTATATATTGCTACAGTTTATAAAAACCCAAGCGCTTTGGCCTACGCCTTCGTCAGGGGTACACAAACACGAAAATAACAAATACGAACAAAAAACACTAAAATACACGGCAGTTTAAATAAAACTCTTTAAAAAACAACTTATCGTTTGGCAGTGTTGCAGAAACTGGTTACTGTGAATAGAGGCTCTGGAGCCAAATGTGATACTAATAAAAGAAAATATCTGGTTGGATGAGGGTAAAACTGTACCCTGACATTTAGGGTAAAAAATGTGAAAAAGATAACAAACCCTACCTCAAAACCTAAAACCTAAAATCGATACTGCAGGATAAAGTTTGTGTTATCTTTTTCACATTTTTACTCTCTCTTCATAACTAAATCTCAGGGTACTATTTTAAAAACTATAAGTTGTTTTTTAAAGAGTTTTATTTAAACTGCCGTGTATTTTAGTGTTTTTTTGTTCGTATTTGTTATTTTCGGGTTTGTGTACCCCTGATGAAGGTGTAAGCCGAAAGCGCTTGGGTTTTTATAAACTGTAGCAATATATAAATGTTTTTTTCCCCATATATATATATATATAACATATTTCTATTAGGGATATTATAGGTTACACCGTCAATAAAGACGAGGATCTTCGGAAGGGTAAATGTTATTGGTTTTGAATGGGTGCTCTTTTTTAGCCTCGGTCACCCGGCCCGCTTCTGATTCCTTCGTTACGCTATGTTGAGCCTCATATGTCACAAACCGCATTTTTCACAATGGAAAGAATGCACAAGGTTGTGAAAATTGCGGTTCATTATGACGCACTTCCGTATTTTCACACCCAGTGAAAATGATACCAAAAGTTACACATACCTCATAATTGGTACATCTTCGGATAAAATACATACTTTGCAAGAGTTCATGTTAATTCTATTCTTAGTGCAAGCTCGTGAGTCGGAAGGCGGTGGTAGAACTCGTGCTGTAGTGGTACTACACCTTATACTACAACGTCGGTAATTATTTCCATTTGATCAATTATTTTTCGGTCCAAATCTTATTAACTATTTCATGGGTTAATTTCGAATTATTGTACACTGCACAGTCGCGTAGCGTGCCATACTCATTTACTCACGTGAGTAAACTTTACAATCAATGTCTGAAGAATTAAAAGATTTAAAACTCGAAAAATGCAATAAAATCGTAAGCTTTAGGAGGGTTCAGGTCTATTCTTCATTTTCTACAATGGTCAAAGTGTCATGACATATTATTACAAAATATGCCTGGAATTACAACAGAATGCACCATTTAAGACTACCATTAACCCAAATTTTCTTGGGGGAGGACCAAACCCCCTGCAACTTAGTTGCAGCATTATTATAGGTTTATGGGGACGGGCGCAAGTCCTAATAGGCGTCCGCAAAGTAGGCGTTTAGGTATCGTGAGTAACTTCAATTTTGGCCACGCTACGCCCCTGCTGCACCTTATGTGTATGTTTCTACTGCTATGTTATTTTCACGATTGTCAGACTTAGTAATTAATAGTTCGGTTTCGTACATCAGTTCATTGCAAGCCATGGACATCTTCCCATTTGAAAGTAATAGGAGTGACCATAGAAAGATTTCCGGACCAATCATCACGGTTATTGTGTCCGATCTTAGGTTCGAACTCGCCAAAGTAATGAACAAATGAGTGAACAATCAACGAACAATCGAACAATGAAAACAAGCGAGCAAAGGAAGGAACGAACGAACGAAGTCTTTAAGAGGTCATAACACTTAATATATAATGTAGAAACTAACCGTTTTTATGGAATCATTCTTCAAACGAAAGAACGAAGGTTCGAAAGTTTTAGAGGTCATTACACTTAATGTATACTGTAGAAATTAGCGGCTTTTCCTCCATTAAATGAGTTTGGGAGATGAATTATCCTTAACATTATCCATATATAATAGCTGTGAAATGACGCACTTTCGGAAATTTCACATTTGCGTTTTGTGAAGAATGCGTACGCAATTTTCACAAATTTCTGAAAAATGCGGTTTGTGACATATGAGGCTCCACAACGCTATGTTACGCGGATCCAGAACCACATATCTGCAAGTAAGACATATGCATGATACGGTCTGGCAAGCCGAGAATTTTGTTTTTTGTGGACTGTGGCTTGCGCATGCTATGTTTCCTGTTCGATTATTAAGAGTAGGGAAGGTTTATAAGGCGCCATACGTGACTATATGTTGTAAGATATATATATACGTTGTTTGTAAAAGATGTATATTGAATACGAAAATGTATGTGTTATAGACAAATATAATTGTTGCTCCGAAAAATATATAGTGTGTCCCTAAAACATAATAATTTATATGATACAGACAAATATATATGTCCGAAAAATATATATTGTTTCCCTAAAATATATATATAGACGCAAACATATACGTTTCTCTGAAAACAAAAGAGTGTCCCTTAAATATATTTTGTAGACGTAAATATATATGTTATTACGAAAGATATATTCGTTTTCTAAAAATATATTGTCTGTCTAAATATATATTGAAGATATATATATATATATACTTTCAAAAAATATATATATTGCCGACACAAATATTGATGCAATATCGATAAATATATAGTGTCTAAATATAGCTTTTGGAACGTATTTTTACAAAAAATATTTGTTTTGAAAATAATTATGTTATCCCAAAGCATTCCGCATGAAGAAACACTACTTCTCGGACGTATTTTTTCCAAAATATATATTTCTTTTGGAAATATATACGTTAGCCAAAAGCATTCCGCATGAAGAAAACACTACGTTCTCTAAGACAGACTGATTCACAGCCGTCAGTACCTACACATTAACAAATAAAATGAAATCAAACCAAACATTTTCAGGTGCGGTGAGACACGTCATACGATTTGTTTGAAATTGTTCGCATCTATTAATAGATTGTGTATGCAGATAGTGACTGTTTTGAAACTAATAGCAAGACACTGGCACATTTTATATAAAAAAATATGATACCCCTACTGTTTTATATACACAGTAGGGGTATCGTATTTTTTATTTTATATAATATTTGCGGCTCAATTGCCAATGGGGGTGTGGTGGGGTGGGCGCGGCTGAGGGAACTCCGACCCTCTTGAACATATACAAAATACCAACATGAATTTTTTTCAAATATAAACAAATCTCTGAAATACTTCCCTAGATTTATTTCCTTCTTTACGACCCTCCACCTCCTTCTCTCCCACACCCACAAACTGCAGAAATCCTTTCCTGCTCCATTACCACATTCGCACACCTAAAATCACCTCCAAAAGAAAATATTTATTGAACACACCCTAGTCCTCTGGATATCTCGAAAATAATTCACCCTTCCTGGATATTTACTCACGCAAACGCCCTCTGGACACCCCTACCCATCACCATCACCCTTCAACACACTTTCCTTCCTTTGGTTGGAAATGATATAGACCCTCAACGTTCAGTGACATGGGGTCCCAATGGTGGGCGGGGCGTGAGTAGAGGGGCGTGCATAACCCGAGGATTAGACTGAAATAAAATTATGTAAGGCAGGAATGAGCACGTTGTTTGTGCGGATTGCTTTGGGCTTACGTATATATTTGAAAACAAATATTTATTTGTAAATATACGTTTCCGATACGTTGTTCATGCGGATTGCTTTGAGCTAACATATATATTTTCAAAACACGTTACCAAAATAATTCTGCATGACTGAACTAAATATTTGCCTACAAAAAATATATGTATGGACACTATCTTTTTTCGTAGTAACATATATATATTTGTCTGTATCGTATATATTTTAGGGACACAATATTTATTTTTCGGAGTAACATATATATTTGTCTGTATCATATATATTTTGTATTCAATATATAGAGAATCTTACATGAGTTCTCATATAGTCTATCGCTACACCTGTGGTAAACCTACGCTCCCTCCCTTTCCGTTTCTTAGTGGTGAAGATGTCTTTCATAGCCTCTATCCTATACATAAACTGTACATATTCATTTTACGTATTAGCAAAGTAAATGAAGCGACCGTAGGAAACGAATACTGGGTTTTTATTTTGTTAAAATTCCATTTAATGAATACGAACTTACTTATTTTAACTTACTTAATTCAATAACCGATAACATTGATAGGCAAATGCACATTTCATCGAACGCAGTGTACCATTGCACTAGGACGCATGCGCAATGCGCCTTGAACACTTAATAAAATAATGATTGCACTTTATAAAATGGAGACAAAATTTGAAATTTAATGAAATAAGTTACAAAATCTAGTCGATCTGATTGGATTGAAAAGTATGTTAAACACAAATTGATTTTAAATACATCTGCTCATATGCAGATAATATAACATTATTTATATAAACAGTGTTGACATACGTCATTTCCGTTCTTGAAAACCCAAATACACCAAATCATTTGTCACATGGCAAACGATGCATTTTAGAATGTCCTACGATTTGCGCGACTGCTGGAAAGATTGCAGTTCAACGAGAAACGAGTTTATCCGCCATTTCTTTTACTATTTTGTGCAAAACTGAACATGTATGGTAATTCTGTTTGCTAACGTATACTATAATCATTTCTAATAAATACTGTAAAGGGAATCCCTTGAAAACAACAAACACAAAAAAGAGACAAAAGTAGCAGGCTAGCTTCATGTTCTTTTAATAACTCCCTAGTATCAAGAATATCACTCAACTACAATAAGAAATATAGTAAAAAGTATGTTCAATGTAATTCAGTGCTTGATATAATTGTTTACCCGAGTAGATAATAGTCACTTACTGAATCGCTTCCTTGCAAACCACTGGGCTTCTTTAAAGTCGGGCTTCACGAAGTCGGGATGCAGGGCCAAACGATGAAACAAATCGCATGTTCCACATTTTTTCACGCCGATTAGGAAGAAATACGGTAAGCACCTCAAATTTTTGCCCTTGCCTTCAGCATCTTTTTGCTCGTAAAAGCATGGATTCTTGAAATTTGGGTCAAATTCAATTTGACGCTGAAATAAGGTTATACGTATAAGTACAACTTTAATAGGTCGGTATAGGTTATATAGACGACCAACTAAACATCCAACATACGCATGCACGCACACACACATACACACACGCATGCACGCACACACACATACACATAGATACATAGATACATACATACATACATACATACATACATACATACATATATCACGGTTATGCATATCTAACAGGTAGATTGATGTTGCTATGTCCGGCCGGCTAGCTCAGTCGGTAGAGCATCGGAACGGTAGTCTGAAGGTCTCGGGTTCGAGCCCCGGTCTGGCTGCACATTTTTCTAGCCCTACGACACATACATACATACATGCTCGTAATTGTTGGAAACGAAAAAGAGAAAAATGAAAAACATGCACTTACGTCTTTCATTAAATCGTGTGCTTTGTATGTACTTGATCTATGAATAGCAGTGTCGACTTCGTTTAAACTATTCCATTTTAATAAGGCCTCCTCTATTTCCTCTGCCGTTCTAGGCTTTATGATTTTTACTTGATCTTCTTTTTCTTCGTAGTTCTGTTCACCATTTTCTTCCTTTTCCGTCGAAACGGATTTTGTCGTAGTTTCTATGGCTGTCGTTGAGGAGCTATCGGACTGTTTATACGATTCCTTATCATTAAATTTAATATCTTGCGGTATCAATATACCTGGTATGGCAACTTCTGGCAATTTATTAGCATTTAAGTCTTCTTGTTGTTTAACTCTAGAATTTTCTTGATTCGGTTCAAATGTCTTTCTCCGATAAACTATCTGACAAATATGAAAGAAAATTAAAACTGATAAAAGAAAAGTTACAACTTTCTTGAAATATTTTCTTAATCTCATTTTGTTCAGATTGCATGTGACAAGATTGTATTCCGACTATAATCCAGTTGTCGTATTGGCTAAATGCACTGTGTCGACGTGTAACCGCAGATGTACGTATGTACTGTTTATTGGTTTTTGTATTATACGAAACATTGTGAAGATAAATTCTTCAATACAAAAACGTAGTCCTGTTCATATTTTACGCATCAACACAAGGCAAACTGAATACTATCAAATAACGCATCAAATAAAGTACTATCAAATATTACATCAGTTTAGCCTAACATTTATCTGATTATACTAAAGTTACTAAAAAATTACTGATCCAATCTGCAATGCTTTTTCAGCACAAGGGGGGAAATTACCACCGGAGAGGACTAAAATTATGATTAATTCATATATTTCAGATAATGAGGGTAATTTTCTGATTATGGACTTAACTGTAGATAACAACTGATTTACACTTATAACGCTCTATGGGCCAAACAATGATTCACCCACTTTTTTTGATAATATTCTACATAAAACTGAGCAATTTAATAATAATACTTGGATCATATGTGGCGATTTTAATTTAGTGTTAGACAAAAAGCTTGATTACTTTTCGAGAATTACACCCTGATTTAAGAAGATATACATGGAGACGCAAAAGACCTCTACAGCAAGCAAGACTTGATTTTTTTCTTGTATCCGAAACGCTTTTTCCGTCTGTAAGTAAATGCACAATTGAATCTAGCTATCGCTCTGATCACTCGATGACAATTTTGAATATAGATTTTACGCATTTTATTCGAGGTAAACCATTGTGGAAACATAATAATTCTCTTCTCAGTGATATTGAATACTTAAATATAATGAATTCAAAAATAGAGGAAGTTAAAGCACAGTATGCAGTGCCGATTTACAACAATGATAACATAAATAACTTACCAAATAATGAAATACAATTTGTGATTGATGATCAATTATTTTTTAGAAACACTGATAATGGAATTACGGGGTAAATCTATATCATATTCAAGCTACAAAAAGAGAACAAAAGAAAATCGAGAAAAAGAATTAATAAAACTCATTGAAGTTCTAGAACACGATCTATCATCCGACAAAATCCAATCTATGGAAATACTTAAACAAGAACTACAAAACCTAAGAAAAGATAAAATACAAGGGTATTTGATAAGATCACGAGCAAAACTAGTAGAAGACGGTAAAAAACCTTCGAAGTTTTTTTGTAACCTAGAAAAACATAACTTTGCATCTAAACTAATTCCAAAACTAGAAAAACAAAATGGAGACATAATAACAGATCAATTTGAAATTTTACAAGAAGCTAAGAATTTTGATAAAGATTTATACTCCAATAAAGATGAGTTACTAGAAGATATAGACTTAGACAATGAGCTGTCGGGAGTAAACATACCTAAACTTACTACAATTGAATCCAACTCAATAGAAGGTCCCTTAACATACGAAGAATTAGCCTCGACGCTAAGAGCAATGTCTAATAATCGAAGTCCAGGGAGCGACGGTTTTGGAGCCGATTTCTTTAAAGCATTTTGGATGCAGATTGGTCATTTTATTGTCTGGTCGCTTAATTGTGGGTTTAATATAGGGGAATTATCTATAACCAAAAAAGAGGGTATAATTACTGTATACCCTAAGAAAATAAATCCAGGCTTAACATTAAAAATTACAGACCAATTTCATTTCTTAATTGTGTATACAAAATTGCCTCGGGTGCCATAGCCAATAGATTTAAATCTACACTTGACAAATTAATTCATAGGGATCAATCTGGTTTTATTGCAGGTAGATATTTAGGTGATAACACAAGATTTATATATGATATTATGCAATATGCAGAAGAAAAAAATCTAAATGGACTTGTTCTTCTAGTGGATTTTGAAAAAGCGTTTGATTCACTTTCATGGGCATTTGTTTACAATGTGTTGAAGTTTTTTGGATTTGGAAAGTGTATTATTTCATGGATAAAATTATTCTATAAAAATGCCAAATTAACAGTTAATCAAGGCGGTAATCTATCAGAATTTTTTAATATTGGGCGGGGCTGTCGTCAAGGTGATCCATTATCACCGTACATTTTTATCCTATGTGCAGAAATCCTTGCTATCAAAATAAGAAGTAACAACAATATTAAGGGAATCAATGTTAATGGTACAGAAGTTAAACTGTCACAATACGCAGATGATACATCTATGGTTTTAGACGGATCTCCATCTTCACTTAAAGAAAGTTTATCAGAATTATCGAAATATGCAAAATACTCTGGTTTAAATGTAAACTTTGATAAAACACAAATAATATGGATAGGCAGAAAAAAGTATAGCCAAGACACAATTAAAACTAAGTGGAAATTAACTTGGGGGGAAACACAATTTAAATTATTAGGTATAAATTTCAATGTTGATCTAGATAAAATGTTAGACATAAATTATTATGAGAAAATAACAAAGATTCAAAATTTGATCAAGATATGGAAAAGAAGATATTTAACTCCATTAGGGAAAATAACAGTTATCAAATCACTACTCGTACCAATATTAAACCATCTTTTTATATCTCTTCCAAATCCTACAGAATCCATTATAGCAAAAATTAATGGCATACTGTATGAATTTCTTTGGGAAGGTCCAGCAAAAATAAAAAACACAGTTATAGAAAAGCAATATTCAGAGGGAGGTCTCAACATGATAAACTTAAAGGCTTTTATCTTCAGTCTAAAATCCACGTGGATAAGAAGATTAATTGTGAGTGAAGGTAAATGGAAACATGCAGTTGAAAGTTTCATTGATATTAAAAAATTAGCAGTTTTAGGCAAATGCTATTGTGAAACAATAATGAAGAAAACTAATAATAAATTTTGGATTGATGTTTTATCTGCTTTTGCCGCAGTCATTAACAGTAGTAAAATTGAATCTGTAGATACGTTTTTATTAACTCCTATTTTTTACAATAACAGTATTCCAATTGACAGTAAGCCAGTATATTATAAAAATTGGTTTGATAAAAATATTTACCTAATAAATTACCTATTTAAAGATAATGGAGAACTATATTCCATTAGTGAATTCGAAGATATGTATGGTTTAAAAACAGATTTCTTACAATACATTGGCTTAATATCAGTTATTAAATCCTTTCAAAAGAAGATATTGAAAACAACAGTTTCAAGTAAAATGCCACTTTCAAATATACCATCAAACATCACACCATTTATCCAAAACAGAAAAGGTTGCAAAATATTTTACAATATTCTAAATAAAAACAGCGATAAACCAACTTCAAAATTAAAATGGGAACTTTGTTATGACATAGAGGAAGAAACATGGACTGATATATATGCTTCACCATTCAAAAGTACAATGAGCACAACGTTGCAATGGTTTCAGATTAGAATAAATCACAGATTACTTCCAACTAATCTTTACTTACACAAAATAAAAATAAAAGATACACCCTTATGTTATTCTTGTAATGAAGAAGAGACCATTACTCACATGCTATGGACCTGTCCCACAACACAAACACACACCATTATCCATACAGGCACTTAAAAATATACTTAAATGCTCTCATAACACACATAAACATATTGCAATAAAAAACAAAAATATGGAACAATTTAATAAAGATTGGGAGATGCTAAAACAAATATTTAACTAGGTACATAATAGATCAAATTAAAACTACTCACCTTCACTGAACCAAGAACTGGCTTTTTTTTCATTTTGTACATCGATTAAATCAGAAAATTCAAGACATGGACCACACAGGCAGTTTTTAAAAGTATTACATTTCACTTCATTTTTTTTTTCTTTGGACTAAAAATAACTTCCCCATTTCAAAATCTCATTATTTTATTACAAAGCAAACATACAGTAATTTTAAAATGTTCTATAATATGCTTGTATATATTTTGTAAGGTATGGCAAGGGATGGTCCTCCCCGACCCTTGTCTCACCATGTGACGGGGAGATTAAACGCAAAGTAAAAAAAAAAAAAAAAAAAAAAAAAATTATGATTAACTTAGAGGTGACAATTCTACGTAGAGACCCATGTGAATGTTTACCTAGAAGTTACTCTACTATCGCCCTAGCAGTTACTCCGCTATGAGGTCCTTCTATGGAATTGCCACCTACCTTCAACTTTTGATAAAATTATTTAGATTTATATTATTATTATTATTACTCAGTATTCTTACTATGCTTATGATTGTTGTTGTTGTTTTTGTGTGTTCGTTTGTTAGTTTGTTGTTGTTTGTTGTTGTTTGTTGTTGTTTGTTTGTTGTTGCTTGTTGTTTCTGGTTGTTGCTGCTTTGTTGTTGCTTTGTTGCTGCTTTGTTGCTGCTGTTGTTGTTGTTGTTGTTGTTGTTGTTGTTGTTATTTTCATTATTAAATTATGATTATTATTATTATTATAATTGGGCTTAAAATTGTGTGTCTGTTTGATTTTTGTTGTTTGTTGTTGTTTGTTTGTTGTTGCTTGTTGTTTGTGGCTGTTGCTGGATTGTTGCTGGTTTGTTGCTGGTTTGTTGTTGCTTGTTGTTGCTGTTGTTGTTTTTGTTTTTGTTGCTGCTGCTGTTGCTGTTGCTGTTCCTGTTGTTGTTATTGTTGTTGTTGTTGTTGTTGTTGTTGTCATTATATTACGATGATTATGATTAGTATTATTATTATTATTATAATTGGGCTTAAAAGGCCCAAATTAACCCTGGTGTGAAAGCTTGGGTATCACATATTCATGTGCAGAATGAATTTCCTTGTAAATAAGGAATCATTATTAGGCTCATTCATCATGTTTTGTCTCATGCTTGATATCGCCCGCAGTAGAATGATTAGAACAGAGTAATTAGGTTATTGTTGAATTTATGTTTGATCTCGTTTCGGTGAGATTTACCGAGTTAAACTGTTTTTTTCCGAATTTTGATTTTCTAAAAAAAAAAGGTGGTGGTCGCATATTGATCATAAAAACGGTATTTTCAAAATTGGTATGGAATTAAGCGTTAGACAGGTGGTCGCTAATTGTATTATAAATTAATAGAGAATTTCGTCGGCGTGGAGAACTAAAAGTGGTTTAGGGCAGGTAGGCGCTTAAAACAGGTGGCCGTACGACGAAGTTTGACTGTAATTGAAAATATAATTATTTGTCAATTTTAAGTCTGACGCCTTGATATGTTTACTTCCCCCTACAGACTTCCTAAAGACGTAACACTGATCCAAGGAATGGGTTTACTATAAATAAAACTCCTGGTGTTGAAGTGGTAATAATACTTATTCATCAGTGAGGCTTGAACCCGTGAACTCCGGATTCAGAATCAAACGTGCTACCCACTGGGCCACCGCATATAATACAGGCTATTACTCATGAACTCCGGATTCAGAATCAAACGTGCTACCCACTGGGCCACCGCATATAATCATGCTATAACTCGTGAACTCCGGATTCAGAATCAAACGTGCTACCCACTGGGCCACCGCATATAATACAGGCTATTACTTGTGAACTCCGGATTCAGAATCAAACGTGCTACCCACTGGGCCACCGCATATAATACAGGCTAATACTCGTGAACTCCGGATTCAGAATCAAACGTGCTACCCACTGGGCCACCGCATATAATACAGGCTATTACTCGTGAACTCCGGATTCAGAATCAAACGTACTACCCACTGGGCCACCGCATATACTAAACCAAATTGCTAAGTATCAACCTAAGAATATGTCAATAATATTCTCATTGTTTTGTGTATTTTGAGCTTGATTATAGATACGGTTAAACTTCAAAATAACGAGTGTAAGTCGTCATCTCTGATTGCATGAACATATTTTAAAACTTTTAAGTCAATGTGTTTTCTTAGAAAGTTATAACACTTATACAACTGGGTATAAAGGATTTTATTAAGTACTTCGAATTAGTGAAACTTTCGATGTTCCTAATTCTAAAATATGCCAGTTAAAATTATTTTGACATCATGTTTTACTAGCATTACCATTACAAATGCGTTTGGACATTTTTTTTTCGAAATATTTAATGTTAACGCTGAATTACAGTTACTTGAATTTCAAACAATATTCAATGTAAAGGGAGGTAATTTAAGATTATCCATATTTCATTTTTTTATAGACGGAAAATCTGCGATAAATGGGTCAATTTTTTATGTTTGTTTCTATTATTTCATACCAATTTTAAGAATTTTATGTCTTTAAGCGATATTTGACTCATGTTATGTGTTTTATCAGTATATTTCATGTTTTCATATAAAGGGAGGGTAACTCTCAAAAGATGTAACAATTTAAACAAAAAATAAATGTTTTAGAAACTATGGGTCAAAACAAAATACTTATCATATATTTGTTCTAAAATATATTTAAAATAAGAAAATTAGTTAAGATACAAAAGTTGATACTTAGCAGTTTTGTTCTGTGTATAATACAGGCTATTACTCGTGAATATCCAACGTTATTTTTGGAGGCACTGTACATCCACAGTTGTTATACTGTAGATCAGAATTTGGAATAGAAGTATAATTACGCATGCGCAACGTTGAGTCATTCTTTTCTGCTGGGAATACTGGACATTGGGTGTGTACAATTTTTATGTTGAGTAAAATCCTAATATTGTTCATTTCCTTTAAGTCATCTTGCTTAGTAATGTGCAGTTTCATTTTGCTCAGGTGTTAAGACATACTCCGGCACAGTTTAAATTAATGATGCTTTCAATCAGATTTTTTGAAGATAAAATGTTCGGCTGGATGCAAAGTCTTTGTTTCGTAACGTAAGCATATTCAACTTTAATTTGCCGTTAGTTATGATCATTTATCACATAACTTATGGTGTAGGAGTGTACTAACGCCATTCTATATTTTCGATATACAACTAGTTGTATAATCTACCACGCGCTGTCAAAACAATCGACAATGACTATATGATCGAATTCCCACGGTTTATTATGACTATGTCGGTTTCGCGTGTTAAAGCGACAGGCAAAATGCAATAAAAGTCGATATGTGAGTAATGTGATAAATATAATCTAACATTCGTTCTCATTCATTATTGAATTTAGTAAATTCGTTAGCAAAAAATGATATAATGCTCGGCAAGAGCCTCGCATTATATCATTTTTGGCAACTCGTTTAATAAATGCAATAATGAATGAGTACTCATGTAAGATCCTCTATATATGACATGAGCAGTTAAAACATTGACGAAAGCAGATTAGGATAGATGGCATTTGCATGTTTAATAAATAATAACAATTCTAATAATATACATAATGCTCTTGTAGTGCAGGTTTTCAAATTAATAACACTAAATATTTTAATAATAATAAATATATGAAGAAATAAATTCGATACGGTTATCGTTGATACGGTTTCAACGGTGTGTCATACATTCCGGAATGCTCTTGGTACACTAATGAAGTGTTACAGTTGTTTACCGATAGTGCTGAGTCTGAGAACTTGGGCTGTGGCTGTTACTTTCACGGTAAATGGTCATTTTTCTCGTGGCCTTTTAGTTGGAAAAACAGCCCAACCATGTCTGATATCACATTTCTTGAAATGGATCCGGTGGTGATAGCAGTTATTCTATGGGCCCCTGAGCTTAGCAATAGAAATATTATCTTACATATTGATAATGAAGCCCTGGTCAAAGTGATAAATAAACAGTCATCCAGGTCCAAACGTCTTATGCACCTGGTCAGGCAATTCGTGTTATTAGCCATGAAATACGGCATTATCTTCAAATCTCCGTGGTGCCACTGGGTTCCGTCGGTGTGTTCTTGGGCAAGACACTTTACCTTAGCCTCGGCCGTCTCGTGTATCGGTCTATCCTCCGGGCACGTTAAAGAACCATAGGAATCTATTCGATAATAAGAGTAGGGCAGGTTCCTGGATTCCTATGTATCCTTCCCCTCTCTCTGGGGCGGCTCTAAATAACCTATACTGTGTTGATGAGCCGTTAAACAACATTCAATTCAATTCAATTCAAATCTGTCCACATTTTACCTAAACGTAATTCTACAGCTTATGCACCTGGTCAGGCACTTCGGGTTATTAGCCATGAAATACGGCATTATCTTCAAATCTGTCCACATTTCATCTCAGCGCAATTCTATAGCTGATTCTATTTCCCGTAAACAGTGGGACGGATTCAGAGCTTTGGCCCCGGAGGCAGAGTCACTGCCAGAAGAGTAACCGAGTCAGTTCATATCACTGATGCCACACGATTGCTGAACGCACCTTTATCTGTTAACATGAAAGACTCTTACAATGTGGGGCTTCGTAGTTTCCAATCATTTAGAAAACAGTATGGCATGCAGGAATTGTAGCCACCAGTACTTGAGCAAATAGCGTACAGTACTGCTCGCTTGTATACATGCGCCATTGGTTTTCAGTGCAAAATAAATAACCAAGAGGACATTACTTAACATGTAATAGTTACGAAATTACTGGAGGGAATGAAGCGATCCTCAAAGAAATGTGACGCTAGATTACCAATTGAGCCGTTACTTAGGCGGGTTTTGTCAAGGCTACACGGATTATGTGTAAACGGTTATGAGTCAACACTGTTTGCAGCAGCCTGTTTCGGGTTCTTTAGAGTAGAAGAGATAACAGTCACGAAAACGAAATGCATTAGAAATGTTATATCCATTGATGACATTGAATTAGATTTAAAATAAGGCATATTGGCAATTTTTTTGAGGTTTTCAAAGACTGACCAGAATGGCAAGGGAGTTAATTTACAACTTGTAAGGTCAGGTACAGACTTATTACCTATAATCAGTTTAGAATGATTTTTACTGATCAGACCCAGGATAGCAGGTCCATTTTAACGGCTGACCCCTGACACGATATCAGTTTTCATCAGTACTGAAGAGAATCTAAATCTTGATTACTCTTGTTATACTGCACACTCCTTTCGGATTGGTGCCGCCACGGCAGCAGACACCATTGGACATTCAGTTGAAACTATCAAGAGGACATGAAGATGGAGCTCCGCAGTTTATCGTTCCTATGTTCGCCCACCAAGTCATATAATTCCCAGTCTACTAGTTCCAAAGAGAGATTGTTAAGTTCGGTGAATAAATAGGGTTGATATCTCCTTCTGGGGTTTAAATTTACCGAAATACCAACCACTTCATTTGTTAGATAACTCATGCACAACTGCTAGAATTCGATAAATTGTGTTTAATTGATATATCTCGTGGTTTCTCCTGATTCTCAACATGTCGTTAACGGAAACCAAGTTGTTTTAGGTCAGCGTACGGTCTGGTGTGTGAGCTCCTCCTTCATCAAAAGAGCATTCTTAGTCAGCACGTTGCAGCCCGGGTGGAATCAACCTAGGGTAAGATTCTCTGGGTGTACAGTTATGGTGGCAGGGCTACGGTGGTATGTGCTTGGGCGATTTGAAGGCTAAGTTGGTGACTCTGATGAAAGTTGGTCCAACCCCAGACTACATCCTGGTACATTGTGGTGGCAATGATTTAGGAATGAGGTCCTTGTTTTCCATCAGACATGAGATTTCAAAGTTATTAACATTCATTTCAAGAGAGCTACCAGATGTTAAAGTCATTTGGTCAGACATTTTGCCTAGGGTAAAGTATCGCTATACAGATGACGTGGTGGACAAGGCTAGACGTCATATAGATAGTTTTGTAGCAGCTTGTGTACTAAGAAACAATGGGCACTATTTACTGCACACAGATCTCACAAAATTCATTGAGATTTTATATGACAGTGAAGGCGTTCAACTGTCGTCGTTGGGTAACCAACACTTCCTGAACCGTTTGCGGCAGGACTAGAAATATTTATTCACAGGTTTACATAAATTGCATTATTAATTCGCTTATACGTAAATTGCTGGTTCTCATGTGTTGGGGCGCGGCTCACGCTTATATATATATATATATGCAGTAGGCATGAGTGTTCTATAATCATCATATTATATATGCAATTTTCTTTCGTTTGCGAGCGATTCGCTTATGCCAAACAACAATTTTCTTTTGGCGGTGGCATTATCAATACATTCTGATTGCTGCCATATCGCCGTCAGTGAATCCTTCAATTCAGTAAAATTACAGTTAATGACAATTTACAATTTTATATTAAGTAAATTTCAATGTAATATTGACCACTGTTTCCAAGGGTCGGGCGGGATTACAGCATGAAACATTTAAACCTTTTGGGACTTTACTGTGGTGCACCACGACTAGTTCGGCTGTGCATATTATTGTAAACTTTCAAAAATAAATAACTTTCAAGTTATTAAATGAAGAAACATTTGAATTTATAATTAGAGTTTTGATAAAACAATTTATTTAAGCCGTTTGGGGTTTCCTTTTGTGAAAATTGTGTTAAGGGCTGCCATATAATGTATTTGTTGCCGGCAGCCCGATCTTTGGAGCCGCGTCCGTGATTTGCCAAAACTTGATAAATGATAATAAGTTTCTGATGTGTTAGTCAGTTGTGTGCCTTCCTAAATAATACAGGCTATTACTCGTGAATAGCCAACGTGCATCCACAGTTGTTATACTGTATATCTGCATTTGGAATAGAAGTATAATTACGCATGCGCAACGTTGATTCATTCTTTTCTGATGGGATTATTGGACATTGGGTGTGAACAATTTTTATGTTCAGTAAATTCCTAAATATTTTTACCCACCCTCCTCACCCCATCTTTTCATAGTACTGTACGTTGATGGCCAGACTGTGTAGGCCTATACATTGGCCTAGTTATATGACACATATGTCATCAGTTACATGTAACGTAGTAAATCCGCTGCTAAGAAAAGGATCCTGTTGTTGTCTGCATATCATTTGAGAAACACTGAACATACAGAAAAATATACCAGAAGGTCGGTGCGGCTCCGGAAGGATTTCGAGATGACGGACGGTGCTTGGGTTAACAACGATTGTGTCGGACAGTCCTTCTCAATGTACATAATATATAGAAACTGCCTAACGTGTAATATGTATTGTCTGCGAACTTGAACTATATAGGCCGTCAGCGAATCCTTCTATTCAGTAAAATCACACTGAATGACAATTTACAATTTTATTTTAAGTGAATTTCAATGTAATACTGTTTCCCAGGGTCGGGATTACAGCATGATATATTTAAGCCTTTTTGGGGCTTTAACTGAAATTGATAGATGTAGTTTATCTCTCAAACATGGGAATATACGTAGAAATAGTTGCTGTATACCATTTTAAGTCTAATTTTTAAACAAGAATTCTAGGGTAGGATACCCCATAAAATCCTAGCAAACCACATCTGCGATGATAAAATCGCTTTGGTCTACAACTTGTAATTGACCAGCTAAGCCCCTGTTTAGTGTTTATATATTAGTGTATTAATTCGTCTTTTCACCAAGTAAAAAATATGCCGGTGGCAATAGCAAAGGGTGATTGTAATAACGTTAAAGGTAACAATGCCACTAAAGGTAACAACCGCCGCTAAAGGTAACACTTCCACAGATAAAGGTAAAAACCTCCGCTAAAGGTAACAACGTTTCATGTTTACGCTAAAGGTAGCAACTATCTACGCTCGCTAAAGGTAACAATATTTTTTTAAAATGTACAGTTTCAAAGAAAATTGAGTTAACGTGTTTTTGCTAGTTACTGTGCCACCTGATTCAACAATTTTTAGATGTACACGTACACTCTAGTCAATGTAAAACATCAGAAAAGATCGAATATTGATTGTCATTGATTTATCTTTATTATATAAAACCAAAAACAGATAAGTAGTTATCGATGTAACATAATCGAACGAAAAAAAATATTTAAAGAATGTACTCCTCAACCGTTAGACATGAGTATAAACTTGGTACTGTTGATGAAAGCATAATAAAAGTCATGGCAGATACACAATTTGACGACAGACCTAGGACAAATTAGTACTGAAATGAAACTTACATTTTCAGAAACTACTTTCATTGGAGATTTACAAAACCAAGAATTGGACAAAATTGGACAATGTATATTTGAGATATTTAGTGTTGAAGTTGAGTCCTGTTTGAACAAGTTTAACAGAGTTGTTATATGTATAAATTACAAAGCGTAATGTATGGTCAATCCAATTAGTTTTGTTGGTTTTTTTTGAGAGAGGAATATATGCTGAAAGGAAAAAGAATTTCCGCTATATATTATATATACTGCACACTTAATTCCATATATTTTCCAAGTAAATCCCAAGATGTTTTGTAAAAGAAAAACATGTTGCAGTTAGTTAGAGAAAGGACACAACTGTGATGTTGTATACGTTTTAATCACAGTACACGTTGTAACAAGAAATTCATAAATGTTGAAGTTCCTCTTTGAAAAATTGAGCCAGTAACGTAAAGAGTTTGCAAAATATTGCATCCTAAGTTTGCGCCAAACGTTTAATCTGTCAATAATTGAAACTTTGCAGGAACACTGTTTGCTGTGTTACGTGTATTTTTAGTCTTTTTTCCGAAAGGAAAGATCTTACGTAGTCATGTACCATTCGATTAACAGCAGCATATTGTACATACAATATGTAGCGGAAATTTCCGTGTCGCGTTTATTTTTCCTTAAAGTATAGGTACATTTGGTATAAACATTTCGTTTCGGGATAATGAGAGACAGTTGAAGACAGTTTTACGAACATTTAAGGTGGTGTTTGTACTTGTTTTATCCTTTTATGTGAAAATCGAATTTTTTGGTTTAAATAAATGAAACAAAATTTGTCCGTTAACACATCAACTTTGGTTATATCGGGACAGCAACCTCAGAGGGAGATGGGAGGCAGGATGACGTTTCCCATTAGAAATGCCTCAAACAGGAAGCGAACCCACACGGCAGGGGTTTGCTTTAAAAAGTATGTCTTCAGTATGGGCTTAATATTAAGCTTTTTTGATTTTCCCGAAATTGTATTGCAACTTGTATAATATTATGTTAAAGCTTTATAGCAATCTTATAATTAATAATAAAAGTATTGAAAGTACTGATTTGCGAAAACATTGGAAAGGAAAGCATGGGTGCAGATGTTTCGCACATGAAATATGTGTAGAGAATAAAGTGTATGGAAATCAACAGCAGCGAACATTTGTATTTCAAGGTATTCTGGTGATATGAACTCTGTGGAAAGGGTCGCCCAATAATATTGATATTGCACTCGGGTTGTTAGAATGTCAGAAGGAGGTATTTTTTATTCAGTACCTTGAACCAGTATCACTAGCTGTTTCTGCAGGGACTGAAATAAATACAGTAGAATTTGGACAAACCTATCGCATTTAAAACTGCATCAATATAATGGCTTGTGAGATGGCATTTTCGCTTATCATATGACTACGCTGAATTTGCATTCCAATAATTCTTGTAGCCCTGAGCCACCTATACATTATCAATGCTTCCCAAAAAGCTCATTTCTACATAAAGCCCCTTCTAGTCTTAGCCAATATCTTTCATCAAACTGTTAGGTTCCACTAGCTGCTGAACTTAGACTTTTTTCAAACGTCAATACTGGAATACTAGTGTATTTGCGCGATTGAGACACACATGACATCGTAATACTATGCAGCTTTCATCAATAGACTTCATGTCAATCATGGGCATAGAAATGACTGACGATTTCCCAGGATGCTGGATATTCTGGACTATTTTCCGTGATGGTCTTCGAGGACTGAGTAGCCAAGAGGTCTTAAGACCCCCAGATATAAGCACTGATCGTCTCATCTATTGATCAGAACTAAGGCAATTGAAGGTTAGCTTGCATTTGCTCTTAGGTATAAAATCCTCCGAAATGTGTATCTTCTGACTAGCCGTCATTTCACTTGCTGTGAGACTTACTCTAGGGACTTAACATTGCCCGGTGTAACAGTTTAACAATTGCAATTATGTCCATTGTTAAAAGTATTCAGGTTATCTAAAATGCAAATGTTGTGGCCCACATTATCTGCAGCAAACTATGTCACGTTTTGTATCACTCCCATATCAACACCTATAACAAAAGTATTTCATCTTATAAGTGGTCTTAACGATATGTTTTCATGTCTTTGAATCCACACTCTTTCCCACCAGAATCTCCTAGAAATCCTACACGAAGATAGGGGGCGGGGTGGGGTGGGGCTCGGGGTGGTAACTTCCACTATATGCCGATACAATATAAATCAACTTTCTGACTCGCTAACTATAAAAAGATTTCATCTAAGTTGTTGTCTATGTCCGTCATTATAAAAACGCCCAAATTTAACTAAACGCTTAAACGTGCTAATCCGCCGTCGTCCAGAACTTGAATGACCAGGCCTGGAATTCACCAACCATTTTTCAAACTGTCTTAGACTTGAGCTCAAGTACTGAACATTCGTTCACAAATATTTCCATGACCTTCAAAGATAAACAACCATAACAAGTTGCTATTTATTGCATACTTGAGCTTAAGTCTAAGAATATTCTGAAGAATGGATTGTGAATTCAAAGCCAGAATTCACACACCGCCTGATAAATCACGTGAGCTGACCATTACATCTGTGCATTTATGAAATACAAGCAGATGACGCTGTTATATAACTTTGCTGACCCAATGAGAGAAAATAATTTATATCTTATTCACTCCGTTCAAACGAAATACATTATATAAGTAGTTATGAATGTAACAGAATCGAACGAACATTTTATTTAAAGAATGTACTCCTCAACCGTTAGACATGAGTCAAAACTTGGTGCTGTTGATGAAAGGTCATACAATGCACCTATTATTGCACAGCCGTAAGAACGGGGTGGTGAGAGGGAGGTCAGACTCACCTCATTAATCTGAAAATAATCATAGCCAGTGTATGTTTCCGACCCCCCCCCCCCACCCGTATCCCTCCCCCTCCCCCCGCTTCCCACAACATATTTTATGTTTTGACCAACACCCGTGCTTGTGGCCGGCAGTGCATAACACTAATCAATTGACAAAGCAAAGTAGATATCGTTTTCATTAAAATATGTGACATGCAAAAAGAAGTGGGGAATTATCAAATATTGAAAATGTTCATTTGGGCACCACCTGCCTTCCGAGTATATAAAACCGTCCTACGTCACTGTAATGTACGACAGCAATGATCATTCGTAAAGAATAATACCTCTCAAATATATGACAGCAGTGAGAGGCGTGAACGTTTTAGACGCAACTATCCCGGTCACTGAGGCGATTATACAAGCAGAAAGGAGATATGAGGTCGTGGAAAACCGACACCTAATTATATTGTAGTGATATCACTGACTTTTATTAAACGTGTTATATATCTATAATATGGCGTATTGTTATCTGCAAAATAAACAAAAGAAATTGCTAAATTGGATCAAATTAGAAATTCGTTTATAATATTGTTCTCCTATGTCCGATCGTGTTTATAAAGAAAAGCTTGATCTCCGGTCAATTCTGCCATCTTTTCATTAAATGGTCTGTAGAACTCATACAGAATATCTAACGTGGTGTTTAGCATAGGTCCTTGGTCCTTGTACGAGGCTTTCCTCTGATAGGCTTCTTTGAGGTTTATTACCTTATACATCTCAGTTTCAGAAAGCGTTCCTGCAAACATAACACAGAATACATATTATTACTAGAATAAACTGCTAGAATAATGATATGATATGATCTTGACTCCAACTGAATTCTGAGGAGGGTGTAAGCTAAGTTAAATCTTGTAACTAGTTAAACCTTGTCACTTTAGTAATTTATAAATGTAATTTCAGTAGAATGTGTCCGAACATCGTTAATAAGAAATGAAGTCTATTGATGTGCATAGCTGGCTGAACCGAGTATGCTGCTTGTTGTTTTTTCTTCTTATTATGCGTATACCTGTTGCGCATTTCTTGTAAAGTACGCCTTACCTTTTAAAATAATAATAATAATAACAGTCTTTATTTACAGAGGGTAACATATTTAGTTATAAACTTATCTTCCATGAGGCCCTCTATTATTTACAAATTTACAAATGACAAATGACAGAACAAATCAAATAAAGCAGTAATCAATAAAGGCAATATTGTTTTTTTCTATATTAAATGTTTGCATTCAAACTAACCGTTGCATATACTTTAAAACACATACACTCGTTTACCCTAAATGTGCACAAAAGAAACAAGCTCTAAGATGAATAAATAAAATGAAGCTATGGAAAAATAAAATAAACAAGCATAATTAATAACAGCAGAAAAGAAAATGGAATAGGAATAACACATATAAATACGTATGAACAATTGGTGAAAATTACTATTTAAATATATACAACACAATTATTTCACAAGCCCTGTCCGCTTTACTTAAAAATGATGCATTAAAAGATATAAGTATTTGATTCGAACATTAGGCTCTTTTCATCCATTTTATAACATACTTCCCTATAAATACGTTGTTTTTTAAATATACGATACGACATAGACTTAGCTAGTCATATCAATCAGGATGTAGTTGCCAGGCAATAAAGCGTTATCATACGCATGAAATAAAGGGTTAAAAATGTCATATCACGGAAATAACCGAATGTTCTTTATGATTCTTTCAGCGGAGTGATACGGAAATTACCGATTAGTCACGATTGTATACGATGTGTCACTCGTATCGTTTGTCGTCTGTTTGTCATCCTGTTTTTTGCGCCAGATTATTGGCGATACATCTACATGTGTACGTTGAGCTGTCATCTTTGACCATAACTCTACGGAAATGACTTGACTAGTAATGCAAAAAAGATGAAATAAAATAGATGATAGATAGATAAAAGCAAAATAAAGAAAAAAACGGGGCATAATAAACGGACCATAATGATAGTTTAAAATCTTTATAATAAACTCAATTATATAGAACCATCCGCGGATAAAATAACCACTTGTGACCATTCATTTTCTGAATTAGACAATTTCAAAGACAATGGCATTCATTTTAAATCAAATGTCGGAAAACAACTGTCGTTTAGATCTACACAAGTTTACGCGTCAAACGTACATGAACACATCAAAATGGGATTACATCTATTAATAATAGTATTGTATTCTCCCTGGAAAAAAGCGTAGTAAATTAGTTGAATTTGACAGTTCAACAAAGTCATTGCTGAAGTATAATATAAATGAAATAAAAAATGTGTATTTTCATATCACACTCTATATCAGGCCTCGACCCATATCAGCCCTCGAGCTAAAGTTCTCGGGCTGATATGGCGTCTCAAGCCTGATATAGGGTCTGATATGAAAATGCCCATTTATTATTCCCTATTTATGAAATTCAGAGTTTTTAACTTATCTGTTAAGCTGTTCCATATAATAGGTCTTGAATATGCAACACTTTGTTTGTAAATTTCTTTGTTTGGTCTTGGTGGAATAAAAGTTGATCTTAGCACTGGCACATTATCATTTGCCATTCTATGTTTAAACATTTCATTAACATATTGAGGTGTTTCTTATTTGGTGACTTTATACATAAACTTTGTTTTTCTTAGATATAATCTTTCAAAGACTGTTAATATTTTCAATTTTTGCATGGTTTCTAATACATCTACCACATTATAGTCCATTATTATTTTACATGCCCGTTTTTGAAGACGAAACATTTTATTAAGATTCATTTGCGATGTGCCTCCCCAAGTTGTATTACAATAGTCTATGTGGGGTTGAATGTATATTTTGTAAAACTGAGTTCTGTGCTCGGTAGATAAATATTCTTTAATACTAGATAGAAGCCATATATCTGATGTAAATTGTTTGCATATTTTATCTATGTGGATTTACCAAGTCAAGTTATTGTCTACCAAATTCCAAGAATTTTGTCATTTGCAGTTGTATTTAAATTATCACAGTTTAAATTTAAAGTTAGTTTTTCAAAAGTCAAACTGGCTCTTTTTTGATGAGTAGTTATCAACATTACTTTAGTCTTTGTTGTATTTATAAGTGTCAGGGTTTGTTTTATTTGGGTTCTCGCCGATCGTTGTAAACAGAAGCAACAACTGTAAATATATATTGTAAACATATATATTTAATGTAAATATGATTGTAGATAACAATCGTCTACTCGCAAATCAAGTATATGTTGTATATCTCTGATTTGTTTACAAACACATAACAAATATGGCTGACGGAAGTGGTGATCGAACCTAATCAAGGTAACACAGGTATGTAACAAAGGCAAATTAATCAAAGGCATATAAAATGCATTCCTTAGCATGAAACTACATTTTAATTACACAAACATAATGAGAAATACATAATACACAAAATGCAATAAGAATTACCTGTAAATATATATTGTAAACATATATATTTAATGTAAATATGATTGTAGATAACAATCGTCTACTCGCAAATCAAGTATATGTTGTATATCTGATTTGCGATCAATCGATTGGCTCCATCAATCAGCTAATTTGCATAATAAAGGTATGTGTATTTTATGTGTGAAAGGTGAATATGTATGTAGATGGAACGACTTACTCTATATAACAGATACATTGGTATCATACCACTAAATCTAAACTACTGCCTAAGAAACACTAGACTTGATTCCACTAAACCTGTTTAAACCTGTGACATAAGCATGCCATTACATTTGCAACAGTTTGATAAACTATCTAAGGCTGTTTATAAATTACTTTCAATTGTTTGGTGAGAATCTCCAATGTCATATAGGGTAGTGTCATCTGCAGAAAGGTCTGTGTTTACCAAGTCAGTTTAGAGTGGTAAATCATTTATAAAGATTAGTAGTGGACCCAAAATTGAGCCCTGTGGCACACCATTAACTAATCACTTTTCCTCGGAAGTAATGTTGTTAACAGATACCTTTTGCTTTCTATTGAGTATATATAAAGACAACCACAAATTGTATCACCAGAAAATGTGTAGTGCTTCAATTTTTTTAACAAAAGTGTGTGATCAACAAGGTCGAAAGCTTTTTTGAATTCGACCATTACAACTCCAATCAAAGATCCATTATTTATAGCTTCGAGCCTTTTACCAATCATTCCTACTAAAGCTGTTTCACAAGAATGGTTGGGCCTAAAATCAGACTGAGTTGTATGTAGTAAATTATAATATTAAGGAAATTCATTAATGAATCATGTACATGTTTCTCTAGCACTTTTGAAAGAATTGGTAGGATTGAGATGGGTCTGTAGTTATTGACATCATCTTTAGAACCACCATTGTGAAGAGGCGTCACTTTGCCTTGCTTCCATTTATCAGCAAAAATGGTAGAGGACCATAAGCTGAGTTTTATACTTTGGTTGCAAATGCAGGTGACACAATCTGCAATATGAGGTGCTGTTATTTTAAGCAAACGTGTTCCAATGTTATCACATCAATATTTTTTAAGAATCTATCTTTAAACTGTTCCCTTGGAAATTTCAGGAATTGAAAAGTAGGTTTCAGAAGAAACTTTTCTATCACAGAATGAGTTAAGCTTGTCAAATTCTGAGATGTTAATTGGTTCTTTTATATTTGAAGCCACAGTTTTCAATGTACTTGAACTATAAAATCGACTATTGCTCATAGAAGCTTACCCGTCAAATAACGGCAAAATTACACTACACAACCGTTTATCAAAACTCTATCCAAGTGTTCAAGTCATATAATAATGTATATGTGCCGACAAAAAGTATAGTTTTTTCACGGGTGTTTAAAATATCCACGATTGAATATGCATAAAATGGACCTATTTCGAGCCTATTGTATTTGGGGGAGGAGAACATTTGTTTAGATAACTGTAAATCACTGCTAGATATACATTTGCATAAGAAAATGGTGGTATTTAATTTTGCTTCAGTTGATGAGGACTTCCCAAAACAGCTTTTGTATAAAGCCAACATATTACAACATAAAAATAGGTGTTCCATTAGTTGTGTTTTGGTGTGTTTTTCTTCTAAAAATAACGAATTGGCTTTAATTAATTTGACACTCGGTTTTTGGGGTCTGTCCTGGCTGGTTAAAGCCGTTCATATTGTGTCTATAGAGTTTTTCATTCTCAAAATATGGAAGTTAATATCGTAGTCAGTATGTTTAGAAACTGTGTACATATGCTGTAAGATTTGGCTGTTGTGGCGGGCTAGTTACTTTAACGATATAACAGCATTATGAGTTATAAGATGGATACATTATTTTAACTAGTGCCTTTATGATAAATGAAAGAAATAAGAAGTCAGAAAATGATGACCGAACACTTATCATCTATTTATGTTGTCATGACAACCTTTAAGTCGTAAATATTAAATAAAACGGAAGTTTTAAACCAAACGTTACTTTTAAACATAACATACACGCAAACAACACTTGTTTTTACTGTAACCATCCTGGAAAATATGACAAGCATATCAAATATAAAATAAAGCCATAACTCCCAAAAACCTTATAAAATGAGAGGGAGAGATAGGGTATAAAAAGTAGAGATACGTAACTTATCTCCAATAAATACTAATTGGCCCTTATTTCGCTTTTCGCAGAATGGTATTGCTTTTGCCTTCTTGTTTGTCTGTTTGCGTGTTTGTTTCTGTGTTTTGTGGTTGACTGTCCTCCTTGAATGCTACTTTCCCTGTCCGATCTTTTTATATTTCTTTACATAGCGGTATTCTCCGTCTCGTCATTATATGCATACAGCGTTAGACGAGTAACATGCTCTACGGTACTCTCCGTCTCGTCATTATATGCATAATGTGTTAGACGAGTAACACGCTCTACGGTACTCTCCATCTCGTTATTATATGCATACAGTGTTAGACGAGTAACACGCTCCACTGTACTCTCCGTCTCGTCATTAAATGCTTACTGTGTTAGACGAGTAACACGCTATACTGTACTTTTCGTCTCGTCATTATACGCATACAGTAGACAAGTAACAAACTCTACGGTACTCTCCATCTCGTCATTATATGCGAGTTACACGCATTACGTTATTCTCTATGTCGTCATTATATGCATACTGCGTTAGACGAGTAACACGTTCTACGGTACTCTCCATATCGTCATTATATGCATACTGTGTTAGACGAGTAAGACGCACTAGGTACTCTCCATATCGTCATTATATGCATATTGTGTTGGACGAGTAACAAGATCTAAGGCACTCTCCGTCTCGTCATTATCTGTATACTGTTTTAGACGAATAACACGTTTTACGGTACTCTCCGTCACATGTTCTACGGTACTCTCCGTCTCGACATTATATCATACAGTGTTAGACGAGTGACACGCTCTACGGTACTCTTCATCTCGTCAATATATGCATACTGTGTTAGACGAGTAACACGCACTACGGTATTCTCCATATTTCCATTATATGCATACTGTGTTAGACGAGTAACACACATTACGGTACTCTCCATATCGTCATTATATGCATATTGTGTTGGACGAGTAACAAGATCTATGGCACTCTCCGTCTCGTCATTATCTGTATACTGTTTAAGACGAGTAACACGTTTTACGGTACTCTCCGTCACATGTTCTACGGTACTCTCCGTCTCGACATTATATGCATACAGTGTTAGACGAGTGACACGCTCTACGGTACTCTTCATCTCGTCATTATATGCATTCAGTGTTAGATAGGTAACACATTCTACGGTACTCAACGTCTCGTCATTATATGCATGCTGCGTTAGACGAGAAACACGCTCTACGGTTCTCTCCGTCTCGTCATTATATGCATACTGCTTTAGACGAGTAACACGCACTACGTACTCTCGCCTCGTCATTATATACATATTGCGTGATACGAGTAACACCCTCTACAGTACTCTCCGTCTCGTCATTATATGCATACTGTGTTAGACGAGTAACACGCTCTACGGTACTCTCCGTCTCGTCATTGTATGCGTACTGTGTTAGACGAGTAACACTCTCTTCGGTACTCTCATTCCCATCATTATATGCATGTTGTGTTTTAAGAGTAACACGCTCTACGTACTCTCCCCTCGTCATTATATGCATATTGCGAGATACAAGTAACACGCTCTACAGTACTCTCCGTCTCGTCATTATATGCACACTGTGTTAGACGAGTAACACGCTCTACGGTACTCTCCGTCTCGTCTTTATATGCATACTGCTTTAGACGAGTAACACGCTTTGCGGTACTTTGTGTCTCGTCATTATATGGATATTGCGTTAGACGAGTAAACCGCTCTACGGTACCCTCCTTCTCGTCATTATTTGCATACTGCGTGAAACGAGTAACACGCTCTACGGTACTTTCCGTCTCGTCATTATATGCATAATGTGTTAGACGATTAACACACTCTGCGGTACTCTCCGTCTCGTCATTATATGCATACTGCGTGAGACGAGTAACACGCTATACGTAACCCTCCGTCTCTTCATTATATGCGTATTGTGTTAGACGAGTATCACGCTCTACGGTACTCTCAGTTTCGTCATTATATGCATACTGTGTTAGACGAATAACACGCTCTACGTTACTCTCCGTCTCATCATTATATGCATACTGTGTCAGTCGAGTAACAAGCTCTACGGTACTCTCCGTCTCGACATTATATGCATACTGTGTCAGTCGAGTAACACTCTCTACGGTACTCTCCGTCTCGATATTATATGCATACTGTCAGTCGAGTAACAAGCTCTACGGTACTCTCCGTCTCGACATTATATGCATACTGTGTCAATCGAATAACAAGCTCTACGGTACTCTCCGTCTCGTCATCAAATGCATACTGTCAGTCGAGTAACAAGCTCTACGGTACTTTCCGTCTCGACATTATATGCTTACTGTCAGTCGAGTAACAAGCTCTACCTAACGGTACTCTCCGTCTCGACATTATATGCATACTGTGTTGGACCAGTAACGCTCTACGGTTCTCTCCGTCTCGTCATTATATACATACTCTGTTAGACGAGTACCACACTAACCTGTACACTTAATCTCGTTATTATAGACATACTGTGTTAGACGAGTAACTCACAAAGATGGCATAGTATAGCGCAATCTTGTGAATAGCACATAAACGAAAATGATGATTTACAAGGAAAGTGTATTGTCTTCAATATGTATTAACAACATTTGCATGTTATATTTTATACGGGCGAAGCCCGGACGCGGCCGAAGGCCGCTGTCGGCGAAACCCTCTTGCAGTAACGCGAGTATGAAAACTTACTTGTTTTCCCACATACTAGGCGATATTTATTTTTCGTCAAGTTTCGCGCCGCCATTTTTAATCCGTAGGCTGGACAGCAGACGTCAAATGTAGGGCAAAGTTTTAGGCAGACAAAGTGGAATACCAGTCAATTTCGTACGTTAATTTTTTTCTATTTTTTGTTTTCGGTCTTTATTTCGAATTTTAAGAAATATTACATTATATAAATACCTACCGTAAAAAAAGAGAGTAGTTATCGAAATAAAGTAAAATTTGATCGCATGGGGGGTCACGTGGTCACAAACGCATAAAGTGATGACGTCAAACTTCGGGTAATACTATTCCCCGGTAGATTCCCGGTTATTTTGCGGTTGAAAAGGGATGGCAAATGTGATTCATGAGTGTTGATGTTTCTGATGGTTTAATGATTTATTTATGTATTCCATTTTGGAAGAAAGGAATGGTGTAATTAAGTCCTGAATATTGGTTTCAAGTTCAAGCACTTGATGACTACTAAAATATAATATAAGGTAAAGGTAAATAGTTTTTAAAGGTGAATGTTTTACAAAATAATGTATGAACAACAATATTTATTTTTCTCTCTGGATTTGGCTTCAAAAGTGGCCCACACTTATTTGAAGGCCACAAAATTGCCCGACACACTAGGGGTGTCAGGAGGCATTCCAGTAACATCTAACAGTGTTGGCTTGTAATCGTAGTGAAATAGCATTAACTAGGACCATATACCCTATATTCTGTGCTACTTTGACTTTTTTCTCCATTTCTTTTTCCTCCTGACAAGCTTTCAGGGAATTGCTCGTAATGTCATAGTAATTTCTGACTAGGCTTCCACTGAAAGCATTCTAGGTAAGAGGTTTGAAATGTTTCGCTTGCTTCCAGTCCTTAATTCTTCTCTGAACACTGTTGTGCTTCTCTTTCATTACAGATGCATTGTCAGATGAATATGTAATGCACTGCTCCCATGATATATCCTTAACCTTATCCTGCATAACTCTGTCAAACGTTTCAAATGCAGATGCTGATTCTTCTTTGCTTTTCATGTGTAATTATAGCCTATATTGCTAGACAATTATTTAATCAAAATATTTAGAAAATAGTTGCTCATGTTCTCCAGATGATATTTTACCAATGTGTCTAAACATAATAATCAAACCCAGATCAAATGTATCTTTACTCGTACCTGCCATCAGTGGCAATATCACTGAGATTTACCCTTCTGCATTACTCATTCACACATTCTTCAACACTCGTAGAAGCAATTGCACCATTCTTATGTGTGTAGCTTGTGTTCGTCTCAAGTGATACCTTTGGGCAATTTTCGATTTTGAAAACCAGTGTTTTTTATGCCTAATTTGGGGCCGAAATTCGGCCCCATTCACAATTCCAAAAAGTATCCTTTTTTCACAATTATATCCAACAAATTCACAATCTGGAAAAAGAAAGAAATTGGGTAAATACAGACCAGTAAGGATACTAGTCTTAATATATGCTGGTGTTAAAACTAGTCTGTATTTACCAAAAACAAAACTTAAAACCAAGGGCTATTAAACTGTGAAAATAAATGTGAAAAAAGTTTATTTCTCTTTTGTTATAATATTTCACAATTTCTAGAAAAATGCCGCTATTTTTCACAATGGCACAGGCACAGGCTGCATCCACAAAACACATAAAAAAAACACTGAAAACATTTTGCAGAAATGGGGACCAGTATGTCAGATTACATTACTGGATGTGGGTGACAAGACAGTCGCGAAACTTTCATTTATTATTGACACTAAATATATTTAAATTAATTAATATGATTACATATTTGGAGGTGGAACAGTGGCTAACCTTTACTTTATCTAGTGAATTTAAGGACTTTAGGTACTAACTTAAATTTATTGTATGGTGGGGTGAGAAAATGACTGATTCAATATCACTATTACATAACATATTTGGAGGTGGGTTACTTTTTATTTTTTAAATAAATTAATATTGCAAGGCGGGTGACATGATAGTCACTAATCTTTTCATTATCAAAACAGCCTTCATAACAAAGTCAGATATGAAACATCCTACACAATGTCAAAATTCTGGTACAAAGACAGCCTAGCTGGACCTAGATACACATGATGGCAATTTGCACATGGTACAGACTTGATTGTTAAGGTAATTGCATTCAGTTTAAAGCTATCACTTTAGTTTAATTGAAATTTGAGATCCAGAGACTTGAAATCTGTATTTTTATTTATTACATAACTTCCTGTGTGGGAAATATATTTGTCATGTTGCACTAGTGTACTAAATATGCAAATGCAGGCCGAATAATTGTTCTTTCTTTTCCGTTCAGCTCAATGTGAATTAAAAAATACAGTATTATGCTAGGGCATAAAATACACGTCTACGAACGGCAAGACGATTTTTGATGTGCCATCCTCCATCTAGGGTGCATCTATAAACGTCCGTATGTAAAAAAAAGCACCCAAAGACATCAAATAAATGAGACTAAGTATTATGCTAACCCTGCATCACAGCGTTTAGATCTATTTTAAACTAGTTAGCTTCGCCCGTCGTGAGGCTTTGCCTTGTTCATATTAATTTAAAAAAAAACTATTCATTTACACCTTTTTCTTGATTTTTTTTAGATAAGTGTGTAAGTACTAGTAAACATTGGCTTCGTCTTCGACCGGATGTTGCGCTTTGTCCTGTTTTTCTCTGTGGCAAATACAACCCGTTCGTAAGCAGCCCTAGAGGAATGCAGTGCATCCGTAATGTGCAAAACATAACTTTAACAAGCAGTATTTAATGGAAACTGTGCATGCAACTACACGTGATTATAGTGTAAAGAATGATTTAAACAAAAAGGAACAAATAAATTGAGTAATAAAAATATAAGGCATTTAACGGTTTTACCTTTAATTCCCAAACGTAAAATTGTCTAAATAACAATCGAATAAAAAGATCGCTGCTGTAAAATAATGTTAAAAAAAGTAAATAAACAAAATGCTAATTTACTGCAATTATCACAAAACTATATGCCTGGGGTACCATACATAGATTAGGTCCTGATATGTTTACCAAGTCAAACGATTATGTACCTGCCTTGGGAACCAGACATAGATTAGGTCCTGATATCTTTACCAAGTCAAACGATTATGTACCTGCCTGGGGAACCAGACATAGATTAGGTCCTGATATCTTTACCAAGTCAAACGATTATGTACCTATCCGAAGCCAAACTATGTAAAACTAATATTTACCTATCCAAAGTCAACTATTATTCAGCTCAAACTAGTATTTATCCCAAGCAAAATCCCAAGCAAGCCTAGTAATATACCTATCCAAATAAATATAGAAATCGCACAGGAAATGTAGCACTGAAGGACCATAGACAACCAAAACCACTTATTGAAACAAACAACAACCACACGGACAAACTATGACACACTTTTATTTACCTATCCAGGTCAAACTATTTGTTACTATCCAAAGTCAAACTAATACGTACCTGCAAATTATGACTTATCTGTACCAAGTCAAAATATGTCACTGTTTTTTACCTATCAAATGTCAAACTGAAATTTACCTGTCCAAGTCAAAGTATTATTTTCCTGTTCTAAATCAAACTATTTCAATCTACTATATACCTGTACAAAGACAAGCTATTATTTACTTATTAACCTGCCATCCCCACCCTACCTAAAAGTTGATATAACATACGAACAGGAAACGCAGCATTGAAGGACCACAGCCGATCAAATACACATAATCATGATAATTATAGAAAAAACAAAAACAATCACATGAACAAATAAGAGGCAAGGGATGTGACATCACAAACATAAAAGGGTCATTCTGTATTAAAAGGGTTAAAAGGTTTATCAAAAAAGGTTATGACCCTATCATTTTGCAAAGAACTACGTTTTTAATGGTTGACCAATTTATAGTTCGCCACTATGCTTTCCTCTTTGATTGTGCGATGACCGGACAGATTATGGACCCTTTGATGACGTCTACATAAATCCTGAACGTGCGGTAACGTTTGAAGTTTGCCTCAAATTGTGTCGTGTCGTGTCCCTAATTTGTTGCCCCTCTGGTTGATATCGCGTTCTTAATGGTTTATGTTCTTGCCCCTCTGGCTTATGCCAAGTCACGAGTACTTGCTTTGTTGTTTTCTGGGCTTTGTTTTTATATATTCATATAAACATTATCATATTTGTGTTATACTTATATTGCCTATTAATGCTGCCTAGTCTGTTAGAGGATATAGCCTGGTAAAGATTTTTTTATTTACACTGTCCCGTTGTTTGTGGTGTTGTTTTGTTGTTGTTGGGTTTTTTTATGTTTTTTTAGGGGGACTGGGTGGATAACAATAGGGTAAGAGTGAGGTTTGGTGCACCCTTGAACCCTTCAATAAGATTTAAACCAGAACGGTCTTTCTTATCACACACCGTTCCAAGGCGCTATTGTCAACCGGTTTATGTTAGAGTTGCAATATTGCCTATTATTTATTCTTTAATTGTTGTTAGTTTCAATGCGTATTTTTGGTTGATTGTCGTCCTTGAATGCTACATTTTCTGTTCGACGTTTTTTTATTTACTTTTACAATCGCGATACCGTCTATGATTGGCATGTCCAAACTCAAACACATATTTACTTGCCACACCTCAAACTGTTATTTACCTGTCCAAGTCAAACTACTATTTAAGGCGTATGTCCCCGTTTGTGTAACTCTCATTGAGATTGCATTTGAAAATATAAAAATTATAACTCAAATAATCTTGAATATGTTTGCATGACACTTTCAGTATATGTGTTTACACATTTTTCTAGGCAGCGCTACCCTTGAATTATAAATATATTCTTGTTAAATATGTGAATTAGTCAATACACACATGACATTGAGTATGATATAAGCTGAGAATGGATCAATACACACTTTTACCAAGTTAGTACTTATTATTCAAGTATAGCACAGTCTAGATAAATGTGAAATCATAGTAAACTGCAAGTTACATGTAAAAATATAAAGAATTATTTGAGTTCTAATTATTTTCTGTTGTTAATGCACTTACAATGGGATTCCACAATAGGGGACATAATCCTTATCTGTCCAAGTCAAACTAGCATTAATTATCTGTCCGGAGTCAAACTATACGTTTCCTGTCTCTAGTCAAACTAATATGTATCTGTCCGGAGTCAAACTATAATGTCAAACTATACTTTTCTTGTCTCTAGTCAAACTAGTATGTTTCTGTCAGGAGTCAAACTATAATGTTCCTGTCTCTAGTCAAACTAGTATGTATCTGTCCGGAGTCAAACTAGTATGTATCTGTCCGGATTCAAACTAGTATGTATCTGTCCGGAGTCAAACTATACTTGTCCTGTACTTTTCCTGTCTCTAGTCAAACTAGTATGTTTCTGTCAGGAGTCAAACTATAATGTTCCTGTCTCTAGTCAAACTAGTATGTATCTGTCCGGAGTCAAACTAGTATGTATCTGTCCGGAGTCAATCTAGTACGTATCTGTCCGGAGTCAAACTATAATTTACTATTACCAGTTTTAGTACTTTTTTGTCCACTTCAGTGTAATTGGATTATATATATCATTCATTTACCTGTTGACTTCAATCCACGTGTAACTTGGTTATAGTACTTCAATACAAGTGTAATTGGGTTATATCATTCATTTACCTGTTGACTTCAATACACGTGTAACTTGGTTATAGTTTTTTCCTGTCCACTTCAATACACGTGTAACTGGGTTATATTATTTTCCTGTTCACTTTTACGCACCTGAAACTGGGTTGTATGATTTACCTTTTCATTTATATTCACGAATAACTGTGTAATATTATATACCTGTCGACTTCAACACACATGTAACTGAGTTATATCCTCTACCTGTCCACCTCCATACCCGAGAAACTGGGTTATATCATCTACCTGTCCACCTCAATACCCGAGTAACTGGGTTATATCATCTACCTGTCCACCTCAATACCTGAGTAACTGGGTTATATCATATACCTGTCCACTTCAATACCCGAGTAACTGGGTTATATCATCTACCTGTCCATCTCAATACCCGAGTATCTGGGTTATATCATCTACCTGTCCACCTCAATACCCGAGTAACTGGGTTATATCATCTACCTGTCCACCTCAATACCGAGTAACTGGGTTATATCATCTACCTGTCCACCTCAATACCTGAGTAACTGGGTTATATCATATACCTGTCCACTTCAATACCCGAGTAACTGGGTTATATCATCTACCTGTCCATCTCAATACCCGAGTATCTGAGTTATATCATCTACCTGTCCACCTCAATACCCGAGTAACTGGGTTATATCATCTACCTGTGCACTTCAATACCCGAGTAAATGGGTTATATCATCTACCTGTCCACTTCAATACCCGAGTAACTGGGTTATATCATCTACATGTCCACTTCAATACCCGAGTAACTGGGTTATATCATCTACCTGTCCACCTCAATACCCGAGAAACTGGGTTGTATCATCTACCTGTCCACCTTAATACACGAGTTACTGGGTCATAACAACTGCATGGTCACCTCAATACCCGAGTAACTGGGTATATCATCTATATGTCGACCTTAATACCCGAGTAACTGGGGTATATAATCTACCTGTCCACTTCAAACCCGAGTAAGTTGGTTATATCATCTACCTGCCCATCTCAATACCCGAATATCTGGGTTATATCATATACCTGTCCACTTCAATACCCGATTAACTGGGTTATATCATATACCTGTCCACCTCAATACCCGAGTAACTGGGTGATATCGTCTACCTGTCTACCTCAATAACCGAGTAACTGGGTTATATCATCTACATGTTTACCTCAATACCCGAGTAACAGGGTTATATCAGCTACCTGTCCACCTAAATACCTTAATAACTTTACTATATAGTACTTACCTACCCACTTCATTGCATGTGTAACTGTGTTACACTTTATTATTTACATCATTGTAGTACATGTATATATCATAAACATGACCACTTCATTTGTGTGTGGGTATTTTACCAACTTACTCATTTCAAGAAAACTATAAACAATTGGCATGGTCTGTTTTTTGTCTCGTAGATTGGCGTTCTGTAAAACTAGTATCTGGTTCCTGGGAAACAGCCGTGTTAGATCTTCCCAGTATATATAATATATACCCAGCTGTATTTGTATCTGAATATAACAAAACAAAGAATGACATCAGCAGTATTTTAATTATTAGCTTCTCTGAAATAATTCAATTTAACATCAAAGAGAGATAACTTGTCTGCGCATAAAGTCGTTGTGTCAGACACATCTATGTATCCTGACAAGCGTTCGTATCGATGGGTCAACGTTAAACTATTCTATCATGTCGATCTGTATAATTCTGTATAATTCTGCCGAGAAACAGGGTGCCTGAGATAAAATCTTATCTCGGCAGTTACTTTCCTATCCCGTCAGGCGCACCTCTTTTGATGACGTCAGCACCTCTTTTTATGACGTCAGTGTATATTTGATGACGTCTGTGTAGTTTTGAACGGAGGAAAAATGGAAAAAAGGTGAATTAAATGATTTTAAACGATCAACAGGATAAATAGAATATAATGTTAGATAGTGCCTGATCATATCCAGTTTATCAGGTTCGGCACGAAAAAAATGTGTTTTTTGTTTGTTTGTTTTTTCAGCCTCACCTGATAAACTGGATAGGATCAGGCAATAACATTATATTCTCTATATATTGTTCTTTGTTGATATTATGGTTAGAATAGTCTCCTTCATCTCTCTGTGTGCGTTTCCATCTTTAAACCTGGATACAAATAATCCTACAAAGTATACTCGTCGGGGGCCACTTTCCGTCACTTATGTAAACATAAACTAATTGTTCAGTCAAATCTATTGATCTTGACAATTTTTACTCTATTTTCTATTAGGTTACCTTTTCTTGGAAATTTGATACACAAAGAATTTTGTTTTTAAATAGACTAAAACTGAGAAGTCATTTTGTTTACAAGCCCAGTTTCCGTCATGTATTTTATCGAGTGAAAGATTCAACTAGGTCAAGATACAGTAAACTTTTATGAACCTGAAACTTGTTTGCAAGTCTATTCAACAATTCATTTCATTGTAAAAATGGAATGTTTGCATTGTTCCATCAGTCACCTCGATCGTTATAACAATGCGCCTGGTAATGTCAATGTTCAACGAGGACAATTTACACTGTAAAGATGGGTAACTCTGTGTAAATCAAACAGATACAGGTTGTACGAGTTGCTTTTCTTTGGTTAAACTATATAATCACGGTATTTTTTAACTGCGTCCACTAAGAGTGATAAAAATATGACGTCATTACAGTGTTATTGTTTTAATAGTTTATTATGCGGCAGTATGCGTGCGCATCCCTAGCGCCATATAAGGAAGTAAACACATTTTTCGGAGAAATCCCTTTCGTTTTTGTACCGCTTATTTACTTTCTGGTTGTTTTTCCTGTTTCCAATCTTCAGTTATAAACGTCTGACAATAAGTGACAACGCGTAAGTAATTTGCAGTGTAAAAACGTTTTTTAAATGAGAATGACGGAAACTGGGCTTGGACGGAAACTGGCCTCTAACGAGTAACTCTTAAGGAGTATGTCCCCTTTGGTGGATCTCCATTTGAAAATGCATTAGCAAAAGATACAAATTAGAACTTAAATAAATAGAGGATATTTGTTTGTTTTGAGTGAATATAGGATTTATTTTCATGGAGAAGTGAGAAAACTTATATTTTCACGAATGCTTTAGCACGAGTTTTCTCACGAAATAACTCCTATATTCACGACAAACCAACAAATATTCTATTTATTATATACTCACAACAATTAAACTTATGCAGAAAAACATAATGCGTCAAAACAATGACGTCAATAGCGTCAACCCGTCACAAACGTCAACAGCGGCATAACGTCAATTTGGTATTTCACATGTGACGGAAATATAAACAATGAAAATATAAGTTTTTATTTTAATCATAAAATCTACTATTTCTCTGTTAAGTATAAAATAAACTTGAATACTTTTGCATGTAACTCGCAGTTTAACATGTTTACACTTTTAACTAGACAGTGCCATACTTGAATAATAAATACAAACTTGATAAAATATGATATGCATTGATCTATACTCAGCTTATGTCATACTCACGTTCATGTGTGTATTGACAAACTCACATGTTTATCAAGAATGTATTTATAATTTAAGGGTAGCGTCTAGATAAATATGTAAACATATTAAACGGGAAGATTCATCATGTTCATGTAAACACATTCAAGATTATTTGAGTTCTAATTTTTATCGTTTTCAAATACAATTTCAATTGGATTTTCAAACGCAATCTCAATGGGATTACATAAAAGTGGACATAAATCTTAAAACATCATATCGAGGGGTCAGAGCAAACCTATTGTAACTAAAGAATTACACACAATAGTTTTGCACTGAACCCTCGATATTGGGTGTACATATCTGTATTGTAACACCTGGACATAAATAATTCACCGAATTATCACTATTAAAACATTCTTATTGTGTGTAAATAAATACATTCGTATGCAACATATGGACGCAAATAATCAGAATAAAACGGAAGATGATTATGCGATAATGTCAAAATGTGTATACATTGTAAACAAAGAAATATAAAAAGATCGGACAGGGAAAGTAGCATTCAAGGAGGACGTCAACAACACTAAACAGAAACAAACACGCTAACAGACAAACAAGAAGGCAAAAGAAATAATAAAAGCAAATGACACCACAAACACAAAAGGGTTGACAATAGGGCTACCGCCTTGGGACGGTCAGTGGCAAAATAGGCTACTGGGGGTTTAAACCGGTTCTAGGGTGCACCAAACCTCACACTTACCCAACTGTCATCCCATTAAAACAGGACAGTGCAAATAAAGAAATCCCCACCATGATCTAATCTCTAACCAACAAGGCAGCATCAATAGGCAATATAAGTAAAACGCAAATATGCTCGTGTTAATATAATACAAAAAAACAATAGCCTAGAAAGCCACAATGAAGGTACTCAATGACTTGGCAGAAGCCAGAGCAGTAAGAGAATAAACCATTAAGGGCACGACAAGAAAGATCATGGACAAATATCAAACGCCACCGTCCCAATGGGCTTTAGGTAGGCGTCATCATAGAGTCCACAGCCTGTCCGGTCATCGTACAATTTAAGAGGAAAGCAAAGTGGCGAACTGTTAAAGGGTCCACCACCAAGCATGCAGTAAATTGCAAAATGACAGGGTCATAACCTCTTTTGATAAACTTTTTAACAAGTTTAACAAAGATAGTATGAAAGTGATCATGACCAAGAATCTTACGAAGTTTATAGATCTCATCACCGTAGAAGTCAGGTTGGGATATTCCTTGTCACAGAAGAGTCCTTAAATTACTTTTATATTTGGAAAGAAGATCAGGGTTACGATAATAAAATTTTGCAAAGGTTTTACGAAGTTTATGGTAACGGGTACCCTGATTGAGTAGCTTTTTAGTTATACAAAGATTACAAATATTAAAGTCTTCAACTCGAGTACAAGCTCTTGAAAAATGAATAAGTTAAGACACATACACCACATAAGAAGTTGCTCGGGGAACATTCCCATCCAAGCGGGGGTAATTAACAATGTCAAAATTAAAATCATCTCTCTTGTCATAGATTTTGCTAATTATTTCACCATTTTCAATCAAGAGATCTAAATAAAGAAAAGAAGCGTAATTATCAGATATATTAGCTTTATTAAGCTGAAGTTCTTTAGGATAAATATTATTAACCATAGTTAGAAAGAATGGGTTGTCAATGTTCAATGTGTCATCCAGATACCGAGAGGTGTCATTAAAAGCTTCAATAACATCTGCCTGGGTATCTGGTGAAAGACTCAACATGAAATCTCTTTCATAGCAAAATTAAAAAAAAAATCTGCGACAAGTGGTGCACAGTTCGTACCCATAGGGATACCAACAATTTGTCTATAAACGGTGGTTCCATACCTGACGAAATTATTATCTAATAGGAAGATGAGTGCTTCACAAACTTCATAGCAAGTTCGCATAGTATAACTGTCTAAACTGCCGTTTGTAAAAAACGCTTTAATATTATTACATGCCAAAAATGTAGTATTTTCTCTTGCGAATGTTTTTTGATTAAGAGAATTAGCTTGTCTTTAATAAGGTGTTGTGGTAAGGTTGTATATATTGTAGAGAAGACATAAGTGCTTATTGATGAAACTTTACCTTTATGGAAAATTTTATCAAGAACGTCAAGCACGACAGGCATTAAAATCAATAATTGAAGGTAATCTATATTTAGGACCTTTCGAAAACAAATGCCGAATACGTTTATCTACAATATCACAATTACCAGTGATGATATGACCTGCTGGAGCATAGCAAAATGTTGATGTGTTGCATTCACATTCCTTAGGAGTATTATATACTGTATCAAGGTCACAAATTATTCTGTTGTAGTTGAAAATGATATTTCTAATAGGCTTTTTATACTTATAACAAATTACAGGACTTTCGGAATTTTTGAAATATTTTGGGATAGAATGAACTACATGAGTATCTCGAAAAATACTAGGCATGTCAATGAAATCAATACCTTTATTAATATATAGTAGTTTTAGAAAATGCCTGACGTGATCAGACTCCTTGTCAATATTGGTCGGAGAACATGTTGTGTGTAGCTTTGAACTATGGAAACAGTGTTATACAAGGGATCTGTACGAATGAAAATACCTTACAAAGGACATGTTTATCAACCAATTATTTTCGAACATATGCGCAGATGTATTAAACTTAGAAGATATTAGATACATGATTTCCGAATCTGTACAAGCTACCGAGGGGAATCCATCTGACCCACGAATTGAACTTAAAAAGAAGGAAAATATACCAGTTCTGGTGAGAGCGTTGATTACAATTTCGCTCGATGTGTTCATGTTATGGTTTTAATTCTTGAAGGAGCTGAGTTCAACGATATTAAATACGCGAAGCATGAGTTCTTCTAGTGACATAAGCATTGCCAGTTCATGTACAGCAGAAAATAATGCAGACATTGAGATATTGAAACAAACGATCCATAGATTATGTGCCGACATGATCGCAACGAAACATTCGAGAGTCAGTCTCAAACGCGAGCTCTTTGAAGGAAAAAACAGACATGGCGTTAGTGTTCAGAAGGTTAAATCTGATATTGGTGCAGATATTTCAGAGTTAAGGAAGCAAATTCAAGCAAATGTTCGTTCAATAGACAGATTATGCTCCCACAAAATTAAGGGTATGCTTGTCTGAAATTGGTTATTAAAGTAGTAAGGTCTGAAATAAATACATTATAAGATGAAATTAGCTTAAAGGTTGACTCGAAGAGGTTTGACATTGTGTTCAACGAAGTTGCATTACTAATGAAGAGTGTGACAAAACTTGAGAAATATCCAAAAGAGTCCAGCAGTATTGCTTCGTCTGTTATTTCTAGTATCATAAATGAGGATTCTAACGAGAAGTGTCTCCTTCTTGTCCAGGGGATAATATTAGCAAAACAGGTATAAACAAAGATGTAACCACCCTACATGGACAAGCATTCACTCAGTTGGAAAGTCTCGCGAACTCAAAAGTCAATAAGTGCTCGATCTTACATATAGTATGTTCTAAAAATAAACTGAAACGGTCAATGATTTCGGACAAACAGTTCATAACTTATATCTATACACAAGTATGTTTATTATGTCGAACATAGAATTGAGAGGTTTACACAGTATGCGACGTCATTGAGATTTAGCCCAGATATAACCCCATACAGGAATAGACACGACAAGTAGAGGTTACGAGCGAATGCTAACCGGAGGCAGTAACGCTTCTAACAGCCTTACATCAGTAGTGAGCGGCAAGCCTGCCTATACCAGTTCGGTGGATGGTAAAACGCATACTCCAGCTCGAGCACAGATATCATCTGGTGGCACATCTCAATTTAATGCTCGGCATTCCATTATTAGTTCTCCACGTGCTAGTATCTCACATGTGAATGGTAATGCTATTGAAGAAGACGATTTTTCGGTATATGTTCAGTTTCTATATATGTGGGTTTAAGTCCAGCATAACTAAAAACTGATTGACTATTCAGAATAGTCAATCAATTTTTAGTCTCATGCGGAACTACTGGTATGAACTCAGACAATACAGAAAATGCGTCTCTACAAAAACCGACTATATAATTAAATAGCATCGTGAAGACACTGTGACATCGATAATCTGTCACAGTGTCTCAACGATGCTATAGAGTTATATAGTCGGTTTTCGTAGAGTCGCGTTTTCTTGACTGAGTTCATACTCAGTGGGAGCAGTAACATGGTGACGATACGATTAAACGTCGAGGACGATGACTAGATGCGTGAAGAGTGACTGAGTAAGGGTGTTGGCCAAGAAACGTGACGTTCAGACCATGGCAGTCATAGAACTCTTACAAAAACACCTGTACTGATGTTCTTCAAGTGGGAAGTATGGCCGTCATTGTAGTTATAGACATGTAGATGAAAATGACAATAGGAACTTTGAAAATAATCAATGGAAGTAGAAAAACAGTGAGCAAGGCTTTTTTATGTTTACCATCATGTGTTCAGTGAATATAATGACTTAGAATGCACCAGGCATAATGTCAAGTAGCTCGTATTTGAGCAATGTTTTAGATTTAAAAAAACGTAACGTTATAGCTCTATGTATGCGGGTTGTCTAAGCATTGGCTATTAGAAAGAGATGAACGCACACACGATAATCGCAGATATGGCAAAAGTGGTGTTGCACTTTTGTGGAATAGAAAATTGAACGATGATATAAGTACATTAAGCTTTGATGATGACAGGATTGTAGGAATACAACTTCGGTTAACTAGAAGGCCATGGCCTACATGTCGAGCCCTATTATAAAGGCGCAGATTATTTTACCAACAGCAATGTCAATCCCAAGAGATAGTTGTCAAATTAATAGTGGGGAATATAATTGTGCACATGACGTTAGATGCATAGAAGTAATATTCTGATGAAGTTTAGTGCAAATCCTGGGAGAAAAAGGGCAAGATACGTATGTCGTAGCGGAGAACGCACGTGACCTATATTTCATCGAAAGTCGGTAACAGTGACCCGAAATTCTGCATGTGTTGTAAGATGCATATAAGTAACATTCTAATGAAGTTTGGCGAAAATCCTGAGAGAAAGAAACAATATACGCATGTCGTAGCGGAGACCGAACGTGACTCAAATGCAAATGTGTGCGGTTTACTACCAAATTCAAGCTACTGAAATATGGCTGGAAACCCGTATATATGGCAGTTTTATAGCGAACATTTTCATTTCTACACCTGCGATCGACAAAGCAACATCATAAACACACACCCACTCTCCGAAAAATAGTATAGCCTATATGTGTTTCGAACCCATGACTTTCACTACGCTTTAACACTGGGCTAAACCATCAATGATTGATCAGTAGCGTTACTTTTATATATATATAATGTTAACATTGTATACTGTATCCTTTGTTCATGTTAGTCGTAAAATATCTTACTCTAGTTTGCTGGTTCAAAGTTGGGTTGTACACACAGCTTCTGACTGAATGATGCTGAAAACAGTTCTTGTACAGTTGTATACCCTCCGTGACAATCATATGGAACTGGTACGGGTTGGGATTGTTCTCCGGTCTTAACGACCCGTATTCGTGATAGTAATCCGAGTATAATCTACAGAAAGAAATAAGAAAATAGGTAATAGCTAGGATACTGTCCAATCAGCAGATAGAAATAACAAAAATAGATATAAATAAATTTAGGTCATAGCCAGAATACTGTACAATCTTCAGATAAAAATAATAACAAGGTCATAGCTAGGATACTGTACGATCTGCAGATAGAAATAACAATAACAGGTCATCGCTAGGATATTGTATAATCTGCAGATAGAAATAACAAAAAATGTCATAGCTAGGATACTGTTCAATCTGTAGATAGAAATAACAAAAATGTCATAGCTTGGATACTGTACAATCTGCAGATAGAAATAACAAAAATAGGTCATAGCTAGGATACTGTACAATCTGCAGATAAAAATAACAAAAATAGATCATAGCTAGGATACTGTACAATCTGCAGACAGAAATAACAAAAATAGGTCATAGCTAGGATACTGTACAATCTGCAGATAGAAATAACAAAAATAGATCATAGCTTGGATACTGTACACTCTGCAGATAGAAATTACAAAAATAGGTCATAGCTAGGAGACTGTACAATCTGCAGATAGAAATAACAAAAATAGATCATAGCTAGGATACTGTACAATCTGCAGATAGAAATAACAAAAATAGGTTATAGCTAGGATACTGTACAATCTGCAGATAGAAATAACAAAAATAGGTCATAGCTAGGATACTGTACAATCTGCAGATAGAAATAACAAAAATAGATCATACATGTCATAGCTAGGATACTATACAATCTGCAGATATAAATAACAAAAATAGATCATAGCTAGGATACTGTACAATCTGCAGATATAAATAACAAAAATAGATCATAGCTAGGATACTTTACAATCTGCAGATAGAAATAAACAAATAGGTCATAGCTTGGATACTGTACAATCTGCAGATAGAAATAACAAAAATAGATCATAGCTAGGATACTGTACAATCTGCAGATAGAAATAACAAAAATAAGTCATAGCTAGGATACTGTACAATCTGCAGATAGAAATAACAAAAATAGATCATGGCTAATATACTGTACAATATGCAGATAGAAATAACAAAAATAGGTCATAGCTAGGATACTGTACAATCTGTCGGTGCCAAGCTAAATTTGCTGCTTATTGAGGTCACACCAGATATTGAATGCAATTTTGAAATTGTGACTTTTGGTTTTTAGGGTGTTGCATTTCATTGCCAGGTTGTATTTGAACTATTAGGATTTTCAATAATCTTTTCAGCGAAAATGTGAATTAAATTGTTTCATACGGTAGATTATTAAATCACATTCATGTCTCGCTTCTCTTCAAATTAAATTCAGTTACCAATTATAAAGTGTGTTCAGTCCATACATGATAAACTCAACACGTGTTCAGAAAATTATTGAATGAAAGTAAAATAACAAACAGATCAGTAGCCTTTTAATATAATATGTGGTGTAATGCTCTAAAGTCGCTGTCCCGCCAACAATAGTCACATTTTCAACGGATGTCAATCATTTCTAAATCTGCTTACGATGAGGTATATATTATTTACCTATTTTGAGAATCCAAACTCTTTAGACACACTATATACAGTTTTAACCAGCCAGGCCAAACCCCTAAACTGGAGCGTTGAATTAAGTTACCAACTCAATATTCATTTTACGCATATTCAATCACGGGTATTAAGAACACGCGAATAAACCTATATTTTTAATCGGCAGATATACATTATTATATGACCTGAACACTTGGTTAGTTTGGACAAACGTTTTTTAGTGTAATCTTGCCATTATTTGGAGGGTTAATTTCTTTAAACATATATATACTTCTAGTACTAAGATATGAATAATGTTATTGACATGTTTTTGCAATATTATAACTTGTCATAACCGTCGTCTTGTAACTGGATAGTATTAGCAAAATGTATGCTGAAATGTAACTTGTAGACGTATTTTTGTGTGTGTGTGTGTTTGTTTTGGGAATACTGTACATCACTTTTTGCCAACATTAAAAAAATGACGTTATTTTTCGCGGAATAACTGTTTCTTCTGATTTCTTTCACTTGTAAGCAATGTCCCTTACCCATCTCCCCTCCCCTACTCCCCCTCCCCCTCCCCCTCCACATCCTCCTCCCCATCCCCCCACATTGCTCCGCCCACATTGCTCCCACACAATAAAAACATAATAATTATATGCAGGGTTTATATATACAAGCGTAATCTGATGTTTCATTTTCCAGATTTACATATTGATCTTTAAGAGACAGGTAACATGTTGTATGTATCATCCGCATTGTTCCTACTCACAAATCACAAAAACAAAATATCCATATATGATAAATACTGTCTGAATCCTTGTTTGATATATGTGTCTGTTTATACAAAAAGGTGTACTAGTTCAACATTTCCTTACTATTAGTTAATCATTTTAGAATAATTCACTAGACGTACCTTTTCCGAACAATGCACATTTGTGCCATAGCTCTGATGGTTTTCCTTTGTTCTTGCTTATGATATAATGTTCATAAACCTGAAGGGCTGAGCCTAAACCGTGCTATAACTTCCGTTATATTTCAGCCGTACTATAAATGACAGATTTGGCAGTTATACCATGGTCTACCCAATTTACACATGCGTAGTTGTAATGATTACACACAACCTGTCAATCAAAATGTCAATTGCGGCCCTCGAGAAGCAGTATAAATCGCATATACTCTAAAAATTATGCTATAAATATTACATTTATTCGTGGAAATAAACGTATTTCTAAGTGGTGCTAGAGGGCGTGGGAGGTTTTGCATTTTTTGTGATATCTCCCTTGAACAGACTCATTAAAATCGAGTTTGCTCCTTTTCGCTCTTTTGTGTGTGTGTTGATTCAAATGAAACCCTTTTTCAATTTTTATCTGCATTCAAACTACCGTGTGTTTCGTGCTGTGTGGCTGCTGCTTTAAAAAGTTTCCCGACTACAAATCCGTAGTGTTATTACTAACTGGTCCTTTGGGATCATGTTATTACTTACTAGTCCTTTGAGATTATGTTATTACTTATTGGTCCTTTGGGATCACGAACCCCTTGCTTTAACACGCCCATTCAATTTTGCAGTAAGTTGTGTATTTATTAAAATTGAAATGCCATGTTGTCATATATATCTAGGCCCAATTTCTAAAAGAATAACATTCATTCTCATCACAAATGTCCCAAATGCTGACAAAAAAATATCCATAGAAACGTGGGGTCATGTATCCTCTAAGAAGAACTTGTCTCAAGAATGAATGCTCCCTTAAAAACATAAACACTGAGATGTCAATATAGTGTACTCAGCCACTCATTTTCTTATAAGCATAAAAAAGTAAAAACTCGCTAATTTTGACATGACAATGATTAAAACATGTAACAAATATATCAGCAAAGTGTTATAAACCAAAACATGTCATTTTAAATAGTGAAAATGCCTTTTTTACAAAAAGAAACGATAATTAATGACCGGCCGCTATTATAAGACACCAGGCCGACACTTCCTGTGCTGCAATGGGTATGCTACTCCTTAAAATATAATACCACTTAAGCCGTTTATAGGGGCGTGGAAGATGTTGCAAATTATGTTACCGCTTATAATTAGCTGCCATATACAACCGTTCAATAACGAAATACTGTTATAACCGCGAATTTGGAAAGGTCATAAAAGCACACTAGCCTGAGATTTAATTGCAGTCCACAAAGTCATCCTCTGCAAACTTCAAAACAGACAGAGCCTTTTTTTTTCTTTTGTTCACCGAAAAATGTATTTGAATATTTTATGTTAATTATATTGCCATCGTGTTAACTGTTATTGCAGTATTGTTGGGACGGGCCTTTATTAATGGTGGAAGAACTTGTGGCCAAACTATTTTGCCTGTGTATAGAAGAAAAGCAATAAAATATGTTTAAAGTAAGCAAGTAAGTACCATAAAAGTGCGTTTAAAAGTCGAACAGGAAATGTAGCATTCAAAAGTCGAACAGGAAATGTACCATTTAAAAGTCGAACAGGAAATGTAGCATGCAAAAGTCGAACAGGAAATGTAGCATTCAAATGTCGAACAGAAAATGTAAATTTCGAAAGTCGACTTTTGAATGCTACAGGAAATGTAGCATTCAAAAATCAAACAGGAAATGTAGCATTCTAAAATCAAACAGGAAATGTAGCATTCTAAATTCAAACAAGAAATGTAGCATTCTAAAGTCGAACAGGAAATGTAGCATTCAAAAGTCAAACAGGAAATGTAGCATTCTAAAGTCAAACAAGAAATGTAGCATTCTAAAGTCGAACAGGAAATGTAGCATTCTAAAATCAAACAGGAAATGTAGCATTCTAAAGTCAAACAGGAAATGTAGCATTCAAATGTCGAACATAAAGTATAGAATTCACAGAACACAGTCAACCACAAATATAAGAGTGTTGACAATAAGACATATACCATTTTATTTGATACTAATACTATCATTACAGAACAGAAAATTACTATGATACATATTTAACAATAGATCAATATTCATACAAAATTAAACTAGGTTTTATTTTGAGATTGGTACAAATCAAAACCTTAACTTATTCATAACAATACAAGTACAAATATATTCGAATAACTAAGCAGCCACTATAGAAATGTTTAACCAATCCCACAGCATGTAGTATTTATATCCTTGTGATTTATATTTTCTACAAGTTTCTATGAGTCAATTAATTTTAATTAGATGTAGTTATAGCTCATTTCCCAGATAAGCGAGGTAATTAATGTTTTGCGGAACAAATATACGCAAATAGTATATGTCTGAGTTTTACATTATATATGAAGCGTGCACATGATCTACCTTACTGACGTTACCATTAGTAACGGGATTTAGAAGTCAGCTAGAAGCTTTTATGATTCTGTCAAGCTATATATTGTGTGGTAAAATGATTATTTGACGCATTTCTTTTCGAATGTAAGACATTGAAACGTTTACGTCATATAAGCAAGCGACTTTCTGCAAATTTCTGATTATCAATTAAAGTTAAAATGAATTGGTGAGTCAAACAGATCAAACATTTCTTCAATTTATTTCGCTGAAACTTAGAAAACCATGATGAAAAGTATAGACATTTGCTGTCGTTTTTATTTTGAGACCTTTTCGTTTGTTTAGAACGTAGCTCATTAACAACGTTAAATATGGAGCCTTGCCCTGCATTGTCTCCTTGCACAATATCATAGAATATCGTAAACTATTGCACACTTAGGTAAATCACAGACCTACTAATATCTGCCTGTGGGTAAGTATAAAGTACACAAGATAATATGGAAGTATACAATAAGCAATAGCTAGAGAGTTGTCTTATTGAGTTGGTTGATATAAACATCGAGATGGGCGTTTTGTAGCATGTCCATTTCATCTGTCTGCCATACTCTAACTTCCGAAAACTGGTAGTAAGAGTACACTTGTCGTTCTGATAGGTGTTATTTTCAATTACATAATTTACAACTGTGCAAATACAAACGAAATGTCAGCGACCATAATTTACCGTGTATATATTATAAATTGGCTCGGCTACCTCCAGTATTTCATAATGATATGCTCATAATAACTTCTAGAGGGCGTTATTTATAAAACACGTTCAAGTTTAATATATGTATCATGTTTAAATTGTCTACTTTTGTGCTACATTTGCTGTTCGACATCAGTTACCTGTCAACTGGATCTCTGAATATTATGAGTATTTTTGCATTCGGTAGAAAATGGTGGATGTAATCCAGTATGACGAATTTGGGTTCTTCTGTGTCTTCGTTGCCAGGAAGATTCATCCAGTGGTTGTTTAAATGTAAATTAGACGGACTGCCCTCACCTACAATCGAAACCAAAGGTATACACTCGATAAAGCTTTCTTTATATATGATATTGAATATTTCGGACAGTTACTTCAATATCAACGGAAGTAATTGTCCTCGTTGGATGGCTCATTTTTCGTCTCGCTTTCGCAGAAGGTGGCGAGATATTTTCCAAACTATTGGTCAAAACAAAATACTTATCACACAACTATTCTAAAATATATTTAAACTAAAAAAATATTTAAGATACAAAAGTGAATAAGGAATTGTGTTCAGTGTACTGATTACCTACCTGTTATTTTTTCATAAATATACGGGCTAGATGTTTCATGTGTCAGTTTCTCATGTGTCATTTTCGTTTCAATTTTCAAAGCGAGGTTGTTGAACATATTTATGTACTCGATGAGATTATCGTATTTCGATGCTGGTTCTTCTGTAAAATAATAATTTAAACTGTGTTAATGTAAAATATCCGCATTAATCATTGCGACATAAAATCAAACATATATATATATATATAATAAAACAAATTTAGCATATTTCTAAGTGGGATATTATATGTTACACGGTCAATAAAGACGGGGGTCTTCGGAAGGGGTAAATGTTATTGGTTTTGAATGGGTGTTCTTTTTCAGCCTCGGTCACCCGGCCCGCTTCTGATTTCTTCGTTACGCTAGGTTGAGCCTCATATGTCACAAACCGCATTTTTCACAAATGTAAAGAATGCACAAGGTTGTGAAAATTGCGGTTCATAATGACGCACTTTCGTATTTTTCACACCCAGCGAAAATGATACCAAAAGTTACAAATACCTTATAATTGGTACATCTTCGGATAAAATACATACGTTGCAAGAGTTCATGTTAATTCGATTCTTAGTACAAGCTCGTGAGTCGGAAGTCGCGGTGGTAGAACTAGTGCTGTAGTCCTTATACTACAACGTCGGTAATTATTTCCATTTGATTAAAATATTTTTCTGTCCAAATCTAATTAACTATTTCATGGGTTAATTTTGAATTATTGTACACTGCACCTTATGTGTATGTTTCTACTGATGTGTTATTTTCACGATTGTCAGACTTAGTAATTAATAGTTCAATTTCGTACATCAGTTCATTGTAAGCCATTGACATCTTCCCATTAAAAAGTAATAGGAGTAATAGAAAGATTTCCGGACCAATCATCACGGTTATTGTGTCGGATCTTAGGTTCGAACTTGCCAAAGAAAACAAATGAGTGAACAACCAACGAACAATCGAACAATGAAAACAAGCGAGCAAAGGAACGAACGAAGGAACGAAGTATTTAAGAGGTCATAACACTTAATGTATACTGTAGAAACTAACCGTTTTACGGAATCATTCTTCAAACGAACGAATGAACGAACGAAGATTCGAAATTTTAAAAGGTTATTACACTTAATGTATACTGTAGAAACTAGCGGCTTTTCTTCCATTCAATGAGTTTGGGAGATGAATTATCCTAAACATTATACATATATAATAGCTGTGAAATATGTGTTTCATATGACGCACTTTCGGAAATTTCACATTTGCGTTTTGTGAAGAATGCGTACGCAATTTTCACAAATTTCTGAAAAATGCGGTTTGTGACATATGAGGCTCCACAACGCTATGTTACGCGGATCCAGAACCACATATCTGCAAGTAAGACATATGCATGAGACTTTTGTTTTTTGTGGACTGTGGCTTGCGTATGCTACGTTTCGATTTGTAAGTGTAGGGAAGGTTTATGAGGCGCCACACGTGACTATATGTTGTAAGATAAATATAAACGTTGTGTGTAAAATATGTGTATTGAATACGTATGTGTTATAGTCAAATATAATTGTTGCTTCGAAAAATATATATTGTGTCCCTAAAATATTATAGGTTATTGCATTTGTATGTCTAAATATTACTTGGAACGAGTTGTTTTGGCAAAGGACGACGAGCTTGCGAGTCGTCCTGCGCCAAAACAACGAGTTCCAAGTAATATTTAGCCATACAAATTCAATAACCTTTTTATTGTATACTTTCATATTGTTTTTGATCAATGTTAATTGTATGACTATTACTTTTCATTGTATTTGTGTTATTGTTATAGCTTTTGATGGAATTCCTATCTTGCCATTCAGTTTCATTTTGTGTGGATGATTATTTTGCGCGAAAACGACGTCGACGTCGGATGACGTCATTAAAAATATCAAGCGATTTTCTGAAGTTTGTTTACCATTCGATAACGTTAAAAACAGTGGGTGAGTGACCATTTGAATTATTTTATCAATTTTTGCCATAAAAGGTTGGAAAAAAACTCGTATTTTTTGGTTGAAACAATAGGAAGGATTCCGTTATTTTTATTTGAAAGTAGTTCCTTATTTTTATTTCGCGGCTCTTAGCAAGCACGAGCAAAAGTTCCCGTGCAATATCAATGCGTGCAATATCGTAGAATATTGCACGCTTAGCTCAATGCAAACTAAACGGGACAATATGAAAGTATACAATAATCTACGATATTGCACACATTGATATTGCACTAGAACTTTTTCTCGCGCTTGCTATGTGAAAGTATACAATAAAATAATTTATATGATACAGACAAATATATATGTCCGAAAAATATATAGTGTGTCCCTAAAATATAATCATTTAAATGATACAGACAAATATATATGTCCGAAAAATATATAGTGTGTCCCTAAAATATAATAATTTATATGATACAGACACATATATAGGTCCGAAAAATATATAGTGTGTCCCTAAAATATATATATATAGACGCAAACATATACGTTTCTCTGAAAACAAAAGAGTGTTCCCTAAATATATATTGTAGACGCAAACATATACGTTTCTCTGAAAACAAAAGAGTGTCCCTTAAATATATATTGTAGACGCAAATATACACTCAAGTGATATGAAAACGCAACACGGGAATTTCCGCTATATATTGTATGTACAATATGCTGCTTTTAATCGAATGGTACATGGCTACGTAAGACCTTTCCTTTTGAAAAAAATACTAAAACAACAAATAATACAGCAAATAGTATTCCTTCAATGTTTCATTATTCACAGAGTACGCGTTTGGCTCAATCATGTGAGCAAACTTAGGATGCAACATTTTGCAAACTATTTACGTTAAATACAGTACTGAACTAGCTCAATTTTTCAAAGAGCTACTTCAACATTTATGAAGTTCTTGTTACAAAGTGTAGTGTGATTAAAACGTCTACAACATCACAGTTGTGTCCTTTCTCTAGTTAACTGCAACTTTCTTTTTAAAAAACATCTTGGGATTTCTTTGGAATATTATGTGCAATTAAGTGTGCAGTATATACAATATATAGCGGAAATTCCCGTGTTGCGTTTTCATATCACTTGAGTGTATATGTTATTACGAAATATATATTCGTTTTCTAAAAATATATTTTCTCTCTAAATATATATTGAAGATATAAATACATATACTTCAAAAAATATGTGTATTGATGCAATATCGATAAATAAATAGAGTCTAAATATAGCTTTTGGTAACGAATTTCTACAAAAAATATTTTCTTTGAAAATAATTACGTTATCCCAAAGCATTCCGCATGAAGAAACATTAATTCTCGGACGTATTTTTTCCAAAATATATATTTGTTTTGGAAATATATACGTTCAGTAGGGGAGCAGCCTTGATATTTTCCTACATCTTTCAAATATCGCAACCACGCTTGACAACGAAAAGAAGTACGTCATCTTTCGGCAACGTCAAAAAAAAAAATTGTCCGCCATTTTGAATTTTTTAAAACACATAATTTGGAAAATTGTGACAATTTTTGATCATGAAATTTCATTTCCGCTTTTAGTTTCGTGATTTTCGGCTGTACCGACTTTTTTTTTAGAAGCTTTACTGCGTGATAAATGCAGACCTGCCTTGTAAAATGTCGAAGCGAGGGGCGATAACTCTAAAAGATGCCATTTTTAGAATACGATTAAAACGACAACAACCGTGTGTTTTTTGTTAAATAAAATACGAGGAGATACTTGAATTGTTGTTTTAGCTCACACATTACATGAATTTTGCTGCATGTCACGAAAAGCATGTTATTTCTTTATCAAAAGTACACGAAAATACAAATTGTTTGACTTAACTGTAATTTTGACTCGACTGACCTCGCAAGAACTGCAGGCGCGTATTCGATGGAGCGGGTAGTATTGGGCACCCTCTCATATGTGGAAAGTGTACGTAACAATCGCTACTGTTCAAGATGGGAGTTGGGGTGGAGAGAAGGAGGGGGAGGGCATCTGAGCTGAGATTTAAAAGGATGCGCCCCATCCCCATCCCACCCCAACTAAAATCATGAAAGTCTGTTTTTGAAAGCTCTTGCAAGCATACTTTCTTAAACATATTCAGATAATATATTTGTTGCTGTGTTTTTGACTAGACTATCCAGTGTCTAATTGTCATCCGCAACTTGGCGCAATCAGTAGCACAGCGGATTTGTAACCGGAGGTGGTGCCACTGAGTTTTGTCGGTGTGTTCTTGGGAAAGACACTTTCCCTTAGCCTCGTCCGTCGGATGGGGACGTAAACCGGGTGGTCCCGCGTATAGGTCTATCATCCGAGCATGTTAAAGAACCATAGGAATCCATTCGATAATAAGAGCAGGGCACGGTTCCCGGATTCCTATGTATCCTTCCCCTCTCTCTGGGGCGGCTCTAAATAACCTGTACTGTGTTGATGAGCCGTTAAATATTCAAATGAATTCATCCGCAACTGCACTCAGCGCTGTCATATGTACTGTAGCTGTCCCATGCTAGTATCATGAATCAACCGTGGAATATATCGCCCACACATGAAAGGGTTTGAGGGCCCCATCTTACTTGTATTAGTTTAAATATAGACCATTTGTCGGTTGAAACCTAAGATGATTTTTTTATCAGACAGAAACACTGTCGTAATACTTATACTGATAGCATCGAAGGAAAGTAAAGAAGGCCATTTTTTTTACTTTATATTTTTAAAGCTGAATTGTGTTTTATGTCATTATAGCACATTTTAGGCCATAATTCCTGGGTAGAACCAGTACTGTGTATTTTCTGCTATCTGTAAGAATCGACACTTTCTCACCTACAAGTTGAGCTCCCAGTGGGAATTGAACCCGCAGCGGTGAGAGGTGAAAATGAGAATGTATACAAATATTAAAAAGGCAACCGAACATCTCCATTACTCAATATGTCCATGGGACTTGAATGACCGCACTGAAAACAATCCGTGGAAAATTGTACAATGCAAGAATATATATTCATAAATAAATTTTATTTTGATGCAAAATCGATATTCTATAGATAAAGATCATGTAAAGTTTCGAAAAGATTGGTTAAAAACTGTGGAAGGATATAGACGCACAGATAACTAACACCATATGCCGCCTCACCATTCGATGGTAAACAATAAACATTTAAGGTACATATAAGGCCTTAAATATTATCCTTCATGACTAAGTAAAAAATATGTAACAAGTCAGATATCAAAATGAATTATTTATTTGATTTAAAACATTTTATTTCAAATATTTACATCAAAACATCCCAATATAAAGGGTATTACATAAAAAAATAAATTGCATCATACAATAATTGTTTTTATTTATTAAAGGGACACGCAGCATTTATCAAGTATTTATCAAGCATTAAAATGTGCACCTCAATTGATTAATCAAGAATTGATTTTACACCCGCTTGCATATATTTAAATTATAAGATTTTGGCGTTTAAAAAAAAAGAAGAATGCTGCATGTCCCTTTAATATGAGCACCTCTCCGCCTGTATTGTTTATATGGTGCAAGTCATTTTCAACATATGTGGGGTTATATACATACATGTATCTGTTTGTTTGTGTTTTTGCAGAGACAGACCACCCACTTTTCTGGGTAGAACCAGTAATATACACCTTCTGCCATCTGTTATTCCACAAACTTTATAATCCAATAAAATTCAGAAAACATCATTTTAATCCAATAAAGAAATTGGGCATGGTCGGTCAGATTAACAGAAACACATTTATATTTTCGTATTAGCCCTTATTTTGAGCCACTCCAATGAACTGTCAGTTAAAGTCGCCATCGATCCACCTCTTTCAACAGTCAGACATGTATGTTGATATGATATTTTGCTGAACTGGTGATCCTGGGAATTTCGAAATTAGTGGGTCCAAATGACCTTCGCTCAAGTCACAAATGTTACTAGACATATTTTTCTTGAAGTTGATGCTAGTACTGTCCGTATGAGGTATTCATGATTCAAAAAATATAGTAATAATATTGTACACCGTCGCATTATTCTATTCTTGTTCGTTTTAAGTATTTCTGATTCGGCTGATTATGTTGTAAAAATGTATTATAATATATATGTGACTAGACACTCGTTTCAATAAAATCCTCCCATATTTCGTGACTTCAGTACAGTTTCCCAGCATCTCAGGACATCAGGGACGCTGAAAATAAAAATGATACAGATTCTGTTTAACCATACATATTTTTCTTTCAACTTAAATAGGTAACAAGTTGGTGAGTTGAAATAGATGAATAAAAAGTGACTATAGAACTTTTTTTTATAAGAATATAAATTGAAAAGAACATGGTGGAAACAATGACCAGAAAAAAAACTATAAAACTTCTAATTTTACTTTAATTTTTAAACATGATCACTGGTGGTTTCAAATGCAGGACTAACACATGGGTATCACCGGTTACTTTGCTTACCAGTTTTTTGTGTTAAAAAAAACCCTTACAAAAATTGGGTCGGAGGGTCTAAGAACCGAAAAAAAACACCAAAAATAACTCTGGCCTAAGTTGGATCATCAACACATATGTCATTTAGAGCCGCCCTTGAGAGAGGGGAAGGGCACATAGGAAAATTAAAAAATGATACATCTTTTGTTTACCGTAACCAGATTTTGTTTCAACTTAAATAGCTAACAAGTTGTAGAATTGAAATATGTAGATGAATAGTGATTTTAGAAAAAAATGTAAGATGAATTAAAAAAAAATTGTTTTCGGGCTGATCAACACTTTACCGGTATACCTTATTTAGAGCCACTCCAGAGAGAGGGGAAGGAGGACACATATGATAGGAATTTGAGAACCTGCCTTATTCTTACTAATGAATATATTTCTATGGTTCTTTATGGTGCTCGAAGGATAGAGAACCCCCAGTTTCAATCCCAATCTGGACAACAAACGAGGCTGAGGGAAGGTGGTGTATTGCCTGAAAAACACAGACGAAACTCAGGGTTGCATGTGTGACTTGAACCCGAAAGCTCCATATTGTTATCGTCCGCCATGCTATCGCTGGGTCAATGCCAGCACATTATGTTAAGTCAGGGTCCTGGTTAAGTTAAATATTTTAGATGTAATACAAGGATGTTTTTATCTTGTTCAATTTATTTTATATCCGTACTATGGACAATATGACCTTTTTATGTGTCGATGAGCTGTAAAACACCATTTATTCATTTTTTATTTTTAGTATAAGAAGTCTGAGACTAAGTGCAGGTCCACAATGCCACATATAGACATTGATAAATTCATAGATTTTTTGAAACTGTGCTTACATACACACTGGCTTACACAAGGCTCTTGATGTAGTTATACAGATTACTGTGAGACTGGGAACAGGCTGTGGTAACACAATGCACACTGCCTCATTTAAACAGACCTGAAAAATAACATATTGTTCCATTTAATTTTAAAATTAATAACTAGGTTCAACTTTCTTAATGCTATCAATGCCAGCTTTCCATAATAGTTTTCTTAAAACACAACTGGACTTTCTGGATACTGTCCAACATGTAAGACTGGCATTCATGAATAAGTAGTATTTTCAAGGCTTACATTTTCATCAATCATTCATCACTCATGTGTTCTAAAAATGATCAGAATTAAGTTAATATATATGAACCACCACCATTTCATATGTTTCGATGTTAAACACTTGTCCTACACTACAGTACAGTAATTAAAAGTGTATTTACTTACACAAATCCCTACACAGGCTACAGACAATCAGACAATCCATGTCATGACCCATTTCATTTGCTTGCCAGCTTGGTGTGTTTCACTAATTCTCCGACATAGATGATAGATCTATTGTAAATTACGCACTCACTCAAGTCAGTCATGTAACACTTGGAATTATATACGATCACTGTTTCGATAAAGTCTTAACAACTTAATTCCATTCCTGTACAAATGTCTATGTGTGTAACTCAGTATGCATGCATCTGCATAATTTGACCTTTGAATACGTGTACACCGTGTGTGTGAGCTATTTTTAGCACATCGTTTGGAAATACAGCAGTTCAGTTCAATTCACAATTTAGCTTTAGTGACAGTGCGAACTTGTCCAGGGAGAAGTGAGGGTTTATGGCGTGCGACTGACTGGCCCTTGGCTGGGTGTTTTTCAGTGTCGCCGCCATTTTGAATAGCCTCTGAAAGAGTGAAATGCAGGTACCAACTTTCAAAACGGGCACGCAAAATGTATATTCACGAAAAAATAAGAAATTTTCAAAAAAGGTAGATCAGGTAATGATCTTCGACTCCTGGCAATTTCAACAATATTTAAGAATATACAATTTTTGTACCCGTTTTGAAACATTGGCAATTTCGAAGAAAACAAAAACTAGTGTTTTTCGATCTTCGCAATTGTACCGCGATTTTCGACTATGATATCTCTATAAAACCTGTCAACACGATTGTTTGGTGAATCTCCGACATAATAATTTACTTCTGATATGATGTGTTTTCTCTGTCATCTAGTCTACGCTTTAAACTAGGGTTTTTAAAAAGAGTACTATAAAATCCGCGCATCTGCACGTGCTCGCAAAATGGGAACTACGTTGCCTCCAACCCCAATATTTATGTTTGAGTTATGCGGTTCAGGCACGTGAAATGACATGTCTGCTCCAGTACTGGTTAGCCCAAAGCATTCCGCATGAAGAAAAACACTACGTTCTCTAAGACTGACTGCTCCACAGCCGTCAATTAAATTAACAACTGTCAGTACCTACACATAAACAAATAAAATGAAATCAAACCAAACATTTTCAGGTGAGGTGTGACACGTCATACGATTTGTTTGAAATTGTTCGCATCTATTAATAGATTGTGTATTCAGATTGTGACTGTTTTGAAACTAATAGCATGACACTGGCACAAGAGCCGCAAATATTATATATAAACAAATATGATACCCCTACTGCTTTATATAAACAGTAGAGTTATCGTATTTTTTATTTTATATAATATTTGCGGCTCAAGAGCCGATGGGGGTGGGGTGTGGTGGTCGCGGATGAGGAAACTCCGACCCTCTTGAACATATACAAAATACCAACATGATTTTTTTTTAATATACACAAATCTTTGAAATACCTCCCTAGATTTTTTCCTTTACGCCCCTCCACCTCCACCCCTCCCACACCCAAACACTGCAGAAATCCTTTCCTGCTCCATTATCACATTCGCAAACCTAAAATCACCTCCAAAAGAAAATCTTTATTGAACACACCCTAGTCCTCTGGAAATCTCGAAAATATCTCACCCCTCCTGGATATTTACTCTCACAAACGCCCTCTGGACACCCCTACCCATCACCAACACTCTTCAACACACTTTCCTTCCTTTGGTTGGAAATCATATAGACCCTCAACGTTCAGTGACATGGGGTCCCAAGGGTGCGCGGGGATTGAGAAGAGGGGCGTGCATTACCCGAGGATTAGACAGAAATGAAATTATGTAAGGCAGGAATGAGCACGTTGTTTATGCGGATTGCTTTGGGCTTACGTATGTATTTCAAAACAAATATTTATTTGTAAATATACGTTTCCGATACGTTGTTCTTGCGGATTTCTTTGAGCTAACGTATATATTTTCAAAACACGTTACCAAAATAATTCTGCATGAACTGAATGTATATATTGTATATATATATATATATATATATATATATATATATATATATATATATATATATATATATATATATATATATGGGGAGACAATAATTAGTATTCAGGTCTTTATATATATATATCATCAATACATATCTACTGAGACAATTTTTTTTTAGAAAGCGAATATATTTTTCGGAATAACATATATATTTGCGCCTACAAAATATATATTTTATGGACACTATCTTTTTTCGGAGTAACATATATATATTTGTCTGTATCATATATATATTTTAGGGACACAATATATATTTTTCGGAGTAACATATATATATTTGTCTTTATTGTATACTTTCATATTGTCCCTTTAGTTTGCATTGAGAAAAGTGTGCACTATTATAGGTTATTGCATTTGTATGGCTAAATATTACTTGGAACTCGTTGTTTTGGCAAAGGACGACGAGCTTGCGAGTCGTCCTGCGCCAAAACAACGAGTTCCAAGTAATATTTAGCCATACAAATTCAATAACCTTTTTATTGTATACTTTCATATTGTTTTTGATCAATGTTAATTGTATGACTATTACTTTTCATTGCATTTGTGTTATTTTTATAGCTTTTGATGGAATTCCTATCTTGCCATTCAGTTTCATTTTGTGTGGATGATTATTTTGCGCGAAAATGACGTCGACGTCGGATGACGTCATCAAAAACAACAAGCGATTTTCTGAAGTTTGTTTACCATTCGATAACGTTAAAAACTGTGGGTGAGTGACCATTTGAATTATTTTATCAATTTTTGCCATAAAAGGTTGAAAAAAAACTCGTGTTTTTTTGTTGACACTATAGAAAGGATTCCGTTATTTTTATTTAAAAGTAGTTCCTTATTTCTATTTCGCGGCTCTTAGCAAGCACGAGCAAAAGTTCCCGTGCAATATCAATGCAATATCAATATTGCACGCTTAGCTCAATGCAAACTAAACGGGACAATATGAAAGTATACGATAATCTACGATATTGCACACATTGATATTGCACTAGAACTTTTTCTCGCGCTTGCTAAGAGCCACGAAATAGAAATAAGGAACTACTTTCAACGGATCCTGCCTATAGTGCAAAAAAAACGACGTGTTTTTGTTCAACCTTTTGTGGCAGAAATTGATAAAATAATTGAAATGGCCACTCACCTACTATTTTTAACGTTATCGAATGGCAAACAAACGTTAGAAAATCTTTTGACGTTTTTAATGACGTCATCCTACGTCGACGTCGTTTTCTCGCAATATAATCATCCACACAAAATGAAACTGAATGACATTATAGGAATTCCATCGAAAGCTATAACAATAACACAAATATAATGAAAAGTAATAGTCATACAATTAGCATTGATCGAAAACAATATGAAAGTATACAATAAAAAGGTTATTGAATTTGTATTGCTAAATATTACTTGGAACTCGTAGTTTGGGCGCAGGACGATTCGCAAGCTCGTCGTCCTTTGCCAAAACAACTCGTTCCAAGTAATATTTAGCCATACAAATTCAATAACCTATAGTATCATATATATTTTTTAGGGACACAATATATATTTTTCGGAGTAACATATATATTTGTTTGTATCATATATATATTTTAGGGACACAATATATATGTTTCGGAGTAACATATATATTTGTCTGTATCATATATATTTTTGTATTTAATATATAGAGGATCTTACATGAGTGCTCATTCATTATTGAATTTATTAAATGATTTGGCAAAATGATATAATGCGAGGCTCTTGCCGATCATTATATCATTTTTGCTAACAAGTTTAATAAATTCAATAATGAATGAGAAGGAATGTTAGATTATATTTATCACTTAACTCACATATTGACTTTAACGTTATGTTATACCACTAGTGGAATATCGAAATTACTGAATGGTGTTATTACACTCCCACACCGCATATTATGTGATAAATATATTTTACACACAACGTATATATTTATCTTGCAACATATAGTCACGTATGTGGCCTCATTAAGGTTCCCGGATTCCAATGTGTCCTTCCACTTTATATGGAGAGGCTCTAAATAACCTATGCAGTCGTTGAACAACATTCAGTTTTATTTTGCTAATTCTGTTCCACTTCTGTATCTACTTTAATTATCCTTCAAGTTAATTTAGATTTAGTATTTACCCTACTTTAATAACCAATCAGAATTTCAAATAATGCTTACACTTTGTCGTGAAGAATTACTACCAGCGCTTTTCACACGTTAGAGTGTACCCTATATAGACACTATCGATACACCTGTGGTAAACACTAAGCCGGATAGAGTCTATGAAGAGAAATCACTATTAAGAAACCGCGGACGGTCGCTACGCTCCCTCCCTTTCGGTTTCTTAGTGGTGAAGATGTCTTGCATAGCCTCTATCCTATACATCAACTGTACATATTCATTTGACGTATTAGCAAAGTAAATGAAGCGACCGTAAGAAGCGAATACTGGGTTTCTATTTTGTTAAAATTCCATTTAATGAATACGAACTTACTTATCTTAACAATTCAATAACCGATAACATTGATATGCAAATAAACATTCCCTCGAACGCAGCGTACCATTGCACTAGGACGCATGCGCAATGCGCCTTGAACACTTAATAACATAGTGATTGCACTTCATAAAATGGAGACATAATTTGAAATTTAATGAAATAAGTTACAAAATCTAGTCGATCTGATTGGATTGAAAAGTATGTTAAACACTAATTGATTTTAATTACATCTACTCATATGCAAATAGTATAACATTATATATATAAACAGTGTTGACCTACGTTGTGGGGGGTTGCAAGAGCCTGCACATAGTAGACGGCCCAGTTGACCTCAGACGGTTCACTTTCCCAGTTAGTGAACTCTCCCTGGAGAGTCTTACCCCAAGTGTTTTTCTATTGATATTCATGTTACAGTCAAATGTATCAGGATGATTGCTGTGTGTATCCTTATTGCTGTAACTACACCAAGCTTACTCTATAACTGAAGTGTAGTGTTCTACCTTCGTTGTTATGTGATTATTGTGTAAGCTATACGTATTAATTATACAACGTAATTACACCGCGATTTGATCACGGAGTGTGTGTTCAAATATCTCACTGAGTATTTTAACCTAGACTAACAACAGTGTCTACTTTACCAGGAAAACAATATCCTGTATGCAAAAGATCTTTCGGAATAAAAATTCCTTCGTCAGCTGCTATAAAGAAGCACCGTTGTGTTTCAGTATAGGCGTTATAGCCTTAATACACGTATACGCAGTATTGCGCAATTTAAATTGTGTATTTTTGTGTAATCAAATGTGTGGTCTCTGTTGTTACCGTGGTCTTTATATTATTGTCTATTTACTTCCAATGTTAAAATGTATGCATATGCAACAATTTCCAATCTTTGTTTATATCAGAATATTCAGAGGTTGACATTCAGTAATCGATTTATGTTAATTGCAACTGAAAGCTATTTCAGTCACCCAATATACAGTACAGTATAGTGTAGTTTGTTGTATTGGTAGCTATGTGTTGTAGACATGTATTGTCAGGTGTCCTGAGCTATTTATTACATTTATTATATTTATTGCATCTTGGCATAGTTGTGCGATGTGTAGTTATCTTTTTATGTAATAGAGTCACTTCCTTCATATACCCAATGTATTGTCACTACAATTCGATTACTGCGGTCAATCTCCAATATTCGCCCTACTGTAGCGAGGGAGTTTTTAACAGCATAACATTCACCCGAAGTGAATATTGTCAGTATAGTGCGAGTCTGTTTCCCGCGTACTATACTTTAAGAAGTCAAAAACAAGTTTCTGACTTATATTTTAAGCAAATGCGTGTTTGGTTACCGCTTTAACTTTGCTTTGAGTATATGGCGTGTTTGGTTACCGCTTTAATATACTGCTTATTCGCAAGCAATTACGAGTTGGTTACCGTTTAAATTGCTTGTATAACTGATTTCAATTTCACCAAGGGTTTAATTGATTTCAGTGTGTAGTCGAGTCACTTGCGTTCTTGGAAACCCAAATACACCAAATCATTTGTCACATGACAAACGATGCATTTTAGAATGTCCTACGATTTGCACGACTGCTGGAAAGTTTGCAGTTCAACGAGAAACGAGTTTATCCGACATTTCTTTTACTATTATGTGCAAAACTAAACATGTATGGTAATTCTGTTTGCTTACATACACTATAATCATTTCTAATAAATATTGAAAAGGGTATCCCTTAAAAACAACAACAAGAAATATAGTAAAAAGTATGTTCAATGTAATTCAGTGCTTGATATAATTGTTTACCCGAGTAGATTATAGTCACTTACTGAATCGCTTCCTTGCAAACCACTGGGCTTCTTTAGCGTCGGGCTTCACGAAGTCGGGATGGAGGGCCAAACGATGAAACAAATCGCATGTTCCACATTTTTTCACGCCTATTAGGAAGACATACGGTAAGCATCTCAAATGTTTGCCCTTGCCTTCAGTATCTTTTTGCTCGTACCAACATGGATTCTTGAAATTTGGGTCAAATTCAATTGGACGCTGAAATAAGGTATACGTATAAGTACAACTTTAGTAGGTCTGTATAGGTTATATAGACGACCAACTAAACATCCAACATACGCTCGCAAGCACGCACACACACACACACACACACATACACACATACATACATACATACACAACTTCATACGTACGTACATACGCACGCACGTACGCACGCACTTACACGCGCACACGCACACAACATACATACATACATAACTACCTACGTACTTGTACAGACGCACGCATGCACTCGCGCTCGCAGTTGTCTCCCCAGAGCCTCAACAACAATTTCTAGTTGTATTATCTATAACCACTAGTTTTAATGTCGTTATTAAAAATAAATAAATACAAAAGGTGAATAAAGAAATGCATTGTTTTTGCATTGCAACTTCCATGTTCGAGAATGCACATGTGTTGTCTGTCTGCAGCGAAAACGTTCTATAGTATTTCATATATAATAAATGTAACAAAATGTGAAATAAAAGAGATTTAGATAACCTTTAGTGTTGTTTAAATATTGATTGAAATGTCATCATCCGACAAGCGTCTCATAAGGACATATGTTGCTTAGAAACCGATTATGTATTTCAAGATAACATTTTACAGAGAAGATATTCTTCCATTTATATTTAACCAACTATATAATATCAAAGACAAGTTTAATTAAGTCACTGTTCTATAGCCTTAACACTCATGTTATCCATTTAAAATCAGTTTACTGTAAAAAGCAAGTTTTCAAGGCAACGTTTCACCTAACTAGACACAATTCAAAACGTTGATAACGTTAAATGTTTGTCTTCAAGTTTGTTTTGTCGTGCACCTAATGGTTTGTATTATATTGTTACTCTGGCTTCTGCCATGTTTTTGAGTACTTACTTTGTGTATTCCTATGCTTTTGTCTTTTCGGATATATATGATAGTATTATAAGATCAGTATACCGCTACATTGATAACATTACTAAATGAGAATGGGTCACATGTATTTTGAATAATGTGTGTAATGTTTAACGATTATAGTCTTGATCATTTTTGACGCTTGATTGTAAATACAAATGTCTTGACCATTTGTTTGAAATTGGAAGCACGTGACCGTAATTATTATTTTTTTATTAAAGTATTTCTGACCATCCGCATTTAGTTCGTCGATATATTAATGAAGTTTCCCTTTTTGTTTATCTTCGTTTATTAATAAATGTATTGTCTTTCTGCCTTTCTGTAAATCTTGGATATCACGTGTTCCTGTCTCAACCAATCAGGAACGATACCAGTGTAGCGGCAAAAATCAAACTTTGTTCAGGAGGACTGTTCTAGACGTTTGTATTAAAAACAAGCAAGCGTCGCACATAATCTAGACTATAACGATGATTGTATATGATTGTTTGGTTTATAAACCGGCGTCTAAAATTATGTATCGTTCTGGGTGTGTAAGCCCTCGGGGTGAAACCAGCTGGTGTATAACGCAATGAGCGGGTGGAGCGGGTGGACAGATAGGTCATATGTTTGTGGAGGCGAAACCCCTCAGGGATACGTGTTTGGCCCGTTATCAAACCTCACTGGAGGCACATCACATCGTAACCTCACTGAAGGCTCATCATCATAAATAATCCTCAACCCCCACAGGAGGCAATTGATGATCATCAACGCTAACTGGAGTCGCGCACCGTATTCATCAACTCGCGCATCAGGTTATTAGTATTAGAGTGTTAGTTTCTCTGTAAATTTACTGATGATTAAATAAGAAACACCAGCAACAATATTCATACCTCGTGTCATCTATAAACAATAGATTCAGTCAGTATTTACTATACTACTACTTTACTACTACAAACGTCTCATACGCTAATACAACATTGTTTTTTGTTGTTTTTTGGCTTTGTTTTTTATCTTTCATCTGTGTATTCCCTTGTTTTTCTTTGACAATTGTATGTATATTTGACATAGTCATATTGAAAGTTGCCCAAAACGTATTTAAATGCAGTCATTGCCGTTGATTCTTTCCCGAGTTAGCCCCAACCACTCATGACATGTAATACATATTCATTAGCAATAATTAAACCGAATGTAAAATGTGGGTTATTGGAATTTACATTTTATATATGAAACTGAATAGCATTATAAGGGTTTTCATTTGTATTCGGCCTGACGCAAAGCACTCTCCCAGATCGTCTGAGCTACCTGTAAAACTGCTTAGCTAGTCAGAGTATATACTAGTCAAAATTTCTAAGTACCCATCTAAGAATAGGTCAATATTCTCATTGTTTTGTGCTCTTCGCGCTTGATTAGAGCTACGGTTAAACTGCAAAACAACGAGTGTAAATCGTCTGCTCTGATGGCATGAACGTATTTTAAAGCTTTCAAGTCGATGTGTTTTCTTAGAAATAAGTTATAACACTAATACGTCTGGGTATATATGATTTTGTTAAGTACTTCGAACTAGTGCAGCTTTCGATGTTCCGAATTCTAAAATATGCCAACTAAAATTATTGGACATCCTGTTTTACTAGCATTACCACTACAAATGCGTTTGCAAAAGAAATGTTTGAAATATTTAATGTTAACGCTGAAATACAGTTTCTTGCATTTAAACGATATTCAATTAAAAGTGAGGTAATTAGGATTGTCCATTGTTACCTGTTTTTAAAAGTGTACATGCATTGCTGCATGTTCATTATTGATTTGGCCTTGAAGAAAGTTAAAAACAGTATAGATGCAAACATGTTTATCTGGTATGCAAATTATTTATGAAAATTCATTTTTGATGATGTGGACTGTTTTCATTGGACTATTTTATGCAAATTCATTTGTGGTGAACTTTGGACGGTTTATAAACAAGCCAGCTCTGGGAGCATCCAAACAGTGGGAGATCAATTTCAGTATTCTTTACTGAAGTTAATTTAAATGTAGATGCTTTTATAAAATATATTTGTGAGAGAATTTATTTATTAGTGTGCTCATTATTCATAGTACCAGTGAAATTAGATATTTTTACTAAACTGGAAATATTGGAAATTAATTTAGACTTAAAGGACATTTGCTGTTTTGGATTAAAGAGACACTTACTGTTTTGGATTAAAGAGACACTTACTGTTTTGGATTAAAGAGACACGTGCACACCTGATTTAAAGGACTATTGGATAATTGTATTTGGACTTAATAAAAAAATTGGATATTAATGAAAAACTGGATGTGTGTCATGATGATTCTGTAAGTGAATATTTTATGTAAATAAATTTGTTAATTATGATTTTGTGTGGCTGGTTTTGCTTTCTTTCTTGTTACATTTTACTCGTAACACCATGTGTTACAAGTTTTAAATGTAACGATAAAGGAAGCAAATCCACAACACACAAATATAATTAACACATTTATTTACATAAAATATTCACTTACAGAATGAACAAATCCAATTTTCCATTAATATCCAATTATTTAATTAAGTCCGAATAAAATTATCCAATGTTCCTTTAATTCACATTAACAAGTGTCTCTTTGATCCAAAACATTAAGTGTCTCTTTAATCCAAAACATTAAGTGTATCTTTAATCCAAAACAGCAAATGTCCTTTTAGTCCAAATTAATTTCCAATATTTCCGATTTAATCCAAATATCCAATTTCACTATTATTATGAATGAGCACAATAATAAGTAAATCCTCTCACAAACATATTTTATACTTTTAAAAGCATCCAATTCAAAATAAACGTTTTACTGAATACTAATATTCTGAACTAAACTACTGAGCTGCTCCCAGAGTCTGTTTTCATACTGCCATCGATTGCTCCAAAGCTTCCCCACTAAAACAGTCCAATGAGAACAGTCCAAATCATCATAATTGAATTTGCATCAATAATTTGCATAAATGTAAACATGTTTACGTGTATTCTAATTTTATCTGTTCTTTAATCTGTTTATCTGTTCTTTAAGGCTAAATCAATAATAATATATAAATGGGTCACATTTTCATGTATTTTTTTTATATTATTGCATACAGATTTTATGAAGTTTATATCTTTAAGCGGACTTCGATTCATGTTATGTGTTTCATCAGCTCATTTCATGTTTTCATATCAAGTGAGGGTAACTCTCAAAAGATGGAATAATTTAAACAACAAAAAAAATGTTTTGCAAAATATGGGTCAAAACAAAATACTTATCACACAAATATTTTAAAATATATTTAAAATGAGAAAATTAGTTACGATACAAAAGTGAGTAATTGGAAGTTTTGTTCAGTATATAGCCCGGCATGGTTTTCTTTATTTACACTGTCCCGTTTAATCAGGGTGATAAAGAGGTAACAGTGAGGTGTAACCGGGTATAGGTAAATGGTGAATAATCGATTCCTAACCGTATGTCCTCAATAGCTCAGTTGTTAGAGCGCTAATACGGTAAACCAGACACCCCGGGTTCGAGTCCCAGTTGAGGCACGTTTTTTTCACCACCTGTTGTAAATGGGGACTTGTCCCGGATCAAGCAGTGATTCTCCGATATAATTAGAAATTCAGGGAAGAATTTCAGTCTGTTCGGGTTGTATGTAACCGGGTACAGGTAAATGGTGCATGGTACGGTAAACCAGACACACTGGGTTCGGGGTCCCGGCTGAGGCACTATCTTTTCACCACCTGTTGTATTTGGAGGCTCGTACGGGATCATCCAGAAAAGCATCAGCAGTGGTTCTTCGGTATAATTAGAAATTCAGGGACGAATTTCAGTCTGTTGGGGGCGTATTAACGGGTACAGGTAAATGGTTAATAATCGACTCCTAACCGTATGTACTCGATAGCTCAGTGGTTCATACGCTGGTACGGTAAAACAGACACACTTGGTTCGAGTCCCGGTTGAGGCACGATTTTTTCACCACCTGTTATAGAGGTTGTGTGCACCCTAGAAACTGGATTGAACTTGGATAAACTATCGAGATATTATTAAGATACGTATTTCCTACCTGATGAGTTATTTTAGGGTGCCGAAACCACGTGACAACGTAAATAATTAAAGTAAATACTGCTTTGGCAATAACTTGTGTACTAACTGTGTCCCACTGGGCTTTTGTGAGAAAGTGTCGATTCTTACGGATGGAATTTATTTTTACAGTATTGGTTCTACCCAGGGATAATGGGGTGGTCTGCCTCTACCACAAACAAATCGAGCGTCACATATGGCAATAAATGTGCTAGAACTGATACAAAATACCAGTCAAACAAACACAAGGTACTAAGTGTTGAATGCACTTATATGCCACCTATGGTATATAACGTGTGGGAACTGATTATCAAAGAAACCCGTGGTTGAAATATATGCAAAATAATCTGCCATTTTGGACAATTGCTTCAGCCATTTGAGATTGGGATGACATGGCTTGGGCAATAGGTCAAATGCAAATCATCTAAGTTTATGTCATATAATTATGTTATATGTTATTGTATATACTAGTTTTTGAGCTGGCTGTAGACCCCACTCCGGCCCTCCCACCCCCACCCCCAGGGGCAATTTTGTAGGGTATGATTTTCTGAAAGAACATACATTACGCTTCAAAATGAGACGTGTGTGCCATCAGAGCGTTGGGGCTTTAGTGAGTTTTTGGGGAAAACGTTGCGTTTTTAGACGAAAATCGTCGAAATATGAAATTATTTTTTAGAAAAATAATGGTATATATTAGAACCAATTTGAATTGATGATATATTTCTCGGAACCTATCTCTTCATGTCCCACCATATAATTTATGGATCCGATACTTAAATATTGAGATTTTGGGTAAATTTTTTAAAAAAATTGAATAAAATATCTGATTTCTGTAATACATTTGGGGTATTTAACTAAAAATTAGAAATATATCTAATACAATAGAAAAAAGAAATAGTGTAACCTTTTTGGGCAGGGTAAGGTCCAGTGATTAAATTGAAAAAAGTTCCAAACCGCATGATGTTTGGAAATGCCTTAATTTTGGGTCGAAAATTGTGTATTTTTGTCAAAAATCGCCGAAATCTGAAATTATTTTTTATAACTAGTTTGAACATAAACTTATCAAATTGAAGCAATAGAATGTTGCACAGTATACATATTCAAGTTTTCTCTGGCATCATATATAACATATGTGCTCAAATATTGGTATTTTAGGGCAAAATGTTGGAAAAAAACGACAAAAATCACTGATTTCTGTAATCCATAGGGGTATTGGGTTAACATTTAAAAACAAATATTTAATACAATATAATAAAGACATATTGTAATATTTTTGGTAGACAAAGGTCCAATAATTAAGTATAAAAAAGTTCTGAACCATATGATGCTTAACATATTGCCTTAATGTGCAGGCAAAAAATGTGTATTTCCGTCAAAAATCGACGGAGCCTGGAATTATCTTTTGAAAAAAGTTTGAATATAAATTCATCAACTTGAAGCAATAAAATGTTGCACACTATACATATTCAAGTCATTTATTGTATTAGATATAACATCTATGCTCAAGTATTTATATTTTGGGGCAAAATGTTGAAAAAATGACTAAAATCGCTGATTTCTGTAATGCATTGAGGTATTGGGAAAAAATTAAAAGTGCATAGAAAGAACGGAAAAACATTTTTTATAACATTTCTGCAGTCCAATGTGCAATAATATACCAGAAAACCCATATGAAGGTGGTAAATGCTGCTTTTTTTTGTTGGAAGAAAATGTTTTTTTAATGTTTTTTTAATAAAACATAAACGAAATCTGGATTTTTTCTTCAAAAAGTAATTTAAACATACATGTCGCCAGATGAGACAAAGAAGTGCCGTATTTATTCTATGGAACATTCCTACTCTCACCTGGCGATATTACCATTGACCCATCATATGTTTCCAAGTAGTGCATGGCACGCTGACATTTTATTTGCTTTTATAAGCAAACAAGCCTGCTCTAGCTGATACCTTATGGGAATTTGTTAAAAAATGACATGACATGACAGAACCTCCCAAACACATCATGTACTAGTTCTTGAGCTGGCTGTAGACCACATTCCCCCATGGGGGATTTTGTAGGGTATGATTTTCTGAAAGAACATACAATAAGTTTTAAAATGAGACAGGTGTGCCATCAATTCTGAGCGTTTGGCTTTAGTGAGTAACGTGCATGTAAACTACGTTACCTTTCATTACAATTAAAATTGCAATGTACATTAAAAACGTTGACTATCAATTAAATCAAAACCATGTAAAAAACATAATACATATACTTTTATTAATATAAGTTGAGAAGCTCTTCAAACATAATGAAACTATTCTGTAATTTACGTTACACCATATTCATTACCAAAAAAACTTATTTTTAGTTTGCTGTAAATACTGGTGTTCGTCAGTAAGGGTTTCTATATATCAAAATGTTAATTAGACTGTGTATAATATGCATATGTATACTAACCGAAGTTAAGGTGTAACACAATAAAAAGAAATCAAACATGGAGTCCAAGATGGTCCCGTTGTGTCACAAGATCTGTAAGTTGGCCCAGCAGCCGTCGTCCGAGGGTCGCTCAACGCTATTTCTCTATAACTATATTGTATATAGCTCTAGGTGCCATGTTCGAGGCCCGAACTCAGGTAGCCTTCCCCCTGATACGTTCTAGCGACCGAGTGGCCACGCGTAGCGGGAACCTTTGCCGACGCTGGCCAGCGTTCCCGTTGAGTCACAAAAACTGTGGGTCGGCCCAGCGGCCGTCGGCTGTGGGTCGCTCAAGGCTATTTCTCGCTATATAACTATACTGTATATAGCTCTAGGTGCCATGTTCGAGACCCCGAACTGGGGAAACCTTCCCCCTGATACGACCTAGGGACCGAGAACCACGCATAGCGGGGACCTTTGCCGACGGCTGGACACCGGTCCCGTTGAGTCACAAAATATGTGGATCGGTACAGTGGCCATCGGCCGAGGGTCGTTCAACGATATTTTCCTCTATACATATATAACTATACTGTATATAGTTCTAGGTGAGTTACGAGGTTCGAGACCAGAACTCGGGTAGACTCCCCCTGATACAGCCTAGCGATCGAACTCGGGTAGCCTTTCCCCTAATACGGACTAGTGACCGAGTGCCACATGTACTGGGGACCTTTGCCGACGGCTGTCCACCAGTCCCGTTGTGTCGCAAAATATGTGGGTCTGCTCATTGGCCGTACGCAGAGGGTCGCTCAACGCTATGGTTATATTTATAACGTATACTGTATATAGCTCTATGTACCATGTTCGAAATGCCAGTAACGTGGTAAAGTCCAAGTCGCCAGTTGGTACACGTACATGTTCCAAAATGATCTTCACATAATGGACATTCAGAAATATAGGGTGCACAATATGATGCCAGGAAACACCTGAATATGTATTCCTTGCAACATTATATTACTTCAATTTGATAAGTTTATGTTAAAACTATTTGCAAAAATAATTCCAGATTCCGTCAATTTTTGACAAAAATACACATATTTCGCCTTAACATTAAGGCATTTTCAAGCATCATACGGCTCGGGACTTGCTTCTACTTAATTATTGGACCTTTGTCTATCGAAAAATATTACAATGTGTCTTTATTCATATGTATTAAATTTATTTCTATATTTTAACCCAATACCCCCAATGGATTACAGAAATCAGTGATTTTTGTCATTTTTTCCAACATTTTGCCCTAAAATGATAATATTTAAGCACATATGTTATATATTGTGTCAGGAAAAACTTGAATATGTATGCTGTGCAACATTCTATTGCTTCAGTTTGATAAGTTTGTGTTCAAACTAATTTCAAAAAATATAATTTCAGATTCCGGCGATTTTTGACAAAAATACACATTTTTCGCCCCAAATTTAAGGCATCATGCGGTTTGGGACTTGTTTCTACTTAATCACTGGACCTTACACTGCCCAAAAAGGTTAATATTTCTTTTTTCTATTATATTAGATATATTTCTAATTTTTAGTTAAATATCCCCAATGTATTGCAGAAATCAGCGATTTTATTCAATTTTTCAAAATGTTTACCCAAAATCTCAATATTTAAGTATCGGATCCATAAATTATATGGTGGGACACGTAGAGATGCTTCCGAGAAAGATTCCATCAATTCAAATTGGTTCTAATATGTTCCATTCTTTTTCTAAAAAATAATTCCAGATTTCGGCGATTTTCGTCTAAAAACGCAGTGTTTTCCCCCAAAACACACTAAAGTCCCAACGCTCAGATGGCACACATGTCTCATTTTGAAACTTATTGTATGTTCTTTCAGAAAATCATACCCTACAAAATTCCCACAGGGGGTGAGGAGGGAGGGTTTCTCCTACAAACTCACAGTCTATACTACTTTACTATGAGGATACTAATACTAAAGGTAAATGTGTGTACCTTATGTGTAATACAATACTTATGTTCACGATATCAATGCACATGTTATAATAACAGTTTTAATAAATTACTCCACTAAAATTATAATACACGTGTGTGATGTGGTTGACGTTTTATCTACTTACTGTTATATACTCCTCAACATAATTAAGGACCACGTTTTGATTTGTGTCATAATTGTGCCATTATTGAACATTTTACTGTGTTTTTACAGTTGTATAAGTTTAACTTTATTATTTAACAATTATTACTTGACTCAAAAGTATTAATTTTTCATATGGATATGAAATGCAGATTATTAAAGTAGCTATCCCGCCAACAACAGCAAAAGTTAAAAACATATGTACATCGTTTCTAAATCTACTGACGACGCGGTATATATATATAATATACATAACTGACATATTTTGAGAATCCAGACTCTATAGACACTATAAACGGCTTTAACCAGACAGGACAAACCCCGAAACTGGAGTGTCGAATTAAGAGTTACCAACTCATAATTCATTCTACGCATTTTGAATCACATGTATTGTAAAACTCCGTCAATAAACCTATACTTTTAATCGGCATATATACATTATTATACGACCTGAACACCGTAATAGAGTTTTGATAAACGTTTTTCCTTAGTATAGCTTTTCCGTTATTTGGCGGGTAAGTTTCTTTAAAGATTAAGTAATTATCATTGTTGTTTTTTTGTGGTCCTTAAATTATTTTGAGGAGTATATATTACAATGTAGCATAGCTACAAGATGAGAGGAATTGGAAGGTAACCATATAAGCCGTGATGAATTTGGTACAGTAAGACTACCAGAGTGAAACAAAAATCGCTTAAGAAAAATTACAATCGATTGTATCCGAGATTAGGTCATTTTGGTTAGTTTTTTATTGTTAGAGACAATCGGCACATCACTATTAAAACAGTCAACACATTGTTGATTTTAAAAGGTACTTAAGGAAGAAACAACAACTCAATTCGTGAATATCCTCTCTACACTGAACAAAATTTCTAAGTATCGACTTTTTTCTTATTTTAAATATATTTTAGAATGGATATATAAATATATCTACATAATATATATACAAAATACTTTTCAAAAAGCACTGGATCCCCGAGGGGATACGAAAATGTTGGAATAAATTAATAGATGGGGAAAAATCATTTATACAGTGCTACAGTTTATAAAAACCCAAGCGCTTTCGGCTTACGCCTTCATCAGGGGTACACAAACACGAAAATAACAAATACGAACACTAAAATACACGGCAGTTTAAATCAAACTCTTTAAAAAAAACTTATCGTTTGGCAGTGTTGCAGAAACTGGTTACTTTGAATAGACACTCTGGAGCCAAATGTGATACTAATAAAAGAAAATATCTCGTTTGATGAGGGTAAAACTGTACCCTGACATTTAGTTATGAAGAGAGAGTAAAAATGTGAAAAAGATAACGCAAACCCTACCTCAAAACCTAAAACCTAAAATCGATACTGCAGGATAAAGTATAAAGCAACTCCAAAGCTAAAAAACAATGAATAGGGCTAAACAAATTAAATTAAATTATATAAATGGAGATGTTTTGATCAAGTGAAGTAACAAAAGTATTAATAATAGACCTTTGCTAGTTGGATGAAAGTAAAAGTGTACGCTGACATTTATGATTAGTTATGAAGTGAGAGTATGTGAGTGAATAACCCTACCTCTATACCTAAGACAAAGAATCGATACTGCAGGATATATTAATAACAACTCCAAAGTTAATTGAAGCTATGAATAAGGCTACAATAATATATAAATGGAGAAAAGTGGATCAAGGGTAGTAATAAAAACCGGAGTATGTGTTTTTACATTTATATATTCAGTAAGATGTATCTAGTCCCCTTTGTTGATTCCTACTGGATGTTTTGTGTTTAAGCGTCTTATCCAGTACGTTTCACGCAATTTACGTTCTGCGTGAAACGTACTGGATAAGACAAAGAATCGATACTGCAGGATATAGTAAAAACAACTCCAAAGTTGATTGAAATTCCCGAGTTGCGTTTCTTTTTTCCTTTAGTATATAAAACAATTTGTTTTGTTTGCATTGTGTTTACGTCATTTTTAACACATTTTAGGCCATATATGATGATCAATTTTTGTTTTAATTGTTTTGTGTGGTAGAGGCAGACCATCCCATTTTTCCTGGATAGAACGAGTACTGTGTACCTCCCACCATCCGTAAGAAACAGATATTAAACTATTTGATTCGCGGTTTGGTCTTTTGTAGCTAATGGTGCAGCAATATGGGGTACTCAGACTTACTATTGTACTGAAGCCTTACAATATAGAGCAATATGGGTATTTTTGAGTACAACAAGAAACACAAGAATTTGTGTTGGACAAATAATACAATTTAGTCAAATGCCTAAAATACAATATTCTTGTATTGTTTTAATAGCAAAGGTTATAGATATAATAGCGTTTTAAATAAGCTGTCTAAAACTGAGTTTAATAACGTTCCAAGTGTAAGTATTCCTATTGCTAAACGTACTTTTTTGTTGATGTTAAGAGTGCATCTTTAAATCAGTTTATAATAAATTGGAATATAGATATTATACATTGTACATAGTTATTTAAAACTACATTTGAAACAGACACGTATTGTCAACTAAATATTGCCAAGAAATCATAGGGCAGCGTATTCTACATTCCGTTGTAGCGTAGCACAATTAGACAAGAGATACATGGTATGAACGACTTCAAATTAGTCAGAGAGTTTTGTCCATTTTGTAATATTTATGTGGAAGATGAAGTTACATGTCATTTATATAATGATATTAGAGCTAATTTATATGATAAAGCATTCATCCTAAATGCTTATTTTAATAACTCTACAGATGAACAAAAATTAATAAATTTATTCACAATGGCAGACTTAATTCGTATGTGTGACAAATCCTGCTTTATAATTCTGCAACGTCGATCTAGCCTTTTGTATCTCTAGTCTGTTTTACTTCTTAAATTTGCCAACAAGTGTCACTTTTATATATGTAAATAATGTCAGTTTGTTTTATCATGTCATGATTCATTTTATTTCCTTCTATGTAAATGGTGCTAATCAGTTTCTGTCTAATCTGATCAAAGGTGATAAATGATATTTTTTTACTAATTAATGCCCAACAGCGCATTGTTTATTTTTCAAATCTTACACTACTCATTCTTAGTGCATATTTAATAAATAAATTAGCATCATTTACATAGTCTTAATGTGTAATATATTTGCTAATAGCATTTTAGTTTGATGTAATAAGTTACTTTTATAATGTGTTGGTAGTTGTAAAACTATAATCTCTTATAATTCCAATTAGAATGACATAGCTATCTTATAGTGTTTACGATGTATTATGTAGGTTTGTATTTATCGTAAACCATGATGAGACCTTAATAAAGAATACAGACCTACATCATTCCATTTGACTATTTAGAAAGTCAAAGAAGGAAATGCACACGGTGTGTTTGGATAGTTAAGGAAAACGGCACAGTGTATTTGGATAGTCAAGTGAGGAAATGGACACGTTGTATTTGGATAGTCAATCAAGGAAAATGACATAGTGTATTCGGATATTCAATTAAGGAAAAGGATACGGTGTATTTGGATAGTCAATTTAGGAAAATGACACAGTGTATTTGAAAAGTAAATTAAGGAAAATGACACGGTGTATTTGGATAGTCAGTAAAGGAAAATGACACGGTGTATTTGGATATATTAAGGCAAATGACACTGTGTATTTGTATAGTCAATTAAGGAAAATGACACAGTGTATTTGGATAGTCAGTTAAGGAAAGTAACACAGTGTATTTGGATAGTCAATTAAGGAAAAGGACACGGTGTATTTGGATAGTTAATTAAGGGAAAGGTCATAGTGTATTTGGATAATCAATTAAGAAATGTGACACGAAATATTTGAATAGTCTATAAAGAAAATAACACAGTGTATTTGGATAATCAATTAAGGAAAAGGACATGGTTTATTAGGATATTCAATTAAGGAAAAGGATAAGGAGTATTTGGATTGTCAATTAAAGGGAATATAGTCACATTGAAAAACATCATTATTATTAAGAGTTCTAAATAACTTTGAAAACGGTGAAAGAATTATCAACATTGCAAAGAAGTATGGAAAGCCGCAGTGGACCCTGCGATTATGATTATTTTTTACTGTATGTTTAACTGAATTATTATAATCACCACATTTCTACGATTTCGGTAGATTATTATGATTATATTAAAATATCTGCAGTCACGTTATTATTTTAACCATACATTATTATCATAATCCCAAAATAATAACAACATCCCAACGATTTATTTATTAAAACCCACACGTGTAACATTATTCTAAAAATCCATACATTTTTATTTTTATTCTAAAAATATCATGATTCTAAGTATTCATACATTTTTAGCTCTCTGAAAATCTATACATTTTTACCTCTTTGAAAATCTATGTATTTTTAGAATCATTATTCGGAAAAATCAATATATTTTTCTTTCTCTGAAAATCTTTACATTTTCAGCTGTGCCGGTTATAATTCTAAATCTCGCGAGACAATTTATGTCCGGGAGACTTGGCAAAATGTTGTGATTATAATAATAACAATCACAGCATAAAATTCTGCATGTGCTAGTGGTGGGCAGAGTGTTTAGGGGAATAGGTGGGCAGTCGGTTTAAGGGAACGGGTTTGACAGGAGAATTAATGAATGGGGATTGGCAAGATGATTAAGATGAGATGATGATGGGCAGGGGTTTAATGAATGAATTGAGTGTGGCTGGGGTTGGGGCGGGGTGGGAGTGGAAGCAGGAATCTTAAGGTATGCGGGCGGGCTTGAGGGTTTAAGAGAAAAAAATGTGTATATGGGGAGGGGAGCAGAAAGCTTAGGGATGCGAGAGGAAAAGAGGTTTAATAGAAGAAATGTGTGTGTGTGGGCGGGGTGGGGAGCAGGAAGCTTACGGGATGCGGATGGGCAGGAGGTTTAAGATAAGAAATTGTGCGGCGGAGGGGAAGCATGAAGCTTAATTGATGCGGGTGGGCAGGAGGTTTAAGGGAAGAAATGTGTATGTGTGGGGTGGCAGAAGGAAGCTTAAGGGTTGCGGGTGGGCAGTGGGTTTAAGAGAAGAAATATGTGTGTGGGGAGGAGGAGCAGGAAACGTGAGGGATGTGGGTGGGCAGAAGGTTAAAGAAAATAAATGTGTATATGGGGAGGGAGAAGAAGGAACCATAATGGATGCGTGTGGGCAGGAGGTTTAAGAGAATAAATGTGTGTGGAGGGGATTGGCAGGAAATTTAAGGGCATGGGGTTTAAAAGAAGAAATGTGTGTGGGGTGGGGGAGTTGGGAGCAGGAAGCTTAAGGGATGCGGGTGGACAGGAGTTTTAAGAGAAGAAATGTGTTGGTGGGGTGGGGGTGGCAGGAAGCTTAACGGATGTGGGTGGGCATGAGGTTTAAGAGAAGAAATGTGTGTGTGTGGGAGTGGGAAGCAGGAGACTAAATGGATGCGGGTGGACAGGAGGTTTAAGAGAAGAAATATATGAATGTGTGAGTGTTGGGGTTGGGGCGGTGGTCTTTATGAAGCTAACATGGCATACTCCTTTATTCCCGGGAGGAACTTGGAAAAATAAAACGAAACATAAATACAAATCCTAAACAGTTTAAAAATTCAGTAAAAGTCATAGTGGGCATGATTGGGTGGGGCGAGGGTAAGGGTAAGGTTGGAAAGTTACCATTTGCCAGCATAAAATGTTTACATTACTGACAAATATCGCTTGCACGAGCACCATTTTGGTCCCAATGAAAAATATATATTTCGGGGGAGGACCCCGAACCGCTTGTGGAAAAGGTGCACCTACTCCAACCCAAACCCTCCCACACTCTGCGCTTTGCACGTTGTATTACAGGAGTGGGATGAAAACAGGTCATGCTACGCCCCTGCCTACCCATCCCATTCGTTAAACCTCCTGCCCACCCATATCCTTTAAACCTCCTGCCCAGCCCCCAAACCGCAGCAGATATATTATTATTTTATAGGCACACATTGTTATAACTGATTTCTCGCGAGATTTCTTATTTTTGTGTGATTATTGATCATTATTATAATTATAATAATGCTCGACTTTGGGTGGTGTTACTTTTAGGCAGGTTATAGTAATGTGGCGAACATATGGAAAGCCGCAGGTGACCCTGTGATTATAATTATGTTTTACTATATGTTTAACCGAATTATTATAATCACCACATTTCTACGATTTTGTACGTGTTATTATTATTCTCAAAATCCATACATTTTTAGCTGTCTGAAAGTCATTTTTTATCGCATTAAAAATGTTAAAAAATATTTAAAACCCACACATGTATACATTATTATTATAATCTGTCCAAAAATAATAACAACATCACTACGATTTTATTTATTAAAACCAACACGTGTAACCTCCCTTAGTTCTCTGAAAATGTATACATTCTGAAAATCGATACATGTTTAGCTGTGTATGTTATAATTCTAAATCCCGCGAGACAATTTATGTCCGGGAGACTTGGAAAATGTTGTGATTATAATAATAAAAATCACAGCATAAAAGTATGCATGTGCTAGTGGGAGGCAGTGTGTTTGAATGGATGGGCAGGCGGTTTAAGGGAGCGGGTTGGACAGGAGGATTAATGAATGGGGATTGGCAAGAGGATTAATATGAGATGATGATGGGCAGCAGGATTGATGGATGTGAATGGGCAGACAGTTTAAGATAAGAAATGAGTGTGGTTGGGGTGAGGGTGGGGTGGGGGTGATGGAAGCAGAAAGCTTTAGGAATGCGAGTGGGCAGGCAGGAAGGTTTAAGAGAAGAAATGAGTGTGTGTGGTGTGGAGGGGGGTGGGGGCAGGAAGCTTAAAGGATGCGGATGGGCAGGAGGTTTAAGAGAAGAAATTTGTATGTGGGAAGAGGGGAGCAGGAAACTTAGGGGATGCTGGTGGACAGGACGTCTAAGAGAAGAAATGTGTGTATAGGCGGAGTGGGGAGCAGGAGGCTTAAGGGATGCGTGTGGGCAGGAGGTTTAGGAGATGAAATGTGTGTGTTTGAGGGGGGAGGACACGAAGCTTAAGGGATGCGGGTGGGCAGGAGGTTTAAGAAAAGAAATGTGTATGTGTGGGAAGGAGAGAGGAGCAGGAACCTTAAGGGATGCGTGTGTGCAAGAGGTTTAAGAGAAGAAATGTGTGTGTGTATGGTGGGGGTGGGGGCAGGACGCTTAAGGAATGCGAGTGAGCAGGAGGTTTAAGAGAAGAAATGTGTGTGGGGTGGAGTCATGAGCAGGAAGCTTAAGGGATGCGGGTGGACAGGATGTGCGTGTGTGTGGGAGTTGGGAGCAGGAAACTTAAGGGATGCGGGTATACAGGAGATTTAAGAGAAAACATATATGCGTGTGTCAATGTTGTGGTGGTGAGGTGGGGGGGGGGGGGGGGCGGGGGCCGGGCGGGGTTGCAGCAAGCTATAGTCGCATACTCCTTTATTCCCGGGAGTAACTTGGAAAAATCAAACGAAAAAAAAACATTGTTATAACTGGCTTCTCGTGAGATTTCTTATTTGTGTGTGATTATTATAATTATAATAATGTTCGACTTTAGGGGTTTTATTTTTGGCGTGGTTATAATAATGTGGCGAACATTTTAATAAAGTCGTTGAGTTGGTTATTATAATAACATTACTGCATGAAGCGATTACAATAAAAAAAATAACATGTATACATTTTCAGAATGTATCCATTTTTTTCAGAATGTAATCATAGATTATTACGATATTTTTTTTTAACATTTTCAGAATGTATACATTTTTTTTCAGAATGTAATCAGAGACTATTATAATAAAAAATGTTAACATTTTCAGAATGTATACATTTTCAGAATGCCTACATTTTTTACAAATATGGATTTTCAGAATAATGATAACACCTACGAAATCGTAGAAGTGTGGTGATTATAATAATTTAGTTAAACATATAGTAAAAAATAATTATAATCGCAGGGTCCCCTTCGGCTTCCCATAAAGAAGATATAACCATTTGAAGGTTGTTCTAAAATTGATATGGGAGTCGTCATGTTGAGAACTATGACGTCAATAACTGCACGTGAATGCAAAATCCTGTACTGGTCAAATAATGCATTATTACCCTTAAATATACATGTTTTTGTATACAGTTGCTGTATTTTCCCCCTATAATTCATTAAATTATCATATTCATAAATATTCTACATATGGTCGTTTAGTACTATGACGTCATAGTTCTCAAACTGGCGGCGTCCATATCAGCTTCTACAGAACCTTCAAATGGTCATAACTTTGTTTATCATCCGATTTTGATAATTTGTTCACCCTTTACCAAGTTTTTCTGAACTCTGAAGAATAAAGATTGTTTGGCTGTGTGGTTATATTCCCTTTAAAGAAATGGACACGGAGTATTTGGATAGTCAATTAAAGAAATGGACACGGAGTATTTGGATAGTCAATTAAAGAAATGGACACGGAGTATTTGGATAGTCAATTAAAGAAATGGACACGGAGTATTTGGATAGTCAATTAAAGAAATGGACACGGAGTATTTGCAATTAAGCAAAAGGACACGACTAGTGTTGAATATCTAAAATAACTTGATATTATCCGTGTAATACAATGATTGACTATTTGCCTTATGCGTGTACTTTTGAACGACTTAAAATCGACTAGAGCGGGTGTACGGTATCAGCCATGACATTTAGATAACATCTGTTACGAGTTTGAGGTAACAATTAATATACGTTTGTAAAAATATATAAATGTTGCCGAAGAATTGCTACACAAACATATAAACTGCAGAAATACAAAACAGCGACAACTACATAACATAAAACATAAAAAATATACTAATACGATGCACGAGAGCTTAGCACACTTGCCACAGAGTTTCAGGGTTCGATGCCCGGATTATGTAATCATGTCTTTGGTTTTCAAACGCGCTACCTCAGTACTTAAGGTGGAATCACACATGATTTTTTTTGGAAACTGCATATGAAATTTATACCAAATTAAAATTTAACCTTTTCTGAATGTGGCACTGAATTTATTTGTTTAATAATCAGTAAGGCCTTTAAGCTATGACGTCGTAAAGAATGCATGTTTCGTCACTTTTGACGCCATTTTTCATACACTCAATTTTCCAGAAAGTTTGTATAATTTTATTCAAATAATAACGAAATTTTGAGAAAATATTATATACATGTATTATTAAAGCGATTGTCTGATATAAAAAAAATTGTTCAGCTGTAAACTTGTTCGAAAACTACACTGAAAATTTGTGTTTTTGAAATGTCCGTATTTCTGAAAAACATTATGTTTGATGCAAAATTCTGAAAAAACGTGTATTCGAAAAAATATATCGATTTTTTATCTGTTATTTAATAGTGTCAATCAAATCTGTTCGTAGCAAGAGAAATATATCGAGTCCATGTCGTCTTCTGGATGTTAACGTTTTACTAAATACAACCCCTTCACAAAAAGACGTCTGCATGTATTTTTCAGGTAAATGTGTACGACTTCCCTGAAATGGTAGTTCGCAATGAAAAACAACAAAAACTACTACAACAACATACAAAAAAACACACACACTATGGAATGCTTGCTTTTTTCTTTGTACTGATTATGCATTATTTTCTAAATAAAGAATAGTTTTTTTTATAAATTTGAGTAAAGATGTTAAGCCATCATTGCCGGAAACATGAATAACCATCCCGTGAACACTTAAAAGATCTCCTTGAACATTTCGGATAGAGCTCGCGAATACCACCCATCTTACACTATTCATGCTCGTAATCCTCGGAAACGAAAAAGAAAGAAGAAAAACACGCACTTACGTCTTTTAATAAATCATGTGCTTTGTATGTACTTGATCTATGAATAGCAGTGTCGACTTCTTCGTTTGAACTATTCCATTTTAATACGGCCTCATCTATTTCCTCTGCCTTTGTCTTTATGTGTCCTACTTGATCTTCTTTTTCTCCGTAGTTCTGTTCACCATTTTCTCCCTTTTGCGTGGTAACGGATTTGGTCGTAGTTTCTATGGCTGTCGTTGTGTAGCTGTCCGACTGTTTATACGATTCCTTATCATTAAATTTAATATCTTGCGGTATAAATTCATCTGGTATGGCAACCTCTTGCAATTTATTAGCATTTAAGTCTTCTTTTTTTTTAACGCTAGAATATTCTTGATTCAGTTTAAATGTATTTCTCCGATAAACTGTCTGACAAATATGAAAGAAAAATAAAACTGATAAAAGAAAAGTTACTTTCTTGAAATATTTTCTTAATCTCATTTTGTTCAGATTGCATGTGACAAGGTTGTATTCCGACTATTATCCAGTTGTCATATTGGCTAAATGCACTGTGTCGACGTATAACGGACAGATGTACATATGTACTCTTTATTGGGTTTTTTTATTATACGAAACATTGTAAAGATAAATACTTCAATACAAAATAGTAGTCCTGTTCATATTTTACGCATTAACACAAGACAAACTAAATACTATCAAAGACGCATTAACACAAGACAAACTAAATACTATCAAAGACGCATCAATACAAGACAAACTAAATACTATCAAAGACGCATTAACACAAGACAAACTAAATACTATCAAAGACGCATCAATACAAGACAAACTAAATACTATCAAAGACGCATTAACACAAGAAAAACTAAATACTATGAAAGACGCATCAATACAAGACAAACTAAATACTATCAAAGACGCATCAATACAAGAAAAACTAAATACTATCAAATAACGAATCAACTAAAGTACTGTCAAATATTACATAAGTTTAGCCTAATATTTATCTGATTATACTAAAATTACTAAAATTACTGATCCAATCTGCAGTGTTTTTTAAGTACAAGAGGAGGAATTACCACCGGAGAGGACTATAATTATGATTAACTTAGGGGTGACAATTCTACGTAGAGACACGTGTGTTCGGTTATAGCTTAAAACATTATGCATGTTTACCTAGAAGTTACTTTACTATCGCCCTAAAAGTTACTCCGCTATAAGATTCTTCTATGGAATTTCCACCTACCTTCAACTTTTGATACCGTTGTTTAAGTTTACATATTATTATTATTATTACTCAGTATTCTTATTATTCTTATTATTCTTATGATTGTTGTTGTTGTTGTTTTTTATGTGTTTGTTTGTTTGTTTGTTGTTGTTTGTTGTTGTTTGTTTGTTGTTGCTTGTTGTTTCTGGTTGTTGCTGGTTTGTTGCTGGTTTGTTGCTGCGTTGTTGCTGCTTTGTTGCTGTTATTGTTGTTATTGTTGTTATTGTTGTTGTTGTTATTTTCATTATTATATTATGATTATTATTGTTATTATAATTCGGCTTAGAATTGTTTGTTTGTTGTTGTTTGTTTTTGTTCGTTTGTTTTTGCTTGTTGTTGGTGGTTGTTGCTGGTTTGTTGTTGGTTTGTTGCTGGTTTGTTGCTGCTTGTTGTTGCTGTTGTTGTTGTTGTTGTTGTTGCTGTTGTTGCTGCTGTTGCTGCTGCTGCTGTTCTGTTGTTGTTGTTGTTGTTGTTATTATTATATTATGATGTTTATAATGATTATTATTATTATTATTATAATTGGGCTTAAAAATGCCCAAATTAACCCTGGCTGTAAGCTAGGGTATCACATATTCATGTGCAGAATGAAATTCCTTATAAATAAGGAATCATTTCATTCTTAGACTCGTTCATCATGTTTTATCTCATGCTTGATATCGTCCGCAGTGGAATGATTAAAACAGAGTCATTTAGGTTATTGTTGAATTTATGTTTGATCTCGTTTCTGTGAGATTTACCGAGTCAAACTGTTTTTTTTTCCGAATTTTGATTTTTTTCTATTAAATAAAGTGGTGGTCGCATATTGATCATAAAAACGGTATTTTCAAAATTGATATGGAATTATGCGGCCGTTGGTCGCGTAAGACAGGTGGTCGCTTATTGTAGTATACATTAATAGAAAATTTCGTCGTCGTGGAGAACTCAAAGTTGTTTAGGGCAGGTAGGCGCTTAAAACAGGTGGCCGTACGACGAGGTTTGACTGTAATTAAAAATAATATGAACTAAGGTAAAACCTTGAGGCAAGCACAGAAAATGTGAAAGTAAATTTTAAATAGATAAAACTCAATGAAAAAAGAACAATACAAATAACTTGTCAAATTGAAAGCAACACAATAATGAGGTCCTCTCAGGGGTTTTGGGGAAAATGGCCATTTATATTTGGTGAACAAAGGAACAATGGCTGTTATTTTCAGGGAAAAAGAGAACATTGACAAATATTTTTAGGGAACAATGGAACATGACTTTACAGGAAATAAAATTCTAACATCTAGTTTTAATATTAAAATAAAAATCACAAAAAGTTAACATTTCAAATAATATTTTTGTGATGACAGTGTTGCAACTATAATTACTGTAGGCCAGAATGAATTTTGGGGAACATTAGCAAATCTTTTAAACATTAAAAATACTTTTAGAGAACATGGGGAACATTGGACAAATAATTTTAGGGAACAAAGCGAAATAGTTGTGGGGAACAAGGGAACACTGACTCATATTTTCAGGGAACAAAGGAAGATGTACCCCTTCCATCCTACTGGGGGCTCAATAATAATAAGAAGAATGAATAAATCATTAAATGCAATGTACAATTTGAAAGGGGCAAATTGCATTTACCATATTGTTTATACTGAGGGGTCACTGATTAAAATAGGCAAAAAATATGTTCAAAACGGTTTTTGATTATGATAATAATGAATTCAAGTATATATACTCAGTCGCAAAAGTAAATTTGCACTTTGAACATTTTACTTTGCACCCCTATCCTTTTTATCAAGCAAAGTCCTTAATGATTCAACTTATTAAAAAACAAATGACCCCATGATATTTGCAATAGAATGATAACAATTTTGGTACCAAACATGACGTATTTTATTTTTGGAATTTATACATTTTATTCTAAAAAAAACTCATTGCACACTTTCTTTCACAACTGAGTAGTATACGCTTTCTTTTGCAGCTCAGTATATTTAGATTAAAACGTTTTAGACTAGCTTGAAAGAAACTAAACTGCCAAATTTACCTCACTTCTTCAAGAATACACTGTCGTGATATAACTAAACTGAAAGATTGTTAACTTTATACATATACATACATTGTTCCAATTGCTTTTTTACATTTCTTTTTCTTTTTACCAGAAATGTTGATATTTTCTATGTTATTATTTATTACTAAATATATGCAAACTGTCACCCGTGTATTTAGCCAATAACACTAAATATGATTCACAAATAGATGAGAGATGGGGTTAATTGTTTTAATTTTAACACCACAGTCCATCTGTCCTGATATTACCTTGAATAAGAACCGTCTGTACAAGATGGCAAGTTGCATTCACTTCAGTGCATGGGTTTGAAGAAATACAATCTATGTGTGACCCAATGGGCCACTCCTAAAAGATGCTAGTGTCTCCATCCAATGCTGGTTGTAAATGCCTGACAGAATAATGCAACTATCAGTCACAGACAAGCATTTAAATATAAACAAAGGATAGAGGACTCTTTTCTTGAAGATGTTCAGTGTGATGCAGCCCTTCTGTGGTGTAAATCTCATTTTTGCTTTTCACTGAAAAAGCAGTTCCAGTACATCCTGGTGTTTCATCTCTGTTCTGGTCTGTTGTGTTCCGGTGAATCGTTCCACTGGTCCATAATTATGTAATAAAACAAATACAAACAATTTCAGTTTTTAAATTCTATAATGAGGTCATTTTTACCATACCACAGATATGACTTAAAAATCACTATCTGAGTCAAATAAATGAGAACCGGACCATCCGCAATTTTTTAAACGATAGGACATCCACCTGTATGGGCACAATAGAATCTGGCCTTATGATTGTGTTTAGTGTAATGTATCTATCTACAGTCTATAGTGCTGCCATACTGGAATACCACACCGTCGTACACACGTGTGTGTATGTTGTGTAAGTCGGTCGGTGTGTGTTTGAGGGGTGGGGGAGGTATTTTTAAATGAACAAATCTACGGGGTCAGTCAGCAGTCTTTATCTAGACTTCATCGGCTCGATATTTTTTATATCGGACCAGTATCGCAAACGATATCGGCCCGAGATTGGCGTGCCCATCGGCTTCAAGTCGGACCGATATCTTATCGGCTACACATCGGTCCAATATCGGTTAGATATCTTTTTAGTTTACTATCCATCATCGGTCAGACATCGGTTAGACATCGTTTTAGTTTACTATCTATCATCGGTCCAATATCGGTTAGTTATCTATCCAATATGTATCCGATATAGTTTCGACCCGAAGTGGGCCTATTATGACAGATAAACATCAAATTCGTTCTATTGTCACCATCCAGCTAGCACAGTATGTAGCTGGAGCGTCGGATTACCAATACAAAATACATGTATATGTTTCGCAACATACAAAGTTTTCGGCCGTTTAACTCCGTCCGATTTTTTTATCAAATCGATTTAATGAATACTGACTACCTTATATATATCTTTTTGTTGGTGCTTATCTCAATTAGCTTGATTGGAAAAATATTCATTAGCAATAAATAAAACTCTTGTGAATGTAGGTAGCATCATTTTGCAATGTAAAAAATAACATTTGCGAGGAATATCTGTTCACATTAACAATAAATATACAATATTTAAAATGACATGTCATTACCTCCCTATATCGATTTATGGCGTGTTATATCGGACCGACAGCGGCCCGATATATGGTATAAACTGATACAAACTACGTCGGCCTGACGTTGGCCCGAGATATAATAATAGACATTAGAAGAAATGTGCTATATTCATTCAGAATAATGCATTGAACAATCAATTTAGCATGCCATACAAACAAAAAATTAAAAATTGGAAAATATTGAATTAATCGGCTCTACATCGGCATATTCAACATTTAGCCGACATCTGACCGATATATTTTCTGCAAATCATAAAAAGAACACACAAACCCAGTCAGCAAGCCTATATTGGACCGATGTTGGACCGATATGTTTCCTATATACAGATAACGGATAGACATGAGGCATTGCCGCTCTGTTACCGATATCGGATAGATATCGGTAACAGAGCGGCAGTCTGCATAACGGCCCGATGTCTTTGACAGATAACGGATAGATAACGGATAGACATCGGGCCGATCTGCCGACATTCCGACCAATTACCGATATCTATCCGATATGGCCATGCTGGCTGGGGAGTGGTGGGGTGGGGTGGCTTGTAGTCTAGACTTTTCAGGAGAGTGGGGTCTGTCTGAGGAAACTTTTCCTCTTTCTTTTCAGGGTGGTGGGAGGTGGGTATATTTTGTAGATTTTTCTAGGGGGTAGTCTGAAGAAACGCTTTCCGTTCGCGGCAAGGGTGGTTTGTCCATAAATAATTAATCATTTAAACTAGCTCAAAATAAACTCACAAAACTTGTTAGTACAAAGTGAAAGCAATCCGAGTCTTCAAGAAATTACCTGAGTTGTCACTAGTCGTCTGCAAATAATGTCAATATTTACTACTGTTACGTGACTGATTTTAACACGCGCTAATTTGCAAATCTTGAATGTTTCCGGCCAAGACGATTTAATGTTCAAATCGGGTGTTTACAAATAAAATGTATACCAATGTATTCACTCACATATGCCCCTAGTGTTGTTTTAACATTGTGCGCTATGCAGTTTTTGACATGTTCAGTATATTCTTGAAGTTATTGACATTTTTTGAAATTTATATTGAAAATGAAAGCTTCTCTACAAAGCATCAGTTTCGCATGTTAACCCTTTACATATTATGCTGCACATGTTCTACAGGACTTTGTCAAGGAGTCAGAAAGCTTTTCAAATTATTTCTGAAACTCTATTCTATCCAGTCCTAACGGAAACGTTGCATAGCAAACTGTTTTAAATAAAAATAAATCAGAATTTCGAAACTAAAACTCCAAACATTACTACCGGTGTCTGCGTTAGAACAGCTTAAAGCGTGACAACGACGATTTACCAAAATCGAGATGCATAGATTAGCAATTATCCTTTTTGTTTTGTTCTGTTTTTTTGTTTTTTCTCCCGTTACCGTAAAGTTCGCTTGCGCTCGAAGTGCCTTCGGCACTTCTCGCTAGCTATGCTCGCTATAATTATTTGTCAATTTAAATCGGACCCTTTGATCCGCACGAAAAGTTTGATGTACTGCCATTAAAGTATGAAACGTTTACTTCCCCCTCCACCCCCACAAGTATGAAACGTTTACTTCCCACCCCCATCCCCACCCCACCCCCCTCCCCACAGTCAGACTTCCTAAAGACGTAATACTGATCCAGGGAATGGGTTTACTGTAAATAAAACACCTGGTGTTGAAGTGGTAATAATAACCAGTGAGACTTGAACCCGTTAACTCCGGATTCAGAATCAAACGTGCTACCCACTGGGCCACCGCATATAATACAGACTATTACTCGTGAACTCCGGATTCAGAATCAAACGTGCTACCCACTGGGCCACCGCATATAATACAGGCTATTACTTGTGAATAGCCAACGTTATTTTTTGGAGGCACTGTGCATCCACAGTTGTTATACTGTAGATCTACATTTGGAATAGAAGTATAATTACTCATGCGCAACGTTGAGTCATTCTGTTCTGCTGGGAATACTGGACATTGGGTGTGTACAATTTTTATGTTGAGTAAAATCCTAATATTTTTCATTTCCTTTAAGTCATCTTGCTTAGTAATGTGCAGTTTCATGTTGCTCAGGTGTTAAAAAAATGAGTATGATAATGGACCTTTGGAAACGGCCGAATACGACACATACGAAATATTGCAGTCTCGGTTTGATTGAGATTTAAATTCATGATGCTTTCAATTTAATCCGAATTTTTGAAAATAAAGTGTTTGGCTGGGTGCAAAGTCTTTGTTTCGTAACGTAAGTATATTCATCTTTAATTTGCCGTTAATTATGATCATTGATCACGTAAATTACGGTGTGGGAGTGGAATAACACCATTCTATATGTTCGATATACAACAAGTTGTATATTCTACCACGCGCTGTCAAAAAAATCGATAATGACTATATGATCCAATTCCCAGGATTTATGTCTTTAGTAACGGTTTCTAGTCGATTTCAAAGGTGAGTCATACATTTCAGAAAGCTCTTGGTACACTAATGAAGTGTTACAGTTGTTTACCGATAGTACTGGGTCTGAGAACTTGGGCTGTGGCTGTTACTTTCACGGTAAATGGTCATTTTTCTCGTGGCCTTTTAGTTGGAAAAGCAGCCCAACCATGTCTGATATCACATTTCTTGAAATGGATCCGGTGGTGATAGCAGTTATTCTATGGGCCCCTGAACTTAGCAATACAAAGATTATCTTGCATATTGATAATGAAGCCCTGGTCAAAGTGATAAATAAACAGTCATCCAGGTCCAAACGTCTTATGCGCCTGGTCAAGCAATACGTGTTATTAGCCATGAAATACGGCATTATCTTCAAATCTGTCCACATTTCATCTAAACGTAATTCTATAGCTGATTCTATTTCCTGTAAACAGTGGGACCGATTCAGAGCGTTGGCCCCGGAGACAGAGTCAATGTCAGAAGAGTTACCGAGTCAATTCCTATCGCTGATTAACAAAGTGAAGCCTCACGATTGCTGAACGCATTTTTATCCGTTAACACGAAAGACTCTTACAATGTGGGGCTGCGTATTTTCCAATCAATTAGAAAGCAGTATGGCATGCAGGAATTGTGGCCACCAGTACTTGAGCAAATAGTGCAGTTTATAGCCTCGATATCAATACAATGCATGGCGTACAGTACTGCTCGTTTGTATATATGCGCCATTGGTTTTCAGTGCAAAATAAATAACCAAGAGGACATTACTAAACATTTTATAGTTACGAAATTACTGAAGGGAATGAAGCGATCCTCAAAATAATGTGACGCTAGATTACCAATTACGCCGTTACTTAGTCGGGTTTTGTCAAGGCTACACGGATTGTGTGTAAACGGTTATGAGTCAACGCTGTTTGGAGCAGCCTATACGTTAGCATTTTTCGGGTTCTTTAGAGTAGGAGACGAAAAAGAAATGCATTAGAAATGTTATACCCACTGATTAAATTGAATTAGATTTAAAACAAGGCTCATTGGCAATTTTGTTGAAGTTTTCAAAGACTGACCAGAATGGCAAGGGAGTTAATTTACAACTTGTAAATTCAGGCGCAAACTTATGTCCGGTAAGCAGTTTAGAACGATTTTTACTGATCAGACCCAGGATAGCAGGTCCGTTAATTTGTCATTTTAACAGCAGTCCCCTGACACGATATCAGTTTTCATCAATACTGAAGAGAGCCTTGTCTCTGCTAAATCTTCAATACTCTTGTTATAATGCACACTCCTTTCGGATTGGTGCCGCCACGGCAGCAGACACCATTGGACATTCAGCTGAAACTATCAAGAGGACAGAAAGACGGAGCTCCGCAGTTGATCGTTCCTTTGTTCGCCAACCAAGTCATATAATTCCCAGTCTACTAGTTCCCAAGAGAGATTGTTAAATTCGGTGAAGAAATAGGGTTAATATCTCCTTCTGGGGTTTAAATTTACCGAAATACCAACCAATTCATTTGTTAGAAAACTCATGCACAACTGCTAGAATCCGAATATCTAGTGGTTTCTCCTGATTCTCAACATGTCGTTAACGTAAACCAAGTTGTTTTAGGTCAGGTACGGTCTGTTGTGTGGGCTCCTTCTTCATCAAAAGAGCATTCTTAGCAGCACGTTGCAGTCCGGGTGGAATCAACCTAGGGTTAGATGCTCTGGGTGTACAGTTATGGTGGCAGGGCTACTGTGGTATGTGCTTGGGCGATTTGAAGGCTAAGTTGGTGCCTCTGATGAAAGTTGGCCCAACCCCCAGACTACATCATTGTGGCGGCAATGATGTAGAAATGAGGTCCTTGTTTTCCATCAGACACGATAGTTCAAAGTTATTGACATTCATTTCAAGAGAGCTACCAGATGTTGAAGTCATTTGGTCAGAAATTTTGCCTAGGTTAATTTATCGCTATACAGATGAGGTAGTGGCAATGGACAAGGCTAGACGTCGTATAAATAGTTTTGCAGCAGCTTGTGTCCTAAGAAACAATGGGCACTATTTACGGCACACAGATCTCACAAAATTCAATGAGATTTTATATGACTTTGAAGGCGTTCATCTGTCGTCGTTGGGTAGCCAATTCTTCCTGAACCAGTTTGCGGCAGGACTAGAAATGTTTATTCACAGGTTTACATAAATTGCATTATTAATTTGCTTTTACGTAAATTGCTGGTTCCAATGTGTTGGGCGCGGCTCAGGCTTATATATATGCAGTAGGCATGAGTGTTCTATAATCATCATATTATATATGCAATTTTCTTTCGTTTTGCGAGCAATTCGCTTCTGCTAAAGAACACTTTTCTTTTGGCGGTGGCATTATCAAAACATTATTCTGATTGCTGCCATATGGCCGTCAGTTAATCCTTCAATTCTTTAAAATCACAGTTAATGACAATTAACAATTTTATATTAAGTAAATTTCAATGTAATACTGACCACTGTTTCTAGAGGTCGGGATTACAGCATGAAATATTTAAGCCTTTTGGGGCTTTACTCTGGTGCACCATGACTAGTTCGGCTGTGCATATTATTGTAAACTTTCAAAAATAAATAACTTTCAAGTTATCAAAGAAACATTTGAATTTATAATTACATTTTATTGATGCCGTTTGGGGCTTCCTTTCGTGAAAATTGTGTTAAGGGCTGCCATATAATGTATTTGTTGCCGGCAACCCGATCTTTGGAGACGCGCCCGTGATTTGCCAAAACTTAATAAATGATAATACGTTTCTGATTTGTTAGTTAGTGTTGTGCCTTCCTAAATAATACAGGCTATTACTCGTGAATAGCCAACGTTATTTTTGGAGGCACTGTGCAAATACAGTTGTTATATGCATTACGTAGTAAATATATTGAAGCCAGGAATATATTTGACAAAGTTTTGAGGCAGACAGAACGCGCGTACAGACAGTCGATCGCTTATGATATTGAGGACATGTCGTCCAATAACCCAAATGACTTCTGGGAAAAAATAAAAAATCTAGGACCGCGAACTGACAGATCTATACCAATTGAAATAATTGATTCTAACGGAATTCCATCAAATAACGAAAATGTGGTTTTTGAGAGATGGAAAATGGACTTCGAGAATTTATATACTTGCTCAAATGACGATAACTTTGATGAAACTCATTATACCCAAGCCAAAATACACAAACGTTTGATAGAAAATAATATGAATGACCCTTTATATGTTCCGAATGAATCTCTTAATCGCAATATTGACATGGATGAGGTCACACAAATTGTTATGCACACGAAATCTCGATCGGCTAGCGGTTACGACGAAATCCCTTATTGTGTATTGAAAAACCCTCCGGTGATTGCAGTGTTACAGCAATTATTTCAGCTAGTATTCGACACGAGTATAATTCCGTCGTTATGGCGAAAAGCTATAATTTGCCCCATATTAAAGGATTGCACCACGGATAAACGCATACCAATGAACTATAGAGGCATAAGTCTATTATCGTGTGTAAGTAAACTTTATAGTTCATTTATGAACAAACGGATCACCAAGTACTTAGAGCGAAACAATATTCTCGCGGATGAACAGAATGGCTTTAGGGCAAATAGATCATGTGAGGACCACGTGTTTACTCTTAATAGTTTAATACGAAATAATGACTCCGTTTTCACAGCATTTATTGACCTGCGCAAATGTTTTGACTTTATCGACAGAGATATGATGCTTTACAAGTTATTATTAAATAATATAGATGGAAAAATGTACAACTCGATACGAAGTATTTACGCTCAATCTTCGTCGTGTATTCGCATTAATAATAAACTGACTGAGTGGTTCTCTTGCAATACCGGTGTGAAGCAGGGAGATAACTTGTCACCAACGTTGTTCTCCATCTTTGCGAATGACCTTGTCAAGGAAATTAATGACCTTGACCTTGGCATAGATATTGACAATAGTAAATTATCTCTGCTCCTATATGCGGACGACATATGTCTAGTAGCCGATTCTGAGGAAAAATTACAAACTATGTTAGATACGCTCCACAATTGGTGTAAGAAATGGCGAGTACTTATAAACACAGACAAAAGTAAGTGTATGCACTTCAGGAAACATCGAGTTGCTCAATCAAACCATAGATTTAAGATTGGTGATAATATTCTGGAAACAGTTGATAGATACAAGTATCTGGGTGTTATCTTTCATGATAAAAATAATTTTTCATTTCATTGTGATGCTCTAGCCAAGGGTGCAGGTCGTGCATTAGGTAAAATCATATCAAAGATACACAACTATAAAGACTTTGGATATAAATCATATCAAAAACTATTTGAATCTTGTGTTGTACCAATCTTAGACTATTGTTCGTCTGTATGGGGGTACAAACATTACCAGACAATTGACAACGTGCAGAATCGAGCTATACGGTACTTCCTGGGCGTGCATAGATTTGCGCCGAAACTCGCGATTACTGCTGATACAGGATGGCTACCTAGTAATTATCGACGCTGGGTATCGATGATCCGTTACTGGAATAGACTGATATTGTTCGACGACAATAGGCTTACTAAACGCATCTTTAATATGGACTATAATAAATGTCGAAATAATTGGTGTAGTGATTTAAAAACAGTTATGTCTAATTTGAATCTGAACAATCATTTTGAAAACAAAACTGTTATACATATTGACACTGTTAAGGATAAGATAAATGAGTACTACTCAAGTATATGGAAGGCAGATATAACAAAGGTATCTAAATTAAGGACGTATACAACTTTTAAAGACAATTTTGAAACTGAACAATATGTATTGTTAAATTTAAACAAACGAGAACGTTCACTGTTAGCACAATTTAGATCTGGTATTTTACCGTTAAGAGTAGAAACAGGACGATACGTTGGCGAGCCTCCGGAGCAAAGACTTTGTTCATTTTGCAATCTAATACAGATTGAAGATGAAAGACATTTTTTACTTCAGTGTACATTTTACAATGATGTAAGAGCAGACGTTTTTAAAGATCAGTTTTCAAATAGACAGTTTAATATATTAAATGATGTGGATAAACTTATATATCTTGTCAGATACGTTCCAAGAAAAGTAGCTAAATACATTGTTAAAGCTTATATGAGAAGAAGAAATGCATTATATAACTGATATCATTCCAATCAATATAATATTATGCAAAAGTTTAACATGTTTTATTTATTAATTGATAATGTTTAAAATGCCAACATAATTTCACGTGAAAATTATATTACTTGTATTGTATAGGTGACTTATAGGTCCATTGGGCCGGGTGTTGTGTTTAAATTTCTATTATTGTATATTATGTTACATGTACACATGTCACTTTAATAAAATATTTACTTACTTACTTACTTACTTATACTGTATATCTGCATTTGGAATAGAAGTATAATTGGGCTTGCGCAAAGTTGTTATTCTTTTCTGCTGGGATTACTGGACATTGGGTGTGAACAACTTTTATGTTCAGTAAATTCCTAATATTTTTACCCATCCTCCTCACCACATCTTTTCATAGTACGGTACATTGATGGCCAGACTGTGTAGGCCTATACATTGGCCTATTTATATGCCACATATTTCATCAGTTACATGTAACGTAGTAAATCCGCTGCTAAGAAAAGGATCCTGTTGTTGTCTGCATATCATTTGAGACACAATGGTCATACAGAAAAATATACCAGAAGATCGGTGCGGCTCCGGAAGGATTTCGAGATGACGGAGGTGCTTGGGTTAACAACGATTGTTTCGGACAGTGCTTCTCAATGTACATATATAGAAACTGCCTAACGTGTAATATGTATTGTCTGCGAACTTGAAATATATAGGTCGTCAGCGCAACCTTCAATTCAGTAAAATCACAGAGAATGACAATTAACAGTTTTATATTAAGTACATTTTAATGTAATACTGACCACTGTTTCTCAGGGTCGGGATTACAGCATGATATATTTAAGCCTTTTTGGGACTTTAACTGAAAGTGATAGATGTTGTTTATCTCTCAAACATGGGGATATACGTAGAAATAGTTGTTGTATACCATTTTAAATCTAATTTTTAAATAAGAATTCTTGGGTAGCATGCCCCGGAAAATCCTAGCAAACCACATCTGCGATGATCTAATAGCTTGGGTCTACAACTTGCAATCGACCAGCTAAGCCCCTGTTATCAATTCGTCTTTTCACTAAGTAAAAAACCGGTGGCAACAGCAAAAGGTGATTGTAACAACGCTAAAGGTAACAATTCCAATAAAGGTAATAACCGCCGCTAAAGGTAACAATTCCACAGCTAAAGGTAACAACCTCCGCTAAAGGTAACAATCACCTCTTCAGCTAAAGGTAACAACGTTTCATGTTAACGTTAAAGGTAGCGACTATCTACGCTAAAGGTAACAATGTTTTTTTGTACAGTTTCAATGCAAATTTAGTAAACGGGGATTTTTGCTAGTTACTGTGCCACCTGATTCAACATTTTTTAGCTGTACACGTACACTCTAGTCAAAGTAAAACAGAAAATATCAAATATTGATTGTCATTGATTTTATCTTTATTATATAAAACCAAAAATAGATAACATAATCGAACGAAAAAAAATATTTAAGAAATGTACTCCTCAACCGTTAGACATGAGTCTAAACTTGTTACTGTTGATGAAAGCATAATAAAAGTCATGGCGGATACATAATTTGAGTTTATTATGCCAATCAATATATTCTACGAAAGACCTAGGACAAATTGGTACTGAAATGAAACTTATATTTTCAGAAACTACTATTGGAGACATAAAAAAAACAAGAATTGGACAAAATTGGACAATGCATATTTGAGATATTTAGTGTTAAAATTGACTCCTGTTTGAACAAGTTTTAACACAGTTTTTATATGTATAAATTACAAAGCGTAATGTATGGTCAATGCAATTAGTTTTGTTGGGATTTTTTGAGAGAGGAGTATATACTGAAAGGTAAAAGAATTTCCGCTATATATTGTATATACTGCACACTTAATTCCATATATTTTCCAAGGAAATCCCAAGATGTTTTGTAAAAAAACAAGTAGCAGTTAGTTAGAGAAAGGACACAACTGTGATGTTGTAGACGTCTTAATCACAGAACACGTGGTAACAAGAAATTCATGAATGTTGAAGTTCCCCTTTGAAAAATTGAGCCAGTTCAGTACTGTCTTTAACCTAAGGAGTTTGCAAAATATTGCATCCTATGTTTGCGCCAAACGCGTAAAAAATATAAAAAATTCGATTTCGAGATAATGCGAGACAGTTGAAAACAGTTTTACGAACATTTAAGGTGGTGTTTGTACTTGTTTTATCCTTTTAAGTGAAAATACCCCATATATTTCTACGAATTTATTTGGTTTAAATAAATGAAACAAAATTCGTCCGATAACACATCAACTTTGGTTATATCGGGACAGCAACCTCAGAGGGCGATGGGAGGAAAGATGAAGTTTCCCATTAGACATGCCTCATAGGGAGCGAACCGGCACGGCAGGGGTTTGATTTAAAAAGTATCTCTCCAGTATGGGTTTAATATTAATCTTTTTTGATTTTCCCGAAATTGTATTGTAACTTGTATAATATTATTTTTAAAGCTTTATAGCAATCGTATAATTAATAAACAAAGTATTGAAAGTACTGATTTGCGAAAACATTGGAAAGGAAAGAATGGGTTCAGATGTTTCGCACATGAAATATTTGTAGGGAATAAATTGTTGCATGGAAATCAGCAGCAGCCAACATTTGTATTTCAACGTATACTGGTGATATGAACTCAGTGGAAAGGGTCGCCCAATAATATTGATATTGCACTCGGGTTGTTAGAATGTCAGAAGGAGGTATTTTTTCTTCAGTATCTTGAACCAGTATGTCACTAGCTGTTTCTGCAGTGACTGAAATAAATACAGTAGAATTTGGACAACACTATCGCATTTAAAACTGCATCAATATAATGGCTTGTGAGATGGCATTTTCGCTTATCATATGACTACGCTGAATCTGCATTCCAATAATTCGTGTAGCCCTGAGCCACCTATACATTATCAATGCTTCCCAAAAAGCTCATTTCTACATAAAGCCCCTTCTAGTTTTAGCACAATATATTTCATCAAACAGTTAGGTTCCATTAGCTGCTGAATTTAGACTGCTTTCCACCACAAAGGTTGGTCAAACGTCAATACTGAGGTACTAGTGTATTTGCGCGATTGAGACACACATGACATCGTAATACTATGCAGCTTTCATCATTAGACTTCATGTCAATCATGGGCATAGAAATGATTGACGATTTCCCAGGATGCTGGCTATTCTGGACCATTTTCCGTGATGGTCTTCGAGGACTGAGTAGCCAAGAGGTCTTAAGACCCCCCAGTATATCAGCATTGATCGTCTCATCTATTGATCAGAACTAAGGCAATTGAAGGTAGCTTGCCTGTTTTGTTTTAAACATATTTATTTTACATCGATTGCGAAACAAGTTCTTGCAACTTAGATTAATCACTCTCGATGGCTTCCTGGGTAGAACCAGTACTAAGCAATGTGGATTAATTATCTTGCTCAAGGATAAATAACGTGGCTTGCATTCCCTCTTAGGTATAAAATCCTCCGAAATGTGTATCTTCTCACTAGCTGTCATTTCACTTGCTGTGAGACTTACTCTAGGGACTTAACATTGCCTGGTATAACAGTTTAACAATTGCAATATGCCCATTCTTAAAGGTATTCAGTATGGTGTCGATTTATATTGTATTGTATATTTTTTCTAATAATGTAGTGACCAACAACCCAACACCGTTTTCAGAATGCCAGTTTACAAAGCAAATATGGATTATGGTATTGATATTCGTTCTATTAGAGTTATCTTTATAGGTCATAGCTGGAGCATGTACTATACATAATATGTATTTATGTTTCGAGTTATACCAGTGAAGTGTGAACAACGTGTATGCTATAATTACTTTAAATAATATATACGTGTTTATCCGTAAATTTTTTTGCTCATACCTAAATATTTCTCATGCTCTTCTCCAAAACATGTTTTAAATATATGTGTGTATTTGTATTTAGTATGTCTTGTATGTATAACCGCCTCAGTGCTGATGGCGATGGACATTGTAAAAAGTTTATGCCTTAATACAAATTGAATTGAATTTTGTAATATAGTTCAGTGGCGTAGCTGGACTAAGAACGATATGTAAATCAGAGGTTGCTAGTGGGTTTGGGGCCATTCTCCCCCCCCCCCTCCACCTCCCGACCCTGCCCTCCCCAGAATGTTTGTGTTTTAAATAATCTATTTGGTGAACAGTTTGAAGAATGGTTGGTGCATTCCAGGCCTAGTCTATTCCAGGCCTAGTTTATTTTCTGTTGGAAATTATGTATAAGCCCTTTGGGAAGCCCGGGCGTTGTGGCGTTATGGCAGCTACTCCACTAGTTTTAATATCATAAAATGTTACTGTTATAATGAATGTTATAATAGAAGTTATTTAACAGATTGTTTAGAATGGTCTAGGCGTGTGTTTGTTTTTTCAAACAAACAGGCGGATGCAAGCGATTGCAAACGCCTAGATTAACATAAAGTGAAAAAATTCTCTATAGCCAAACCCAGTAGTGAAAATATCAATGATTTTAGCCGAATTGTTTCGCTTTTCGAACGTTAAGCGCAGACGCGTAAAGCTGCCTTTACGCAGATACGCTACGAATTCCCTACCTGCGGTAGCCCCCCTCCCACACTCTCCCCTACTCGTCGCGAATGCCTTCGGCATTCTCTTCTTGCGTATCACGCAAAATGCTCTGGCTACGAGCCTTGCTGCAGGAGACACCATTTCAATTGTGTATTTCAAAACATTTCCAAACCCCAATCTGCGGGAGGGGTTCGTGCGGGAGGGGCTGGTGAAGGGGTAGATGGGTGCGTCCGCACCCCTTTTTGGAAAGTTTGTAATTTCGTGTGCTCACACTTGTTCATGTAATAAAGGAGGTATGATAGAATTGAAAAACGAATGTTTAACACTAAATCAGTTCCATTTTGAACTCTATTTAAATAAAGTTTTATATTTTTCTTCATTAATATACTTATCTAACATTATAATCTCACCCAAGTGACTGCCAATATAAAAAAAATTGTAGGCTATCAATGTCTTTTGAAAAACAGGAAATGGCAGACTTGTCGCTGTACTCTTTCATAATTTAAAATATATATAATTGTTGTAATGGTAAACAAAATAAAACAATGTACTAGTTGTAAACGCATTAGGTAAACTATTATAATTTATGAAACATATTTGTTTTATAAGATTATATGTCATATCGTGTACTGTATGGCATTTTATTATTTTATTTCATATTTGTTGAAGAATTTAGCACAATGCCAGTTTTCTAATCTGCTCTGGTGATGATGGATATTGTCACCTGGACTGTGGTCACGCGCTACTATTGCTAATTGGTACCACATGGAGTGCTCAGGACCTTTATTGATAACAACCAATTAACGCTCAGTATCCTGGCGACTTTATAATAGTGAGGATAATGCATAAACATAGAGCCATGACAATAAAAAATAAATTTAAAATAAGTGATTTTGCCCGAAATGTATAATTTTGCCGGTAATTTCAATTGTAAAGCCGGTAAGCTGGTAATGCAGTAGAAAAGCCGTTAATCTCCTATGCAAAGCCTAAGAAATGGTAGGCCTGCTACTGACTCCCCCTCACCCCCCGCCCCCCCCCCCCCCCCCAACCACTCCTCACCCCACCTCCACACACGCAAACACAAGACACACACAGCGTCAGCGGGAGGGGAGCAATACCCTACCATAAATAGAAGAAGGGGTAAGAAAGAACTTTACACATTTTAGTGGGGTGGGGGCCAGACATCTCACTTATTACTCAGTAGAAACAGTACTAGTTACCATCATCTTGACCTCGTATTATCATCATCGTGGTCTCGATTTGTGACTATCGACAGGGGCGGATTCAAAAAGAGTTATTAAAAAACTCCATGTGATATCTGTTTTTATTTTGTTTTAGCTTTTTGGTTTGTCGACATTTTTGTTTTATAAACTTCACACTTCTCCCTCCAATAGCCCATTTCCGGGCTATCAAGTTGCTATCCCGACACCCTCCCACCCTCACCCCAACCCCTCGCCCCATCATCTTCTCCCTTCCCCACCCCATCCACACGCAAAATGCCCACACCCCCACCCCGACGCACACAAATAATGTATTATATAAAATTGACATACAATGCATGAGTGCTATCGAAATAAGAACTATAATTTCGTCTTTTAAGAGATTCCTGTTTAGGTTTTACCATAATATTATTATAATTAATGTTTGCATACACATTAAAACACTCGATAATATGTAAATATCCCAACTTACCTGTTTGTCACATTACAAAGGAACGCCAAACTAACTCTTTTCGAGGTTCAGTGCAGCAGCTGCCGCGATTTAAATAGATGATTTCTCTCCCGATAGATGATTTCTCTCCCGATATGATTCGGATCTTTTTCTTTACACGGAAGATACCATCACATATCAGAAGCTATTCATCAAAGCCTATGTAACATGTTTAAAATACTCTGGTGACTGAAGCAACGTCCACGATATGGGAATATACTCTGTGTGATTGATTCAGACGTGTTAGGTGTATCAGCGTGCAGTTTGATTTGAAAACAAATTAACTAGTTCCAGCTTGTTAATTTAACATAAAAAGGTTATATTGTGATACCTACTAATGTCATGCATTACTGTGTCCTTTTAAGTCATGCTCTTGATCTGGTATCTAAAATCGACCTTGCATTCAAATTTCGCTCCAAATGTGTAGGTAGCTCAATATTATATGATTTTATTATGTATACGGCTAAAAATAAAATCTCTCCTCAATAGAAAAAAAAATGATATATAGGGTCCTATAGAAACCACAGCGTCCGAAAGCAATGGCATCGTAGGTCCGCACTGTACTGCAAACAAGGACTTGAAACTACAATGAAAGAGACAAAAAACAACAGAACGGTTGGTGAAGACACCGTTACCGACTTGAAACGGTCAGTAGGCAATAAGGCCTACTGGTTAGCTTGAATCGATTATATATGCGCAAAATCCTCGTTATTATCCTGTCTTCAGCGCCCAAATAGACAAGACAGTGTAAACAAAACTACATCCCATCAAAAGGAAATCTCTAACAATAAAGTCCACATCCAGAATCGAACCTCTCTGAAACTGAAACGAGCATTTCTTGAATAAGACAACGGTCCACTTCCGGTGAATATGAACATATGCCAATTCAAATGTGAAGAGAGGTATAATTCAATTGAAGAGAGGTTAATAGAGGTTAAATTCAATAGAACCTCTCTTCAAATGAATTACATCGTTTTTTAATTGAATTAGACCGAATTAGAATTAGAATTCAACTGCTTGAAGAGAGTTTTAATTGAGTTTCAATTGAGTTTCTGTTAATTTCAGTAGGCACGCCATAATATTATGACTCGGTCAGAAAATGTTCAATAAAATACAACCAGTTCGGCTAGCGCAGTGTATAGAGCTTCGGAGTGTCATGAAATGATCCTGGTTCGAGACTTGAATCGGGATTTTTCCGAAAGAATAAGATGAGAACAGTATAAACTATTTTTCGAAATGGAAAATTGACACATTGAACGTGCTACTACATAGCGAAGTGATGTCACGCGTTGGAGTAGTACTATTACCAGCTTTGTTTACATAGAGTTACATAGTAAAAACAAGTAGCGACTTCTCTGAAACTACTTGACGGATTTAATGAAACTTCACAGGAATGTTGCTCTTGGTGTCTAATTGAACCAAAATGTTTTATTGGACAGCATCATAGTTATTGTGTCACTTGCATAGCATCGCAGACACTTAGGAATCGAATTGTCCTTCGTCCATCCGTCCATCACACTATAACCTATGGAAATGTAATAAACTTTCATTTTGATTTTTTTTCTTCAGTTCTGAATGCAAGTTGGAATGTCCAAAGGAACCTAGACTTTGTGAAGAAATCTATACTATCAGAAGTATCTGTTGCTGGTAAGACTACATGATATGTATTCATAATTTTGATATAGCATCATCAAATTAAACTGTCCTATCAGTGACCATCAATTTGACACACCTCCAAATTCTGGTAGGTGATAGACTCGATCTTCATCCTGGATGTTCAACCAAGTTTACTGTTAAACAAGTTTACTGTTAAAATTAGGTATTTACAGTGAGATTATTTTAAAATCCTGCATATTTCATGCACATTTATGCAGATTGATTGACTATAATGTATAGTTCAAAATTGAACCTTGAACATTAACATCTTTCTACTCTTTTCAGTTTTCTCTCAATAACTTTTGTTATGAATGAGGTATTGTGATGAAACATGCAGGGTAGGGTTAGGAAAAAAGCTTGGGATTGCATTTGGGGTCACTGGGGTCAAGTTCAAGGTCACTCAATAACTTAAGTAAGGAGTGAGATATTAGAATGAAACTTGCTGTGTAGGTAGCTTCTTGTATCAAAAAAAAGTTTGGGATTGCATTTGAGGTCAAGGTCAATGAGATATTTGAACAAAACTTGCTGCGTAGATACCTCATGTAAATTAAGCTTGGGATTGCATTTGGGGTCACTGGGATCAAGGTCACTATTACTATTCTAGAAAAATGGTTTCCACTCAATAACTTAAGTAAGGAATGAGATATTAGAATAAACTTGCTTAATATATCAAAAGTAAGTTTGGGATTGCATTTGGGTCACTGGGGTCAAGGGCAGTGTTAATAGCTTTTCAAATAGAAAACCTAGTTTTCGTGCAATTTCCTCTATCTTGTTAGCTCTATTGATCAAAGATCAGCAGAACTTATGCTGTGGTGCATCGTCCGTCTGTAAACATTTTTGTGGCGACTGCTCCACTGAACATTTGAAAGTCCTCTATGGATTTTCATAAAACCAATTCACCAATACATATATATTTTCAGCAAAAAAGATATGCGACTTGGAAGTTATTACACATGGGTGTTGCATTACTTCAGTATGTCAGTCACACAAAATATTATCTTTTCCAGGATCGGTCCAGAACTACCTGTCTCGATACAGAGTTGCCAGTCTATGTTGAAAGATACGGAAACCCAGTGTTGTTTAAATGTTCATGAATGAATTTAAATAAAATACTATCAAAAAAACACTTTTCTTTAGATTGTTTGTGCCTGTATACATTATGAATGCTTGCATTGCTTTGTATATCATTAGCTTGACTGATCAGAGATCAGCAGAGCTTATGCCGTGGTGCGGCGTCTGTCCGTCCGTAAACTTTTATTTGTAGCGACTACTCCTCTGAAACTACTGGATGGATATTCATGAAACTTTACAGAAATGTTGCCCATGAAATCTAGTTGATCCTAGCAAAAACTCATGTTGATGTGAAATCCAAGATGGCCACCAAAGCTAAAAATAGATTTTTAAAATACAAGTTTGTAGCGACCACTTCTTGAAAACTATAAGTGATTGATTGGGACTTTTCTAAAATGATCAGCATGACATGATGTTGGTCCTTGTCAAAAATTATTTTGATTCGACGTTAAACATGGCTGCCAGTGGCCATCTTTGTTTACATTGAGTTATATAGTAAAAACTTGTAGCGACTACTGCTCTGAAACCACTTGGCGGATTTTCATGAAACTTTACAGAAATGTTGCTCCTGATGTCTAATTGATCCTAGAAAAATTTCAGATCGACCAGAAATTCAAGATGGCCGCCACAGCTAAAAATAGATTTTTAAAAATAAGTTTGTAGCGACTACTTCTTGAAAATTATATTGATATGGGACTTTTTCTAAAATGATCAGCATGACATGATGTTGATCCTAGTCAAACAATTTTTTGATTCGACGTTAAACATATCTGCCAGTGGCCATTTTTAGCTCTACTGATCAGAGATCAGCAGAGCTTATGCCGTGGTGCGTGTCCGTCGTCCGTCTGTCCGTAAACTTTTTTTGTAGCGATACTCCTCTTAAACTACTGAATGGATTTTCATGAAAATTTACAGCAATGTTGCCCATGAAGTCTAGTTAATCCTAGCAAAAAATCATGTTGATGTAAATTCCAAGATGGCCGCCAAATCTAAAAATAGATTTTTAAAAAACACGTTTGTAGCGACTACTTCTTGAAAACTATAAGTGATATTGTTATGGGACCTTTTCTAAAATGATCAGCATGACATGATGTTGGTCCTTGTTGAAAATCGTTTTGATTTGACTTTAAACATGGCTGCCAGCGGCCATCTTTGTTTACGTAGTTATTTAGTAAAAACTTGTAGCGACTACTCCTCTGAAACTACTCTTCGGTTTTCCATGAAACTTCACATAAATGTTGCTCTTGATGTCTTAATTATCCTAGCAACATTTCAGGTTGGATGGAAATTCAAGATGTCCACCACAGCTAAAAAAAGATTTTCAAAAAACAAGTTTGTAGCGAGTACTTCTTGAAAACTATTAAGTGATATTGATATGGGACTTTTTCTAAAATGATAAGTTTGGAATGATGTTGTCTGGTGGACAACATTTAAGCACAAATTAAAAAAAAAATCATATGCGATTTGCCGCGGTTGGCGAGACACCCTCAGACCGAGTTTTTGTTTTATGATGGATTGATTTTATACGCCCGTTTGAAAAACGTGACATATTATGGTATGAGGTCTGTCTGTAAACAATTGCGTATTCAGGACGATAACTCCGAAACCATTACACCTATACTCATGAAACTTCATAGGTACATTGCCCTAGGTGAGAGAGGATTCCTATTGTTTTTGGGGTCAGTAGGTCAAGGTCACCATGACTTTATAGACACACGCTTTCTGGATGATAACTTCAAAACCAAGGGGAGGGTCCCTATTGTTTTTGGGATCAGTAGGTCAAAGGTCCAGGTCACCGTGACCAATGCATTCCGGACGATAACTTCGCCGAAACTATAACTCTTACACTCATGAAACTTTATAGATAAATTGCCCAACATGAGAGGAGGATCACCATGACCTTATATAGAAAGACGCATTCTGGATGATAACTTCGAAACCATAACACCTAAACTCATGAAACTTACATTGCCCTAAGTGAGAGAAGGATCCCTATTGTATTTGAGGTCAAAGGTCAAGGTCACCATGACCTTATATTGAAAGACGCATTCCTGACGATAACTTCCAACCCTTTACAGTTTCACTCATGAAACTTCATAGGTACATTGACCTAGGTGAGAGGATACCTATTGTTTTGGGTTCAAAGGTCAAGGTCACCGTGACAGTATATAGAAAAAAGCATTCTGGACGGTAACTTCGATAGCACCTACACTCCTGAAACTTGATACATTGCGCAAAGTGACGGGAGGATCCCTGTAGTTTTTGGGATCAGTAGGTCAAAGTCACCATGACATTATATAGAAAAATGCATTCTGGATGATAACCTCGAAACCATAACACCTATACTAATACGTTGCCCTAAGTGAGAGAAGGATCACTATTGTTTTTGAGGTCAAGGTCACCATGAACTTGTATAGAAAGACGCATTCCTAATGATAACTTCGAAACCTTTACACCTACACTCATGAAACTTCATAGGTACATTGCCCTAGGTGAGAGGATGAATCTTCTTGCTTGTGGGGTCAGTAGGTCAAAGGTTAAGATAACAATCATCTTATATGGAAACCTGAATTCTGCATAATAACTTCAAACTGTAACACTTACACTCATGAAATGGCATAGGTTTATCATGGTGAGTGGAGAAACCCTGATGTGTTTGGGATCGGTAACTTCAAAACCGTAACATCTACACTCTTGAAACTTTTTAGGTTCATTGCGCTTGTTGAATTTCTTTTGGGGTCAAAGGTCACAGCAACCTTATATAGAAATATGCATTCCACACAATTTACTTCAAAACCGTAACACCTAGACTCATAAACCTTCATAGGTACATTGCCCTAGTTGAGAGGTCTTTTTAAGGTTAAGGTCACAGTGACCTTATATGGAAATATGCACTCCGCACAATAACTGCAAAACCACCTACACTCATAAAACTTCACAGGTACATTGCCCTAGGTGAGAGGAGGAAACCTATCACATTTTGGGCCAGTAGGTCAAAGGTCAAGGTCACAGTGATCTTATATGTAAATATCATTCTGCACAATAACATCAAAACCGTAACACCTACACTCATAAAACTTCATAGGTACATTGCCCTAGGTAAAAGGAGAAGCTCTATTGTTTTTGTGGCCAGTAGATTTAAGGTCAAGCTCACACTGACCTTATATGGAAATACACCTTCCACACAATGAATTCAAAACATGCGCTGTAATTTGCAACTATTAGTCCTACAACTTTAAAACAACAACCCCTATTGATTTTAAGCTTAGTCAAGGTCACACTTAGAGATCATGCAGTTCGATCTTGTATGGGCTGTAACTTTGTCATGCATAAATGGAATTACTTCGGCAGAAATGATCACAATACCCAGGTCCCAGATCAAATGTCACACTTAGAGGTCATGCAGTCCATGCAGTCAGATCTTGTCCGGGCTGTAACTTTGTCATGCATAAAGGAATTTTGCAATTAGTCGAGCAGAAATGATCACAATACCCAGGCTTCCAGCTTACACAGTGTTCAGGGATATCCCATGGGCAACCACGTTGGTTAACGTTGGGTTACCTATGACCACCGATGGTAATATTTGATACTACCTCAGCTGTAGAGTTGCGAGAAGATTGGTTATATCGGCGAACCGACGGTGAGAGTAACCGATGCGAGAACCCTGAACGCACCCACTAATCTACTTGCATGGCCAATCCAGAAGCGGATTCAGGTTTTGTGAATAGGTGCTGCGTAACTTCTGAAATAAATCATTTACGAGAAAAACTCTGACATTGAACGTTTTTTGTGTGTTTTGGGTGTTTTTGACGGGTCGCTTTTTTGTTGTAAGCTGACAACCATATTGAGACCACACTTCGTCCGTCGTTGTTAAATTGGGTCAGCGCGACATCCATTATGGCGGCTATTGATATAAAAGGTCGAAACCTTATTAAAAAAAAAACTTCCAAAGAACCACTGAACATAATTATATCGACATGTTTTCTTTATTAATGAATGCCAACCCAAAGGCTTGCATTGCGATAGTAAAGAAGGATATAGAGCATATGAGTTTATTGTATATGTTATAGTCTCTCTATATGTCTATTCTATCATAAATTAATGCAAGCCTTTGGCTATAGACTATACAGTTTGTTCAAATATAAGTATAAAGTATAAAAAAAAAAATAAGCGCCTCCATGGCCGGGAACGTAAAGACGTTGTATTTCACACCATTATTCAGGGCAAATCACCAACTTTCCTGATTTTAGGGGATCTATGCTTGTATTGATTAGATGGTGGCAGAAAGATCAGGACTCTATTTTTAAAAAAATCGTTTCCTCAACAAAGTATACAGAAACTTTTAAGTCCTGCATCGATTCTGCATATTTTATTTAAAATCATACACAGATCTAATAACTAGGAGATAGGAAACTTCCGATCAACCGGTGTAGTAGCTAAACATCACGTGGTTACCCTTTCAATTTACCAAGTGAAGTTTTCGAAGTTCTTATTTGCTCAAAGTATTTAGTATTGAAAATACCATAATAAACTTTACAGTTTCACATCTCTTTGTTATATGTCTGAAATTTTTTAATAACTGAACTAAAAGTCAGAGGCGGATCGAGGATTAGTGATATTAGTAATGGGTGGCAGGTAACTTTTGAAATAAGTAATTGACGAGCAAAAACAAGTTTAGCCCGCTGAGTTTGTTGTTGTTGTATTTTACGGGGTCATTTTACGAAACCATTTTTTTTTTTGTGCAAGTTTGGGTTCTTCTTTCAAATCTTTTCTGGATTTTGGAATGCATGTAGGCTACATATATTCACACGTCTTGCGATGTTATGGCGGGTTACATCACCAGACTTATATCGTCTTCTGGAAGCATTGTATTTTTATATAAAAGTACATCTAAGATATAATGTAGTTGTACTTTATTTATATACGACATATAACGGATACTTGTTTTAAAATGTGACCCGTGGGAGTCTCCGTTTCATATAATAAGGTTTACCTAATAGTTAACAAGAGCACACTATGATATCAGAAATTATGATTTCAAAATAGGAGGATGGGATGGGGAGAAAAGCGATAACACGATGGGGGGTCAACATCTTTTTAAGCACGAGGTAGCATTCCCACACCCCTACACACACCCACACACACACCACAACAAAAGGGGGTGGGTCTGCACAGGATGTATGGAGATGGGGATGTACGTCTTCTTCACATTTTCTTTCAAAACCTTCGCAGACCATTCTAACATTAAAGGCTTACGTCAACATGACCTGATGCGCAATATAAAATAGAGGCAGTTCCAATACCACAGCGATATTTAAATCATCAGTGGGTGGCAGTGCTATTTATCTATTTTTTTGAAGTCTAAACAATCTTAGGCCATGTTTACAATAACTTTGTTTTTCTTCATTTTTCCGAGAGGTGCACCGTAATTCCAAACTTCTTACATCGTACCTTCCTTAAAAATCCCCCCACCCCCGACCCTGGATCCGCACTTCAATTTGTTAAACAGGTTTACTTCCCTTAGGTATTACGTCATTATCATCTGTAATAATAACGTTGAGAATACCCCTGTAACGTGTTTGCGCCGAGTCAATATCGAATTGTTAGCTACGGAAAATACAAACTATGTTGATTATATAGCCTTTCTAGCCGTTTTAAAGATTGGATTCGGACACAAGATAAGTTGTTGAAATAGCGTGTCTTTCGAAGTTGACTGAATTGACAACATCGGCGTAAAAATCGCTGTATTTTGCATGCTTGAAGCTCGATTTGAAAGCACTCAATAAATATTTTGATGTTTTCTTTGACTTATGACATTCTTTTCATTGGTATAAATAATTTCAAGTTGAGGATGTAGTGGCAATAATGTCTGCGTATAAAAGAATTTTTTTTCAATTTTTTCGGTCATTTCAAGCCAACAAAATGGCGGATTTTCAGGGGTTTTTCAATGAGGTACTCCGTGGGAAACTATTTTCAATGTTGCTATACAGTTGTCAAGTGAGTGGAGATGCGCAAGAAAATAACCACTTGCGTCCTGACTGTATATCCTATTATACCTTGTATGAGCGCATTTTATCGCATTCCTAATTGCAACAAGGCAATAAGTCTCGCTTGAGGTCGTTCCGTTAAATTAATCATGACATTATGACAATCTTGAATGTATTCAGCATTACTATTCAGAATTAGACCGTGAGCCATACACTTTTTTGTTACCATCTCAAGAGACAAATTCTTACTAGAACCATGTTATTGAGTACATTGTAGAGAAACAAAAAATCCATGATAGCAGTGTGAACAGGGTAGCTGATTCCAGTTATTAGAGTTATCTTCCAATTTTAAGCAAAACTCTTGTTTTTTAAAAAATCGTTTTCGCTGAAACTAGAAGAGCTACAGGTCTAATATTGTGCATGTATTATACATTTAGGGACCACTACCAAGTATTTATAAAATGGTGACCCCAGGGTCAAATATGGCCCAGCCCCGGGGGTAATTTTTTTTTCATACAATTATATAGGAAATCTTTAAAAATAAATAATTTTCTCTAAAACTGTAAGAGCTAGAGGTCCCATATTATGCATGAAGCATAAGCTTATGGTCCACTAGCAAGTTTGTTAAAATGTTGACCCTGGGGTCATATCTGGCTCCGGCCCAGGGGTCATATATGGCATATAGTCATATAGAAACATCTTTAAAATCTCTTCTTTAAAAAAACAAGAGCCAGAGGTCTACTATTTTGCATATTGTACAAGCTTATGGTTCACTACCACTTTTGTTCAAATCGTGACTCTGTGTCCAATTATGGCCTGGTCCTGGGGATAAAGTTTTACAAAGAGTTATATAGGGAAGTCCATAAAAATATTCATTTTCATATACTACAAGAGCTAGAGGTCTAATACGTTGCATGTAGCATAAGAATATCGATTTCTACCAATTTATTTTGTTCAAATGGTGATCTTATGGTCAAATTTTGCCCGGTCCCGGGGGTTACATATATACATAGAGTTATGTAGGAACATCTATAAACATCTTCTCTGAAACTACAAGAGCTAGAGGTGTAATAAGCTTCATGTAGCTTAAGATTATTGTCCTGTACCAAATAATTTAAATGGTGTCCCTTGAATCAAGCCTGGAATCAAATTTGGTCCTGTCCCGGGGGTCACACTATAACATTGAATTATATAGGAAAACATATTCAAACAGCTTCTCTGATACTTCAAAAGCTAAATAATTGTTCGCATGTACCTTAAGCTTATGAACCTCTACCTAGTTTGCTCAAATGGCTACAATGGGGTCACTTATGGCCACTACGGGGGTCACAGTTTTACAGATTTATATAAAGAAATTGTGGTTATTTCTTAAAACATGAGAACACTTTGAAACAAGGCGAGTGGGTCTCTTGTTTATGGCTTGAGGTTGTACACTTTTCATAAAATCACTTCAAAAGTTTTAAGCGAACTGAAATATATAGAGAATGTGACTTTTGATAAGGTATTCCATTATGAAGACTTAACCATGTTTACAAATCGCATATTGAATAAATCCACGAACTAAAACCACAAAGTATACCACTGCATTTTCGACAAATTGCACAAAAAACAGAAAGAAAAAGAAAAGGTATTTTACAGTTTAACTGTTGATTTTTAGGTGTTTGTTATACAAATTTTAAAATAACCCGCCAAATTACGACAAAATTACACTACAGAAACAGTTTATCAAAACTCTATCCAGGTGCTCATCTCATATAATAATGCATATGTGTCGCTTAAAAGTATATATTTATTGTAATATCCGTAATTGAATAAGTGTAAAATGAATTATCCATTTTTTTTGTCTGGCTTGTTAAAGCTTTTTGTATTGTATCTATAGAGTTTTGATTCTCAAACGATGTAAAATATATAAATACCTCGTGGTCAGTAGGTTTAGAAACGATGTACATATGTTGTAAAATGTGGCTGTTGTTGGCGGGATAACTACTTTAACTGCAGTAGCACCTGTATGTCGGATATAGCTTTTAGAGTAAACATCAGTAAACTAACCGTGATTCACTAAATGTAATCTATCTCGATGCACTGGCTACCGATTCTTATCTGGAAGAGTTTATTTAAAAAATTTATATCTTATATGTATGTTATATTGTCACATTAAGTTATATTATTTAAATCAGATAATATGTACTGAGTATTCTTAATTGTCCTGTTTTATCCCAAGGCATTAATTGCCAAGTTTATCAAAACAGCAATGAACTGGGCATATATAAGGCTTGCAGGCATATTGCAACTCGACATACATGAACTTGATGCTAACTTGCTAGATAAGAGAGACCGTTGTGAACCCAACTATTTGGATATAACCTTTATGACGGATTAACAGTTTAGTTGTATGTATTTTAATGCCGTCATCCTGCTTGAGCGCATACAGTCTGTTGATGCAGTGGATAGCAAGAGGGACTTTAAATTCACAGGACCCTGGTTCAAGCCCAACCGGAGCCAGTGAATTGTGTCGGTGTGTTCTTTGGCAAGACACTTTTACCCTCGTCCGTCGGATGGGGACGTAAACCAGGCGATCCCGTTTATCGCTTGTCTTTTTCTCCCATCATGTTAAAAAAACAAAGGTGTATATTCGTCAGTAGGGCAGGTTCCTAAATGCCTATATATCCAAACCTCCCCACCCCCAACCCCACCCCCACCCCACAGACACACACTCGCTCTCTATCTTCATTGGCAATACACCTTATTTTTTATGTAATAATCATTCCACTTGCACTTGCATGCGCAAAAGAAGGGTTGATGCTTACTATCCTAGGTTAAATCATGTACGGAGAACATCACAACCTATGTTTAGATACATATCCTAAGCAGGTGATATTGTAACAACTGCACCAATACTAACAAATAGTTGCCATGGTAAGTAGTTAGTACAGTGATCTGGGTATCACCCTAAAGATATTTCTTCGTCGACGCCGTGTGGTTCCCGGGCAAGAATATGACCACTACATATCCAGGTAAGAACGTTCTAGGCACATTCTGCAATTTTTTATCTAGATGTTAATGAAGAGTGAGTCGGGTCGAATGTTAATTCCTGTTGGCGCTATATAACATGTTAGTGTTGGTACGCCGTAAAACCCCAATTCAAATTAATTCATCTTCGTCGATTCTTTTTTCAGTAACACAAAAATGGTTCGTGCAAATGCATATACTACTATTTTTACATTTCATATGCAGAATTTTTCATTGTGATGTATATGGGTGGGGTAATTCAGGTGTAAAAATCCTTAAAATATGCATCAATTGTAATTACAAAGTATTAAAATAGACAACTTTTAAGATTATGCGTTGCAATATGCAATGTTTAATTCATGTATGTATGTGTAATACATAATCCAATGTGGAACCATAATAAGTACTGCCATGACGCATACACCTAAAAAAGACTTTTGTTAAAAAAAAACATGTTAAATGTGTCGTCTGTGCAATATATGTATATATCAGAAATACTATTTATGTTGCAGTTACTTTGGTATAACTGGCTTATACTTCCAGTTTGGCATGTGTCTCAACTTATCAGGCTTACTGAACACATATGTGCAATGCCATGAACATTGCTTAGTACTTAATTTCATCAATATATCATAGCAATCCCTTATTCATATTATAATATTATTTAAATCATGCAGAAAGGTTGTAAATTACTGATTCTTACAAGTTTACACATATATTGTAATAAATATTAACTAAACTAAATGCATAAAAATGTGTCAATAGTGGGTGGGGTAAATTGACTTCTAATTTGGAGCAAAATAAAGATTTTAAACTGAATTCAGTGCTAAAAAACAGCTTATTTACGCTTTATGTAACTCAGTGAGTTGTAAACTTAAGGGCATCTTTAAAAAGTATATCAATAAATATTCACACAAGCATGACATTCAAAAATGAACATCAAAAACTTATATGAAAGCGCTACAATGATAACCTATTAATGTTCGATTTTTTTTTTATAAGCTACCTGTTCCAGATTGCTATAATGGAAAAATGTAATCTATATACATTGCTCTTTTCAAAAAGTGATGGTAGAATTTGTCCCTTGAGTTGGTAACAATATCGAAAATGTTGGGTCTTGGCTCAAGGCCTATATGGTCCGTATAGACCATACTGACGTCATCTGTCGATAACGTCCCTATTGAAAATACTGACACCATCTGTCAAAAAGGTCCCTATAGATATGATAGACAGTGTATACGTAATCTGTCAATACGGTCCTTATAGTCAATATAGGCACAATCCATCAATTGGGACCCTATATACAATATGAACTCCATCTGTCAATAAGGTTTCTTTGGACAATACCAACATCATCTGTCACTAAGGTACCTGTATCCAATACAAACTTCATTTGTCAACAATGTACCTATGTACAATAATGACGCCATCTATCAATAAGATCCCTTTCAGCAATATTTACGCCATGCGTCAATATGCTCTCTATAGACAACACAGACTACGTCTGTCAATAACTAGCCTACCATACTGACGCCATCTGTCAATCTGTCAATAAGGTCCCTCAAGACAATAATTACTCAATCTGCCAAAAAGGTCCCTATTGACATCTCTCAATAAGGTCCCTATTGACAAAAGAAACACCATTTTTCAGGAAATGCTGACTCTATCTGTCAATAAGGTCCCTATTGACATCTGTCAATTAGGTCCATATTGGCAAAACAAAAACCATCTGCTAATAAGGTCCCTTAAGAAAATAGTCACTCTATGTGTCATTAAGGTCCCTCTTGACATCTGTCAATAAGTTCCGTATTGACATCTGCCAATACGGTCTTCCCTATTGACAAAAAGCACTATCCGTCAATAAGGTCCCAATCAACAATACTGGCATCATCTGTCAGTAAGGTACCTACAGACAATCTTTCAATAAGGTAAAAATGAAAAACTGATGCTACCTATTTGAAATATAAACGACATCTGTCAATAAGGTCCGTATAGACAATACAGATGGCATCTGTCAATAACGCCACTATGGCCAAAACAGACGGCATCTGTCAATAAGGTCCCTATAAACAGTACAGACGGCCTTTGTCAATAATGCCCCTATAGACAATATTGACGCCATCTGTCAATAAGGTCCCTATAGAAAATACTGATGATGCCATCTGTCAATAAGGTCCCTGCGGACAATAAAGACAGCATCTGTCAATAATGCCCCTACAGACAATACAGACGGTATCTGTCAATAAGCTCCCTAAAGACAATACAGAGGGCATCTATCAATAAGGTTCTAACAGACAATACAGAGTCATCTGTCAATAAGGCCCCTATAGACTATACAGACAGCATCTGTCAATAAGGTCATCCCTAGACAATACAGACGCCATCTGATAATGCCCCGATGTCTTTATAGACAATGCAGACGGTATCTGCCAATAAGGTCCCTATAAACAATACAGACGGCATCTTTTAATAATGTCCCAATAAACAGTACAGACTGCATCTGCCAATAATGCACCTATAGACAATACAGACGAGATACAAACATCTGACATTAATGTCCCTACAGACAATACAGACGGCATGTGCCAATAAGGTCCCTATAGAAAATACGGAGGGCATCTGTCAATAAGGTCCCTGTAGACAGTACAGACGCCATTTGCCAATAAGGTCCCAATAGACAAAACAGACAGCATCTGTCAATAATGCCCCCACAGACAATACAGACAGCATCTGTCAATAATGCCCCTACATACAATACAGACGGAATCTGTCAATAAGGTCCCTACAGACAATACAGACGGAATATGTCAATAAGGTTCTTATAGACAATACAGACGGCATCTGTTAATAAGGTCCCTACAGACAATACAGTTGGCATCAGTCAATAAGGTCCCTATAAACATTACATACGGCATCTGTCAATAATGCACCTATAGGCAATATAGACGGCATCTGTCTATAATGTCCATACAGACAATACAGTCTGCATCTGTCAATAATGCACCTTTAGACAATACTGACGCATTCTGTCAATAAGGTCCCTATAGACGATATTACGCCATCTGTCAATAAGGTCCCTATAGACAATACAGACGCCATCTGTCAATAAGGTCCCTATACATAATACAGACGGCATATGTCAATAAGGTCCCTATAGACAGTACAGACGGCATCTGTCAATAAGGTCCTTACAGAAAATACAGTCGGCATCTGTCAATAAGGTCCCTATAAACAGTACAGACGGCATCTGTCAATAATGCACCTATAGACTATACTGACGCATTCTAATAAGGTCCCTATAGACAATACTTACGCCATCTGTCAATAAGGTCCCTATAGACAATACAGACGACAAGTGTCAATAAGGTCCCTATAGACGGAATATGTCAATAAGGTCCCTATAGACAATACAGACGGCATCTGTCAATAAGGTCCATATACATAGCACAGACGTCACGTGTCAATAAGGCAGTTCAAAATAGGACAGCGGGATTTAAATATTCAGTGGGTAGCATATGAAGAGCTTGTTTTTTTGTTGTTTTTAAGTCGAAACATTCTTAGGCCATTTGTTACAATAAATAATTTTAAAAAAATGAGGATCTCAGTATTTGAAAATAGTTGAAATGAGCCCTTTTTATTAATATATATATTATATTTTTATATTTTTTTTTATATATTTTTTTTATATTTTTTATTTATTTCGGAGTTGCGCAACTCAAACACACAATAGAATGTGCTGAAAACTCTATGTCTTGCGGATTATAGACCCATTCTGCATATAAATGAAGTGTACCCTGGATTTCCATTCATGTTTGCGACATATGCTTTTTATTTGGCGGTCTGGTGCACCGTAATTCCAAACTTCTTACATCGTACCTTCCTTAAAAATCCCCCCACCCCCGACCCTGGATCCGCACTTCAATTTGTTAAACAGGTTTACTTCCCTTAGGTATTACGTCATAATCATCTGTAATAATAACGTTGGGAATACCCCTGTAACGTGTTTGCGCCGAGTCAATATCGAATTGTTAGCTACGGAAAATACAAACTATGTTGATTATATAGCCTTTCTAGCCGTTTTAAAGATTGGATTCGGACACAAGATAAGTTGTTGAAATAGCGTGTTAACAGAATATAAAACATTACATTCAGACATTCAGACATTAACATGCTAGTCTTTCGAAGTTGACTGAATTGACAATATCGGCGTAAAAATCGCTGTATTTTGCATGCTTGAAGCTAGATTTGAAAGCACTCAATCATTATTTTGATGTTTTCTTTGACTTATGACATTCTTTTCATTGTAGTGGCAATAATGTCTGCGTATAAAAGAATTTCGATTTTTTTTCAATTTTTTCGGTCATTTCAAGCCAACAAAATGGCGGATTTTCAGGGTTTTTTTCAATGAGGTACTCCTAGGGGAACTATTTTCAACGTTGCTATACAGTTGTCAAGTGAGTGGAGATGCGCAAGAAAATAACCACTTGCGTCCTGACTGTATATCCTATTATACCTTGTATGAGCGCATTTTATCGCATTCCTAATTGCAACAAGGCAATAAGTCTCGCTTGAGGTCGTTCCGTTAAATTAATCATGACATTATGACAATCTTGAATGTATTCAGCATTACTATTCAGAATTAGACCGTGAGCCATACACTTTTTTGTTACCATCTCAAGAGACAAATTCTTACTAGAACCATGTTATTGAGTACATTGTAGAGAAACAAAAAATCCATGATAGCAGTGTGAACAGGGTAGCTGATTCCAGTTATTAGAGTTATCTCCCCCTTTTTAAGCAAAGCACTTAAAACGCTGAAACTAGAAGAGCTACAGGTCTAATATTTTGCATGTATTATACATTTAGGGTCCTCTACCAAGTATTTATAAAATGGTGACCCCAGGGTCAAATATGGCCCAGCCCCGGGGGTAATTTTTTTTTCATACAATTATATAGGACATCTTTAAAAATAAATAATTTTCTCTAAAACTGTAAGAGCTAGAGGTCCCATATTATGCATGAAGCATAAGCTTATGGTCCACTAGCAAGTTTGTTAAAATGTTGACCCTGGGGTCATATCTGGCTCCGCCCAGGGGTCATATATGGCATATAGTCATATAGAAACATCTTTAAAATCTCTTCTTTAAAAAAACAAGAGCCGTATTGTACAAGCTTATGGTTCACTACCACTTTTGTTCAAATCGTGACTCTGTGTCCAATTATGGCCTGGTCCTGGGGTTAAAGTTTTACAAAGAGTTATATAGGGAAGTCCATAAAAATATTCATTTTCATATACTACAAGAGCTAGAGGTCTAATATGTTGCATGTAGCATAAGAATATCGATTTCTACCAATTTATTTTGTTCAAATGGTGATCTTATGGTCAAATTTTGCCCGGTCCCGGGGGTTACATATTTACATAGAGTTATGTAGGAACATCTATAAACATCTTCTCTGAAACTACAAGAGCTAGAGGTGTAATAAGCTTCATGTAGCTTAAGATTATTGTCCTGTACCAAATAATTTAAATGGTGTCCCTTGAATCAAGCCTGGAATCAAATTTGGTCCTGTCCCGGGGGTCACACTATAACATTGAATTATATAGGAAAACATATTCAAACAGCTTCTCTGATACTTCAAAAGCTAAATAATTGTTCGCATGTACCATAAGCTTATGAACCTCTACCTAGTTTGCTCAAATGGCAAAAATGGGGTCACTTATGGCCACTACGGGGGTCACAGTTTTACAGATTTATATAAAGAAATTGTTGTTATTTCTTAAAGCATGAGAACACTTTGAAACAAGACGAGTGGGTCTCTTGTTTATGGCTTGAGGTTGTACACTTTTCATAAAATCACTTCAAAAGTTTTAAGCGAACTGAAATATATAGAGAATGTGACTTTTGATAAGGTATTCCATTATGAAGACTTAACCATAATTACAAATCGCATATTGAATAAATCCACGAACTAAAACCACAAAGAAGACCACTGCATTTTCGACAAATTGCAAAAAAAACAGAAAGAAAAAGAAAAGGTATTTTACAGTTTAACTGTTGATTTTTAGGTGTTTGTTATACAAATTTTAAAATAACCCGCCAAATAACGACAAAATTACACTACAGAAACAGTTTATCAAAACTCTATCCAGGTGCTCATCTCATATAATAATGCATATGTGTCGCTTAAAAGTATTTATTTATTGTAATATCCGTAATTGAATAAGTGTAAAATGAATTATCCATTTTTTTTGTCTGGCTGGTTAAAGCTTTTTATATTGTATCTATAGAGTTTTGATTCTCAAACGATGTAAAATATATAAATACCTCGTGGTCAGTAGGTTTAGAAACAATGTACATATGTTGTAAAATGTGGCTGTTGTTGGCGGGATAGCTACTTTAACTGCAGTAGCACCTGTATGTCGGATATAGCTTTTAGAGTAAACATCATAAACTAACCGTGATTCACTAAATGTAATCTATCTCGATGCACTGTCTACCGATTCTTATCTGGAAGAGTTTATTTAATTTTTTTATATCTTATATGTATGTTATATGGTCACATTAAGTTATATTATTTAAATCAGATATTATGTACTGAGTATTCTTAATTGTCCTGTTTTATCCCAAGGCATTAATTGCCAAGTTTATCAAAACAGCAATGAACTGGGCATATATAAGGCTTGCAGGCATATTGCAACTCGACATACATGAACTTGATGCTAACTTGCTAGATAAGAGAGACAGTTGTGAACCCAGCTTCTTGAATATAACCTTTATGACGGATTAACAGTTTAGTTGTATGTTTTTTAATGCCGTCATCCTGCTTGAGCGCATACAGTCTGTTGATGCAGTGGATAGCAAGGGGGACTTTAAATTCACAGGACCCTGGTTCAAGCCTCACCGGAGCCAGTGAATTGTGTCGGTGTGTTCTTTGGCAAGACACTTTTACCCTCGTCCGTCGGATGGGGACGTAAACCAGGCTATCCCGTGTATCGCTTGTCTTTTTCTCCCATCATGTTAAAAAAACAAAGGTGTATATTCGTCAGTAGGGCAGGTTCCTAAATGCCTATATATCCAACCCTCCCCACCCCCAACCCCACCCCCACCCCACAGACACACACTCGCTCTCTATCTTCATTAGCAATACACCTTATTTTTTAGGTAATAATCATTCCACTTGCACTTGCATGCGCAAAAGAAGGGTTGATGCTTACTATCCTAGGTTAAATCATGTACGGAGAACATCACAACCTATGTTTAGATACATATCCTAAGCAGCTGATATTGTAACAACTGCACCAATACTAACAAATAGTTGCCATGGTAAGTAGTTAGTACAGTGATCTGGGTATCACCCTAAAGATATTTCTTTGTCGACGCCGTGTGGTTCCCGGGCAATTATATGACCACTGCATATCCAGGTAAGAAGGTTCTAGGCACATTCTGCAATTTTTTATCTAGATGTTAATGAAGAGTGAGCCGGGTCGAATATTAATTCCTGTTGGCGCTATATAACATGCTAGTGTTGGTGCGCCGTAAAACCCCAATTCAAATTAATTCATCTTCGTCGATTCTTTTTTCAGTAACACAAAAATGGTTCGTGCAAATGCATATACTACTATTTTTACATTGCATATGCAGAATTTTTCATTGTGATGTATATGGGTGGGGTAATTCAGGTGTAAAAATCCTTAAAATATGCATCAATTGTAATTAAAAAGTATTAAAATAGACAACTTTTAAGATTATGCGTTGCAATATGCAATGTTCAATTCATGTATGTATGTGTAATACATAATCCAATGTGGAACCATAATAAGTACTGCCATGACGCATACATCTAAAAAAGACTTTTGTTAAAAAAAAACATGTTAAATGTGTCGTCTGTGCAATATATGTATATATCAGAAATACTATTTATGTTGCAGTTACTTTGGTATAACTGGCTTATACTTCCAGTTTGGCATGTGTCTCAACTTATCAGGCTTACTGAACACATATGTGCAATGCCATGAACATTGCTTAGTACTTAATTTCATCAATATATCATAACAATCCCTTATTCATATTATAATATTATTTAAATCATGCAGAAAGGTTGTAAATTACTGATTCTTACAAGTTTACACATATATTGTAAAAAATATTAACTAAACTAAATGCATAAAAATGTGTCAATAGTGGGTGGGGTAAATTGACTTCTAATTTGGAGCAAAATAAAGATTTTAAACTGAATTCAGTGCTTAAAAAGAGCTTATTTACGCTTTATGTAACTCAGTGAGTTGTAAACTTAAGGGCATCTTTAAAAAGTATATCAATAAATATTCACACAAGCATGACAATAAAAAATGAACATCAAAAACTTATATGAAAGCGCTACAATGATAACCTATTAATGTTCGATTTTTTTTTTATAAACTACCTGTTCCAGATTGCTATAATGGAAAAATGTAATCTATATACTTTGCTCTTTTCAAAAAGTGATGGTAGAATTTGTCCCTTGAGTTGGTAACAATATCGAAAATGTTGGGTCTTGGCTCAAGGCCTATATGGTCCGTATAGACAATACTGACGTCATCTGTCGATAACGTCCCTATTGAAAATACTGACACCATCTGTCGAAAAGGTCCCTATAGACATGATAGACAGTGTATACGTAATCTGTCAATACGGTCCTTATAGTCAATATAGGCACAATCCATCAATTGGGACCCTATATACAATATGAACTCCATTTGTCAATAAGGTTTCTTTGGACAATACCAACATCATCTGTCACTAAGGTACCTGTATCCAATACAAACTTCAACAATGTACCTATGTACAATAATGACGCCATCTATCAATAAGATCCCTTTCAGCAATATTTACGCCATGCGTCAGTATGCTCTCTATAGACAACACAGACTATGTCTGTCAATAACTAGCCTACAGACCATACTAACGCCATCTGTCAATCTGTCAATAAGGTCCCTTAAGACAATAAATATTCAATCTGCCAAAAAGTGACATCTCTCAATAAGGTCCCTATTGACAAAAGAAACACCATTTTTCTGGAAATGCTGACTCTATCTGCCAATAAGGTCCCTATTGACATCTATCAATTAGGTCCATATTGGCAAAACAAAAACCATCTGCTAATAAGGTCCCTTAAGAAAATAGTCACTCTATGTGCCATTAAGGTCCCTCTTGACATCTGTCAATAAGTTCCGTATTAACATCTGTCAATACGGTCTTCCCTATTGACAAAAAGCACTATCCGTCAATAAGGTCCCAATCAACAATACTGGCATCATCTGTCAGTAAGGTACCTACAGACAATCTTTCAATAAGGTAAAAATAAAAAACTGATGCTACTTATTTCAAATATAAACGACATCTGTCAATAAGGTCCGTATAGACAATACAGATGGCATCTGTCAATAACGCCACTATGGCCAAACAGACGGCATCTGTCAATAAGGTCCCTATAAACAGTACAGACGGCCTTTGTCAAAAATGCCCCTATAGACAATATTGACGCCATCTGTCAATAAGGTCCCTGCGGACAATAAAGAGAGCATCTGTCAATAATGCCCCTACAGACAATACAGACGGTATCTGTCAATAAGCTCCCTAAAGACAATACAGAGGGCATCTATCAATAAGGTTCTAATAGACAATACAGAGTCATCTGTCAATAAGGCCACTATAGACTATACAGATTATCTGTCAATAAGGTCATCCCTAGACAATACAGACGCCATCTGATAATGCCCCGATGTACAATACAGACGGAATCTTTTAATAAGGTCTTTATAGACAATACAGACGGTATCTGCCAATAAGGTCCCTATATACAATACAGACGGCATCTGTTAATAATGTCCCAATAAACAGTAGAGACTGCATCTGCCAATAATGCACCTATAGACAATACAGACGAGAAACAAACATCTGACATTAATGTCCCTACAGACAATACAGACGGCATGTGCCAATAAGGTCCCTATAGAAAATACAGAGGGCATCTGTCAATAAGGTCCCTGTAGACAGTACAGACGCCATTTGCCAATAAGGTCCCAATAGACAAAACAGACAGCATCTGTCAATAATGCCCCCACAGACAATACAGACAGCATCTGTCAATAATGCCCCTACATACAATACAGACGGAATCTGTGAATAAGGTCCTTACAGACAATACAGACGGAATATGTCAATAAGGTCCTTATAGACAATACAGACGGCATCTGTTAATAAGGTCCCTACAGACAATACAGTTGGCATCAGTCAATAAGGTCCCTATAAACATTACATACGGCATCTGTCAATAATGCACCTATAGGCAATATAGACGGCATCTGTCTATAATGTCCTTACAGACAATACAGTCTGCATCTGTCAATAATGCACCTTTAGACAATACTGACGCATTCTGTCAATAAGGTCTCTATAGACAATACTTACGCCATCTGTCAATAAGGTCCCTATAGACTATACAGATTATCTGTCAATAAGGTCATCCCTAGACAATACAGACGCCATCTGATAATGCCCCGATGTACAATACAGACGGAATCTTTTAATAAGGTCTTTATAGACAATACAGACGGTATCTGCCAATAAGGTCCCTATATACAATACAGACGGCATCTGTTAATAATGTCCCAATAAACAGTAGAGACTGCATCTGCCAATAATGCACCTATAGACAATACAGACGAGAAACAAACATCTGACATTAATGTCCCTACAGACAATACAGACGGCATGTGCCAATAAGGTCCCTATAGAAAATACAGAGGGCATCTGTCAATAAGGCCACTATAGACTATACAGATTATCTGTCAATAAGGTCATCCCTAGACAATACAGACGCCATCTGATAATGCCCCGATGTACAATACAGACGGAATCTTTTAATAAGGTCTTTATAGACAATACAGACGGTATCTGCCAATAAGGTCCCTATATACAATACAGACGGCATCTGTTAATAATGTCCCAATAAACAGTAGAGACTGCATCTGCCAATAATGCACCTATAGACAATACAGACGAGAAACAAACATCTGACATTAATGTCCCTACAGACAATACAGACGGCATGTGCCAATAAGGTCCCTATAGAAAATACAGAGGGCATCTGTCAATAAGGTCCCTGTAGACAGTACAGACGCCATTTGCCAATAAGGTCCCAATAGACAAAACAGACAGCATCTGTCAATAATGCCCCCACAGACAATACAGACAGCATCTGTCAATAATGCCCCTACATACAATACAGACGGAATCTGTGAATAAGGTCCCTACAGACAATACAGACGGAATATGTCAATAAGGTCCTTATAGACAATACAGACGGCATCTGTTAATAAGGTCCCTACAGACAATACAGTTGGCATCAGTCAATAAGGTCCCTATAAACATTACATACGGCATCTGTCAATAATGCACCTATAGGCAATATAGACGGCATCTGTCTATAATGTCCTTACAGACAATACAGTCTGCATCTGTCAATAATGCACCTTTAGACAATACTGACGCATTCTGTCAATAAGGTCTCTATAGACAATACTTACGCCATCTGTCAATAAGGTCCCTATAGACAATACAGACGCCATCTGTCAATAAGGTCCCTATACATAATACAGACGGCATGTGTCAATAAGGTCCCTATAGACAGTACAGACGCCATCTGTCAATAAGGTCCTTACAGCAAATACAGTCGGCATCTGTCAATAAGGTCCCTATAAACAGTACAGACGGCATCTGTCAATAATGCACCTATAGACTATACTGACGCATTCTAATAAGGTCCCTATAAACAATACTTACGCCATCTGTCAATAAGGTCAATATAGACAATACAGACGACACGTGTCAATAAGGTCCCTATAGACGGCATATGTCAATAAGGTCCCTATAGACAATACAAACGGCATATGTCAATAAGGTCCATATACATAGCACAGACGTCACGTGTCAATAAGATCCCTATATACAGTACAGACGGCATCTGTAAATAAGGTCCCTATGGACAACAGAGACGGCATCTGTCAAGTATGCCCCTATGGACAATACAGACGGCATCGTTCAATAAAGTCTTGATAGACAATACAGACGTCATCTGTCAATAAGGTTCCTATAGACAATAGAGACGACATCTGTCAATAAGGTCCCTACAGACTATACAGTCGGCGTCTGTCAATAAGGTCCCTATAAACAGTACAGACGGCATCTGTCAAAAATGCACCTTTAGACAATACTGACGCATTCTGTCAATAAGGTCCCTATAGACAATACTTACGCCATCTATCAATAAGGTTCCTATAGACAATACACACGGCATCTGTCAATAAGGTCCTTATAGACAATACAGATATTGAAAGATGCCGTCTGTATTGTCCATCGGGGCATTATCAGATGGCGTCTGTATTGTCTAGGGATGACCTTATTGACAGATGCTGTCTGTATAGTCTATAGGGGCCTTATTGACAGATGCCTCTGTATTGTCTATTAGAACCTTATTGATAGATGCCCTCTGTATTGTCTTTCGTGAGCTTATTGACAGATACCGTCTGTATTGTCTGTAGGGGCATTATTGACAGATGCTCTCTTTATTGTCCGCAGGTACCTTATTGACAGATGGCGTCAGTATTGTCTTTAGGGACTTTATTGACAGATGGCGTCAATATTGTCTATAGGGGCATTATTGACAAAGGCCGTCTGTACTGTTTATAGGGACCTTATTGCCAGATGCCGTATGTTTTGTCCATAGTGGCGTTATTGACAGATGTCATCTGTATTGTCTATATGGACCTTATTGACAGATGTCGTTTATATTTCAAATAGGGACCATTTTGACAGGTAGCATATACGGAACTTATTGACAGATGTCAATAGGACCTTAATGACACACAGAGTGACTACCTAATTAACAGATGTCAACCTTATTTACAGATAGAGTCAGCATTTCCTAAAAAAATGGTGTTTCTTTTGTCAATAGGGACCTTATTGAGAGATGTCAATAGGGACCTTTTTGGCAGATTGAGTCATTATTGTCTTAAGGGACCTTATTGAGACATGATGTTTGTTTTGTCAACATGGACCTTATTGACAGATTGACAGATGGCGTCAGTATGGTCTGTAGGCTAGTTATTGACAGACATAGTCTGTGTTGTCTATAGAGAGCATATTGACGCATGGCGTAAATATTGTTGAAAGGGATCTTATTGATAGATTGCGTCATTATTGTACATAGGTACATTGTTGACAAATGAAGTTTGTATTGGATACAGGTACCTTAGTGACAGATGATGTTGGTATTGTCCAAAGAAACCTTATTGACAGATGGAGTTCATATTGTATATAGGGTCCCAATTGATGGATTGTGCCTATATTGACTATAAGGACCGTATTGACAGATTACGTACACACTGTCAATAGGGACCTTTTTGACAGATGGTGTCAGTATTTTCAATAGGGACTTTATCGACAGATGACGTCAGTATGGTCTATACGGATCATATTTACAAGTGGCGTCATTACTGTTGATAGAGTATCGTATCGACAGATGGCGTCAATATTGTTGATAGAGACCTTATTGACAGATCGCGTCAGTATTGTATATATGGACCTTATTGACAGATTTTGCCATCATTGTTGATTGGGACCTTATTGACAGATAGCCTCAGTATTTTCTATCAGGAACTTATTAAGAGAGTGTGCTTGTTTGGTCAGTAACGACGTAATTGATACATGGTGTATACGGATCGAGTCTGTATTGTGCATAGGACCTTATTGATAGATGTCGTTTATATAGCAAATAGGGACCATAGTGACATGTGGCATCAGTTTTTTTATTTTGGGACCTTACTGAAAGATTGTGTCATTATTGACTATAGGGACCTTATTGAAAGATGGTGTCAGTTTTGTTGATTGGGACCTTATTGGCAGATAGAGTCAGTATTGTCTTAAGGGACCGTATTGACAGATGGTGTTTGTTTTGTCAATAGGGACCTTATTGACAGACGGCGTCAATATGATCTGAATGGACGTTACTGTTGACAAACGTAGTCTGTGTTGTCTTTATGGACCTTATTGACACATGGCGTAAGTATTGTTGAAACGGACCGTATTGGTAGATGGCGTCATAATTGTCAATAGGGACCTTGGTGATAAATGAAGTGTGTATTGGGTACAGGAACCTTAGTGACAGGTGGTGTGGGTATTGTCCATAGAGACCTTATTGACAGATGGAGTTCATATTGTCTATATTGACCTAATTGACAAACGGCGTCAGTATTGTTGAAAGGGACCTTATTGACAGATGACGTCAGTATTGTGTATGTGGACCTTATTGACAGATGGCGCCGGAATTGTTGCTTGGGACTTAATTGACAGATTTTTGTTTTGTCGCTAAGGATCTCACTAAGGACTTCATTGACAGATGTCGTTTATACTGTCCTAAGAGGCAATATCGACAGATATCTTACTACTTTCCACAGGTGCAATATCTACAGCCAGTCACCGTTAGTACTGTCCTCAGGGGCAATGTGAAAAGCAAGTGTCGGTATAGTCCTGAGGGCAAAATGATCGGCTTTGGTCACTTCCTTGATGAGCGAAAGTGATATATTCAAAACCTGTGATATTTAAATTTAAACGGTTTCTCACCAGTGTGTACAAGTATGCTGCCTCTATTCCCTAATCTGAGAATAGTGGGCAGAGGCAGAGTATATTCCCCCACCCTCCCACAACACACCCGAATATTTTGCTTACTTTATGTGTAAATCACCTATACATGAGAACATGCTTGGAATAATAGAAATAGGTATAGAAATGAAATAGGAATTGCAGCTTTCACAGAACACAGTAGACCCCAAAACACGCAAACAGACAAACAATAAGGCAAAAGTAATAATAAATGCAAACTACATCACAAACACAAAAGGGTTAACAACAATAAGAACTAAGAATATAACAATAATATTCACCAAGTCACACTTTGCTTAAGAGGTCAAATGCTTGCATAACAACCTACTGGTAACTTATAAAGCCAGTAGAAAGTTATGCTATTAAGCAATAGGCTAATTTATATGATCAGCTTTAATATAATAATGATCAGCTTTAATATAATAATTATATTGTTTTAAATCATGTGACAATACTGTCCTCAGGGGCAAAAAAAAGGATACAGTCAGTACTAAACTCTGCAATAATATCACATGCTAGCTTCCATCGCTTCAGTATTGTGCTCTAGGACAATATCAATAGATAGCATCAGTAGTGTCCTCAGGACAATATCAACAGCTGTCTTTAGTACTGTCCCAATGGGCAATATAAACAGCTGGCGTAAGTAGTGTCCTCAGGGCCAATAGCATCAGCTAGCATTAGTACTGTCCTCATGGGCAATATCAACAGCTAGCGTAATAACTGGTCTCATGGGAATATCAACAGCCAGCGTTTAAACATACATAGGGTTATTATCTAAATCTAGCGATAGTACTATCCTAAGGGGCAATATCAACAGCTAGCGTTAGTACTGTCCTCTGTGGCCATATCAACTGCTAGATTTAGTACTGTCCTCAGGGGCAATATCAACAGCTAGCAATAGTACTGTCCTATCGGTCAATATCAACAGTTGGCGTTAGTACTGTCCTAAGGGGCAATATCAGCAGCTGGCTGTCCTCAGAGGCCATATAAACAGCTAGGTTTAGTACTGTCTTCTGGGGCCATATCAACAGATAGTTTTAGTACCGTCCCTAGGGGCAGTATCAACAGCTAGAGATAGTACTGTCCTAAGGGCCAATATCAACAGCTGGCGTTAGTACTGTCCTCAGGGGCTATATCAACATCTAGGTTTATTACTGTCCTCAGAGGCAATATCAACAGCTAGGGTTAGTTCTATATTAAGGGGCAATATCAACAGCTGACGTTAGTACTGTCCTCTGGGGCCATATCAACTGCTAGTTTTAGTACTTTCCTAAGGGGCAATATCAGCAGCAAGCGATAGTACTGTCCTATTGGTCAATATCAACAGCTGGCGTTAGTACTGTTCTTATGGGCAATATCAGCAGCTGGCGTTAGTACTGTCCTCAGAGGCCATATAAACAGCTAGGTTTAGTACTGTCCTCTGGGGCCATATCAACAGCTAGATTTAGTACCGTCCCTAGGGCTAGTATCTACAGCTAGCGATAGTACTGTCCTCGGGCTATATCAACAGCTAGGTGTATTAATGTCCTCAGGGGCAATATCAACATCTAGGGTTAGTTCTATCTTAAGGGGAAATATCAACAGCTGACGTTAGTACTGTCCTCTGGGCCCATATCAACAGCTAGTTTTAGTCCTGTCCCTAAGGGTAATTTCAGCAGCTAGCGATAGTAAAGTCCTCAGGGTCCATATTAACAGCTAGCGTTATTACTGTTCTTAGGGGCAATATCAACAGCTACGTTTAGTACTCTCCTCAGGGGCAATATCAACAGCTTAATAATATCCCAAGGGGCAATATCAACACCTATAATTAGTACTATCCTCAGGGGCCATATCAACAGCTAGCGTTTTTACTGTTCTAAGTGGCAATACCAACGGCTAGGTTTAGGACTATCCTAAGGGGAAATATCAACAGCTGGCGTTAAAGGAGCCCTTTTATATCTCTTGTTTCTTGTTTATATTTATTACTGACCACTATATATACACATTGCAACTCATTTTTTGGTGATATATCGCTTTTCGTGCTTTTTATCGCCAGGTAAAAAATCACCTGTTGTCCGATACAATATCCGTATTCGCCTCCGGTTTATTTCCGCTGATTTCCGGTGTGTGACGTCACACAAAGTACCGCGCCATATCTGACAGATTAACAACACAGACAGGTTCTCAATATTTTATTGAGGTTATATAACGTAGATCATACTTTCTTGAAGTATTAAAGACAACTGTCACTGAAAGTATGAAATATATAGGGATGAAATTGTTTATTGACTGCAGACTCATTTCTGAGAAAAGCTTGTTGCATCGCAGAAGTTCAGGGATTTGCTCTCCTATAACATGAAGCCGTGGCTTTACGTTTTCTCTGACCTAAAAACATGTCTACGAACGGAAAGACGATTTTTGAAAAATTATGATATGAAATACATTAGTTTAAATCTATTATCTAGGTACTATGCACTGATTGTACGTCAAAATACAGGTGTCCGTGTAGTGACGTCTTACAAGAAACGTTTACACACGGTCTGAAATTGTCCACACGTTTTATGGTGCATATGTAAACGTCCTTTTGTAACAAACCCAGATGTCAAATAAATGAGACTAACTGATTGCATACTTTCATAGTTTGTCTTTGTTGTTTGTGTTTATTAACATACCACTTATTATGCACCTATCAACGTTTTACCCCACTGAGGTGGCGGCAGGCATAAACAGTGGGAATGAGACAAATGTACACATTGATCGCATAATTGTCATTTGAAGTTCTAAGGGTAAGAGTTATATAAATATCACCATTCCATGTTCTGTCCAAGTTCTTCTCCAGAATACTCTATTTTTATCATAAGTAATAAACCGGGCTACAGGTATTGCTAATTCAAAGCATGTGTTACCTTTTTTCAGGCATTTTAATAAGACCTCACATATTTACCCCAATATTTTTTTTTTTTTTTAATTATTTACATAAAAAAACTGGCCCAGTAAAATTATGTTCCGGCTTATGACAAACCCCGTTTTGAAGGGCTGACCTCAAACATTGTATGCCAAATCTAATTTCTGTATCCTGTAATATATGATATCAACAAATACATGTTTGAAGTTTGTTTATCTGACAGGTTACAAAATAATGAGGCAGGGCTTTTTTTCATGATTATGGGAACATGAGCCGTACCCCTGGAATTGGGAATTTTAACGCGATTTTTATAAAATTGGGAATTTCAATTCGGAAAAATATTAAGTAAAGCATTCCTTTCATAATTATATCTTTAATACTGTTTTTTGTACACCAAGATAAAGAGAAGCATTTATGTAAGCTTTTGAACCCCAATCATTGGATTGACACTCTTTAAAAAATATATATATTTTTTTTTTTAAATTGGGAATTATTTCCTCTTCATTGGGAAAAAAAGATATGTTTTGGGATTGGGAATATGACCGAATTTCGGCTATAAAAACAGCCAAAAAAACCTGTGAGTGAAGAAAAAGATAATTCTATTTACGTATCTACCCTATTTGTTTGAGCAGGTAATGAGCCACATATATAATTTTATTAGGTATTATAATATTATGTCTAATTATAAGGTTTATATTCCCACCGCCATTCATTTTTCTAATGAAATAACCTCTTTTTTGGTGTAGATATTTATAAATGAGAGCTTTATAAAGTTATATTGGCCTAATTATGCTTTGTTCCATACAGCACTGAATTCACCACCACTGATTGTGAAATACACATGGTAATACAACTGATTAGCTGGGTAAAAGTGGCTAAGTACTGCGAAATACCATAAATGCCATAAAACCCTTACTGGCCACTCAATCTTGAATATGCAGGGTCATAAAACTAACTGACTGTGTTACAGAAAGGTGATAACAGAATATGGCTAGGATCATAAAACCCTTCTTTCACTTGTTACGGAATACACAGTGTCATAAAATTACTTTGTTCTGGCTGTTTCAAACAATTTGGCCTAGAGGTTCATGTACTATAATCATTAAAAAAAAATGGATTTATAGGACATTAGTGAAATTAGCAAGCAATAATCTGATCATGTAAATCATGATCAGATTAGATAAGCATTTATTGAAAAAAAGAAATAGATATGATAATTTTAATCAGCTTGAAAAAAAAAAGTGCACTCTCAGAAACTGAAACATCGTAATTGTTGATTGTAATTGTTGATCGTAATTGTTGATTGGCATCTGTGTGACGTCATCGCCGAAGTTGGACTTCGTGTAAACTCGTAATATTCCGGATTTTTTCCCGTTGATTTCCGTAAAGGTGTGCCGTGTGATATATGGAAACGTAATAATAACGTGTTTCGGCTGTGATTTTAATCGTGAGAAAAATATCAATAGTTTTTATACAAATAGATCTATCAAATAAATATAAGTTATAAGGGTATTAAAGGGCTCCTTTAATACTTTCTTAAGGGGCAATATCAACAGCTCTCATTATTACTGTCCTCAGGGGCAATATCTACAGCTTAGTAATGTCCTAAGGGGCAATATAAACAGCTAGATGTTTGATGTTGTTTTCAGTTTTTAGTACTTTTAAGTTTATTTTGGTGTATTGGAATATGCATTCTTTGGGTTTTTTGGAGGCTATAAATAGAAAAATGTGAACCAATCAAAAACTTCCTAAAAATAAGTAAAATGGCTGATTTTCAATCACGGGGAGATCAGCATGGAATAACTTTTTAAAACGCCGGACTAGGTATGTAAAATTTAGCATTTCATGATATGCAAGAGCATTATGAGTGCTTACATGACCCTGATATGTGTAGGATTTTTTTTTTGTATTTATTGACATTTGAAATATTGCTAAAATTGTTTTTTTAACATGTTTTGAGGGGTGGAGTAATCTTAAAGAAATGGGACTAAAGTTGTTTTATTTGGTATGGAAACATGGGTAATTTTATTGTCTTCTAAGAAAAGTATGACACAATGATGATGTGATTTATTTTTGCTCAAGGATTCAGGCTTAGGGCTTGTCATGGGTTTGATGATGAAGAAATGTACATTAAACTGTGGAGCAATAGTAAAGTCCTCAGGGGCCACATCAACAGCTAAAGTTATTACTGTTCTTAGGGACAATATCAAAGCTACGTTTAGTACTCTCCTCAGGGGCAATATCTATAGCTTAATAATATACTAAGGGGCAATATCAACACCCAGAATTAGTACTGTCCTCAGGGGCCATATCAACAGCTAGCGTTATTACTGTTCTAAGCGGCAATTTCATCGGCTAGGTTTAGGACTATCCTAAGGGGCAATATCAACAGCTAGCGTTAGTACTGTCATCAGGGGCCATATCAACAGCTAGGTTTAGTACCGTCTTAGAGGCAATATCAGCAGCTAGCGACAGTACTGTCCTAAGGGTCAATATCAACAGCTGGCGTTAGTACTGTCCTCTGGGGCCATATCAGCAGCTAGTTTTAGTACTGTCCTTAGGGGCAATATCAGCAGTTAGCGATAGTACTGTCCTAAGGATCAATATCAACAGCTGGTGTTAGTACTGTCCTCAGGGGCCATATCAACAGCTAGGTTTAGTACTGTCCTCAGGGGCAATATCAACAGCTAGCGTTAGTACTATCTTAAGGGGCAATATAAGCAGCTGGTGTTAGTACTATCCTCAGGGGTCATATCAACTGCTAGGATTAGTACTGTCGTCAATATCAACATATATGGTCCTCATTGGCAATATCAACAGCAAGCGTTAGTACTGTCCTGAAGTGCAATACCAACAACTAACGTAAGTACTGTAAGTACTGTCCTCAGTGGCAATATCAACAGCTAGCGTTAGTACTGTCCTAAGGTGCATTATCAACAGCCTGCGTTAGTGTGGAGCTAAGTGGCAATATCAACAGCCAGCGTTAATAATGTCCTGAAGTGCAATAACAACAACTAACGTCAGTACTGTCGTCAGTGGCAATATCAACAGCTAGATTTAGTATTGTCCTAAGGGGCATTATCAACAGATAGTCAGTAACATGCACAGGTATCAACAGCTAGCATATGTACTGTCCATATGGAAACAAACAGCTAGTGTCTTTAACATCCACATGTGCACTACCATCATCCTTTGTTTTAACCACCATAGAGATACTATGAACAGCCAGCGTTAGTACTGTCCTCAGAGGCAACATCAACGGGTAACATAAGTACTGTCCTCAAATACAATATCAACAGCTAGTGGTAGTACTGTCCTCCGAGGCAATATCAACAGCAAGCATTAGTACTGCCGTCATTGGCAATATCAACAGCCAGCGTTAATACTGGCCCCAGGGGCAATATCAATACAGTGAGCGTTAGTATTGTCCTAAGGGGAATATCAACATCTAGCGTTAGTACTGCCTTCAGGGGAAATCTCAATACATATCGTTAGTATTTGCTTCATTGACAATATCAACAGCGAGAGTTAGTACTGTCCTCATGGACACTATTAACAGCCAGCGTTAATACTGGCCCCAGGGGCAATATCAATACAGTGAGCGTTAGTATTGTCCTAAGGGGAATATCAACATCTAGCGTTAGTACTGCCTTCAGGGGCAATCTCAATATATATCGTTAGTATTTACCTCATTGACAATATCAACAGCCAGAGTTAGTACTGTCCTCATGGACACTATTAACAGCCAGCGTTAGTAATGTCCTCAGGGGAAGTATAAACAGCCAGCGTTAGTACTGTCCTAAGGGGCAACATCAATATCCAGTGCGAGTAATGTCCGCAGGGTCAAAATCAACAGCTAACTTTAGTACTGTTCTCAGGGGCAATATCAACAGCTAACGTTAGTACTGTCCAAAGGGGCAACATCAACAGCCAGCGTTAGTACTGTCCTAATGGGCAATATCAACAGCCAGCGTAAGTACTGTCTTCAGGGGCAATATCAACAGCCAGCGTTAGTATTGTCCTCAGTGTCAAAATCAATAGCCAGAGTTAGTAATGTGCTCATGAGCGATATCAACATGTAGGATTAGGACTGTCATAATGGGCTATATCCACAGCTAGCGTTAATTTTATCCTCATGGAGAATATCAACAGCTAGCTTTAACACTGTCCTCATTGGCAATATCAATAGCCACTTTTATTACTGCCCTAAAGGGAAATATCAGCAGGTAAAGTTAATGCTGTCTTCGGGGCCAATATCAACATATGGCGTTAGTACTGCTTTCCAGGGGCAATATCAACTGCTACCGTAAGTACCGTCCTCAGGGGCAATATCACCAGCCAGCGTTAGTATTGTCCCCAATGGCAATATCAACTGCCTGCGTTAATATTGTCCTCAGTGGCAATATCAACAGCCAGCGTTAGTACTGTCCTAAGTGTAATACCAACATTTATCGTTAGTAATGTCCTCGGGGGCGTTATCAAGAGCTAGTTGTAGAACTACAATATCAACAGCTAGTCTGTTACATGCACAGGTATCAACAGCAAGCTTTTGTTCTGTCTATATGGACACTATCAACAGCTATTGTCTTTAACATCCACATGAACAATATCAACAGCCAGCGTCTTATAGGGATACTATCAACAGCTGGAGTTAGTACCGTCCACAAGTCAATATCAACAGGTAGCGTTAGTCCTGTCCTCAGGGGCAATGTCAACAGCTAGCGTTAGTACTGTCCTCAGAGGCAATATCAACAGCTAGCGTTAGTACTGTCCTCAGGGGAAATATCACCGGCTAGCGTTAGTCCTGTCCTAACACGAATACAGTCAGTACTACTAAACTCTACAAAAAGATCACCTACTCGCTTCCATCGCTTTTGTACTGTCAAGGACAATTTCTGGAATTAGCGTCAGTAAAGTCTTGAAGGACAAAATAATTGCTTAGGTCACTTCCTTGAAACACAAAAGGGACAATATAGACATATCCTTAAACGGTTTATCACCAGTGTGTATGCATACATGTCTTTTCGTTTACCCTACCTGTTTGCAAGCAATGTTTTTTCCCAAGTGAGTGATTTTGATGAATGACCGTTCATTATTCGGGCAAGGTACATGTACTGTGAACTGCCATCCTTCGAAGGGGATGTTAAGCCGTTGACCAGGCCCATGTACAGGAAGGGCCACACCCTATATAGTTATGCTCCTAACATATTTTGCTGAAATTCTGTGTTAATAAGTGACAACATGCCAGCAAAGACTTCCTCGGAAACGAGGCTGTCATGACAATCAGAAATGAATGTGTGTAGTTTAAAAAAAAGAACAGTGGGCTAGCATCTCTCCCCATAACCTGAGACGGGTGGACAGAGTATATTCCCCGCACCTCGTCTTGTTCCGTATTTGGAAACTCAGCCTACTCACATATCTGACGTTTGCCTGTTGTCGATTTGTGTTAGCTGTGTTCGGGTTTAAGTTTCAAAACACAGAATACGTGTCAGCGCGAGATACGTCGAAATGTAAAAATTCCAGAGATATTCACCTGAAAAACATGAACTAGTCGTACGAAAATGTCTAGATCGATGAGGTATTCTTATCGTTGGTGAGTTTTATGCATGCACGCTTGGCTGTTAACGTTTAATCTATTGCTGTATGACGGCTGTTTATGCATGCATTGCTTGATCTCTTCATGAACCTGTCTTGATAAGGTCGACCCTGATACCTACTTATTCTAAAAGGACATCACAGTAACTCTGTTGTATTGTACGCACCATAAGAGCTACGATTCTCGCTGCTAGAATATACCAAAAGTATTAATCAAGTCACATTGTACTTAGACATCATGTTCATGCATATAAAGCTACTGGTACTTTATAATGATAGAAAAAATGGGTGGTATTTAAACCAAATGACGTTTTTATTTTTAAAAATGGTCTGCTTTAATGTAATACGGTTCTTTTAAATCGTATGTCAGTACTGTCCTCAGCAAAACAATAAACGGATACAGTCAATACTAACCTCTGTGAAAATATCACCTGCCAGCTTCTATGGGTTCAGTACTGTCCTCAAGGACAATATCAACACAGCTAGCGTCAGTACAGTCCTGAGGGACATAATAAACTGCTTAGGTGAATTTATTGATACGCGAAAGGGACGATATATTCATAAACTCTGATATTGTACCTTAAACGGTTTCTCACCAGTGTGTACGCACACTTGTCATTTCGCTTACTCTATCATTTGCAAGCAATGTTTTTTTCCAAGTGAGGGTTTTGGGCAAATGAACTTTCATTATTCGGGCAAAGTACTGTGAATCTTATGCCATACTTCGAAGGAAATGTTAAGACGTAGACCAGTCCCATGTAGGAAGAGCCATACCATATTTATGCTCATGACATATCTCTTTGAATTTCTGTGTTAATGGGGCAAAAGGTCCGTGGAGCTTTACTCGGAAACGACGCTGCCATGATAATTAGACTAGATCGCGTGCAGTATATATAATTAGGAACAGCGGGGACAGCACCTCTCCCCTAATCTGAAAGGGGTGGGTAGAGCATGTCCCACCCGCATCCCCGCACAACACACACCCCACACGAGCATTGTTCATATATTATATGCAGATTCCCTATGCATGTGTACATGGTTTTATAAGGTAACAAATAATATACCAATAGTATTCATCAATACACATGTAATTAATAAATCGTGTTCTTGCAAATAAACCTACTGGTACATTATAGAAGGAAGAGGTGATAATTAAGCTAAAGGACAGTTTTGTTTTTTAAAAGTAGTAAGTGGTAATGTCTAGGTGATGTGAGATATGTCTCTAACACCCTTTAAGAGTACATATTTTAAACAGTAGGCGAATGTGTGTATTCATGCAGGATAAAATCCAATTAAGTCACATATATTAAGTTTTTATTTCGTTAAATGATATAATATGGTATTCCTCCTGTATACTCATATGTATCGGCTAATATTTCAATTAATTCCTAGGCACTTGTAACTTCTACTTCTAATTAGGAAGAAGTAACTGCTTAGGAAACTTGAATTAAAAAAAGAGCATACACATTCATATCCACGATTAATGCGTAATTGCGGCTGGTATAGCAGTTAATTAGGCACTAGTAACTTCTACTTTGCTAAAATGAGTAACTAGGCCTATTCGGAAAATTAAAGGACAATAGAAACATCTCTCACATCGCCTAATATCTTAATGTATGTAGCTTATATGGCTTCTCTCCTGTATGCATACTCACATTCGACTACTGTTTAAAAAAAGTTAATTGAATTGATTTCTGTTTTAAGGCCAACAACACATGAAAGGTTATATGGCGCCTAACAGGAATGAACGTGCCAGGCTCATCTTCCATTTACATCAAGATAAATATGAAGATTGGGCCTAGAACCTTATTAGCTGCAAAACTGCAGAATTGCTGCAAATTCTATAATAGACACTCCATTTACGATGGAGCCACGTTTCCACGTTTGCACAGCGGTGTCATGATAAAAACCTTGAATGGGCATGATACAAAATGACAAAATGAATATGGATGTGTGTGTGGTGGGGAAGGGGGCGGGGGGAGTGGGGTCCCACCCCTCTGTATGTGACGGTGTCTTTGTGAGATTGCAGTGGTTGTATTCTACCCCGCAACCTTACGGGCAACAAAATTAAAGTTAACAGATGACAGAGACATCGTATTTCTCTTATCATATGATATCTCTCACATCACCTAGACATTATCACTTGCTATCATTTAACGAAATATAACAGAATGGCTTAATATATTTGGCTTCTCCCCTGTATGTATTCTCACATTCGCCTACTGTTTATTTCCTAAGCCGTTACTACTTCCTAATTATTTTTTAAACAGGAGGCGAATGTGATTATTCATATACTGGAGAGGGGTTCAAATCATTCGCTGTTGTTGAAGCCCCTCCTGTCAATAATGCCCCGACGAAGCTCCAGCTGTCAATTATGCCCCTAAATGGCGTTTCACAACAAAAGGGACGTAACACGTATATACTGCGATTTTATTGTGAAAACGCCATTTATAACAGATTAAGGGGAGGAAGTTTTGTATTGTAATCGTTTAGTTGAAGCACACGTCGATATTGAAAAAAAACACATGCTATGGTGTTAGAGTTATAAAATAGATTAGATGTATATGTTTCTTATATTTTGCCACTATCTACACGTTGACGAATAACCGATTACCACGTGTATAGCTCTCCCTGCACACGGACCTATGACTTTACACACACCTCCTTCTGAGGATGGCATACTTTCATAGTAGGCTTACCAGAGGAAATCGAACCTGTGACGTCTGGGACGAGAGGCAAGTATGACCAAGTAAGCTAACCACTCATCCACCACAACAATATGACTGGAAGAAATTGTTATCTAATAGACAGGTTGAAGGATATAAACATAAAAAAGACAACAAAAAAAGACAACAAAAAAAGAAAAAGAAATCAGAAAAAACTTTTTTTGTTATATTATATTTCTGTATAGAATAGACATGTATACAAACATCAAAACATATTTAAAAAAAAATAAAAACCGTACACCAAAAACAATCCTCCCCAAAATGCCTACCTCATAGTGGTCTCTTACATGGGGTATGATTGCTTTTGACTATGGTCACTTTCATGGTGTATGCTTGTTTTTGACTATGGTCTCTTACACGGCGTCGAATTGTTTTTCACTATGGTCTCTTACATGGGGTAGGATTGTTTCTGGTGTACAGTTTTTCATTTATTTATATGCTCTGATGTTGTGCTCTGCTGTTGTACATGTCTACTACAGTCTCTTACATGGGGTAGGAATTTTGGTGTACAGTTTTGCAATTATTTGATATGTTTTGATATTTGTGTACAAGTCTAGACAAAAACAAACAATCAGAATTTATGATTTTTTTAAGATATTTTTGTTTTTAAAGATTTGTTTAGGTCCAAACGCGTTCCTTCAACCTTTCTTCAATACCGTTCTTCTAGTTACAATTGATTGCAAATCGGGTCCTGATATGGTCTGGGATGTCGTGTTCTAAGGTGGATATAATATATCGGCATGGAATGTCTTCGATTCCTAGAACACATTCTCTAATTCACAAAAAGCGGAGTATACATTTGTCATGATGCTATGCATAACGTTCACGCAATAACTTTCACGCACAGACATAAACTGACACCGAGGCAAAGAAATATATTGGGTGAGAAGTGGGTCGTGAGTCGGGGAGGGCAAGGGCGGATCCGGGGGGTATGGGTGCACCAGGCTAAAATCTGAAAAGTAATAATTATATGCATATAGTAAGCTTTTGTTGGTTGGGGTGTACAGGTGGTAGTGGGATGGGTCTAGGGACGGGTCCAGTGCGGGCACCGGGAGCACCCCTACCTAAAATCTGAAACGTATGTACTTTGATTGTTCTTTGGTTGTTAGTTAGGCAGTGGGGTGGGGGCATGGAAGGATCCAGTTTGCATAAATCCATAAAATAAAGTCTTCTTACTTTAGAAAAAATCTGGGGAGCATGCACCCTCCTCAGGGGCGGATAAAGGATTTGACATTGGTGGTGGAGCGCAAGTTTAAAACAACAAGTTATAACCAAAACACACGCACTCAGGCACGCACTCAAGTTAAGGGCTGATGCGCAACTTTAAAAAACATTATTTACAGCCAACCCACAACCACTGCCCCCTCCCCCCAAAAAAACACAAACAACACTCAACAGCAACAACAACAAAAAGCACAAAGCACAAAACAACAACTATTTGTGTCACATAATGCGTACAAGTCACATATTGCATATTAAGTTTTGGCGCATTATATGAATAATCACATTCGCCTCCTATTTAAAAAATAATTAGGAAGTAGTAACGGCTTAGGAAATAAACAGTAGGCGAATGTGAGAATACATACAGGGGAGAAGCCATATAAATCAAATATATTAAGCCATTCTGTTATATTTCGTTAAATGATAGCAAGTGATAATGTCTAGGTGATGTGAGAGATATCCTGATAAGAGAAATACGATGTCTCTGTCATCTGTCATCTGTTAACTTTCATTTTGTTCCCCGTGAGGTTGCGGGGTAGACCCCCCCCCCTCCTCCCCCGCCACCACCCCCCCCCCCCCCCCCCCACACACACATTCATATTCATTTTGTCATTTTTTATCATGCCCATCACGACACCGCGTATTCAAACGTAAAAACTTGGCTCCATCGTAAATGGAGTGTCTATTATAGAATTTGCAGCAATTCTGCAGTTTTGCAGGTAAGAAGGTTCTAGGCCCAATCTTCATATTTTATCTGGATGTAAATGGAGGATGAGCCTGGCGCGTTCGTTCCTGTTAGGCGCCATATAAACTTTCATGTGTTGTTGCTCCTTAAAACACAAATCAATTCAATTAACTTTTTTAAACAGTAGTCGAATGTGAGTATGCATACAGGAGAGAAGCCATATAAGCTACATACATTAAGATATTAGGCGATGTGAGAGATGTTTATATTGTCCTTTAATTTTCCGAATATGCCTAGTTACTCATTTTAGCAAAGTAGAAGTTACTAGTGCTAATTAACTGCTATACCAGCCGCAATTACGCATTAATCGTGGATATGAATGTGTATGCTCTTTTTTAATTCAAATTTCCTAAGCAGTTACTACTTTCTAATTAGAAGTAGAAGTTACTAGTGCCTAGGAATTAACTGAACTATTAGCCGATACAGGAGAAATACCATATTATACCATTTAACGAAATAAAAACTTAATATATGTGACTTAATTGGATTTTATCCTGCATGAATACACACATTCGCCTACTGTTTAAAATTATTACACTTAAAGGGTGTTAGAGACATCTCTCACATCGCCTAGACATTACCACTTACTATTTTTAAAAAAAAACAAACTGTCTTTTAGCTTAATTATCACCTCTTCCTTCTATAATGTACCAGTCGGTTTATTTGCAAGAACACGATTTATTAATTACATGTGAATTGATGAATACTATTGGTATAGTATTTGTTACCTTATCAAACCATGTACAGATGCATAGGGTATCTGCATATTATATAAGAACAATGTTCGTGTGGGGTGTGGGTTGTGGGGGTTGCGGGGAGGGACATACTCTACCCACCCCTTTCAGATTAGGGGAGAGGTGCTGTCCCCTCTGTTCCTAATTATAGATACTGCACACGGTCTAGTCTTAATTATCATGGCAGCATCGTTTCCGAGGAAAGCTCCACGGGCATTTTGCCTCATTAACACAGTAATTCAAAGAGATATGTCATGAGCATATATAAGGTATGACTCTTTCTACATGGGACTGGTCTACGTCTTAACATTTCCTTCGAAGGATGGCATAAGATTCCCAGTATATTGCCCGAATAATGAAAGGTCATTTGCCCAAAACCCTCACTCGGAAAAAAATATTGCTTGCAATTGTTAGAGTAAGCGAAATGACAAGTGTGCGTACACACTGGTGAGAAGCCGTTTAAGGTACAATATCAGAGTTTATGAAAATATCGTCCCTTTCGCGTATCAGTCAATTCACCTAAGCAGTTTATTATGTCCCTCAGAACTGTACTGACGCTAGCTGTATTGATATTGTCCTTTAGGACAGTACTGAACCCAGAGAAGCTGGCAGGTGATATTTTCACAGAGATTAGTATTGACTGTATCCGTTTATTGTTTCGCTGAGGACTGTACTGACACACGATTTAAAAGAAACTTATTACATTAAAGCAGACCATTTCTAAAAATAAAAACATCCTTTAGCTTAAATACCACACATTTGTTCTGTCATTATATAGTACCAGTAGCTTTATCTGCAAGAACATGATGTCTTAGTACAATGTGACTTGAATAATACTTTTGGTATATTCTAGCAGCGAAAGTAGTAGCTCTTATGGTGCATACGTACAACAGAGTTACTGTGATGCCCTTTTAGAATAAGTAGGTATCAGGGTCGACCATATCAAGACAGGTTCATGAAGAGATCAAGCAAATGCATGCATAAACAGCCGCCATACAGCAATAGATTAAACGTTAACAACCAAGCGTGCATGCATAAAACTCACCAAAGAGAAGAATACCTCATCGATCTAGACATTTTCGTACGACTAGTTAATGTTTTTCAGGCGAATATCTCTGGAATTTTTACATTTCGACATATCTCGCGCTGACACGTATTCTGTGTTTGGAATCTTAAACCCGAACACAGCTAACACAAATCGACAACGTTAACAGGCAAACGTCAGATATGTGAGTAGGTTCAGTTTTCAAGTACGAAACAAGACGAGGTGCGGGGAATATACTCTGTCCACCCATCTCAGGTTATGGGGAGAGGTGCTAGCCCACTGTTCTTTTTTTTTAAACTACACACATTCATTTCTGATTATCATGACAGCCGCTTTTGATGAATGACCGTTCACTATTCGGGCAAGGTACATGTACTGTGAAACTGCCATCCTTCGAAGGGGATGTTAAGCCGTTGACCAAGCCTATGTACAGGAAGGTCCACACCCTATATAATTATGCTCCTTACATATTTTGCTGCAATTCTGTGTAAATCAGTGACAATATGCCAGCAAAGCCTTCCTCGGAAACGAACTCACTAGGGGAAAAAACATTGCTTGCAAACAGTTAGGGTAAACGAAAAGACAAGTATGCATACACACTGGTGAGAAACCGTTTAAGGATATGACTATATTGTCCCTTTGGTCTTTCAAGGAAGTGACCTAAGCAATTTATTTTGTCCTTCAAGACTTTAGTGACGCTAATTCTTATTCTTGAAATTGTCCTTGAGGACAGTACAAAAGCCATGGAAGCGAGTAGGTGATATTTTCGTAGAGTTTAGTAGTACTGACTGTATTCGTTTTAGGACAGGACTAACGCTAGCCGGCGATATTAACCCTGAGGACAGTACTAACGCTAGCTGTTGGTATTGCCTCTGAGGACAGTACTAACGCTAGCTGTTGACATTGCCCCTGAGGACAGGACTAACGCTACCTGTTGATATTGACTTGAAGACGGTACTAACTCTAGCTGTTGATAGTATCCTTATAAGACGCTGGCTGTTGATATTGTTCATGTGGATGTTAAAGACAATAGCTGTTGATATTGTAGTTCTACAGCTAGCTCTTGATAACGCCCCCGAGGACATTACTAACCATAACTGTTGGTACATGTATTACACTTAGGACAATACAAACGCTAGCTGTTGATATTGTCCTTGAGGACAATACCAACGCAGGCAGTTGATATTGCCTTTGAGGACAGTACTAACGCTAGCTGCTGATATTTCCTCTGAGAACGGTACTTACAGTAGCAGTTGATATTGCCTCTGGAAAGCGGTACTAACGCTATATGTTGAAATTGGCCCAGAAGACAGTATAAACGCTACCTGTTGATATTTCCCTTTAGGGCAGTAATATAAGTGGCTATTGATATTGCCAATGAGGACAGTGTTAAAGCTAGCTGTTGATATTTTCCATGAGGACAAAACTATCGCTAGCTGTTGATATTGCTCCTTGGGACGGTACTAAAACTAGCTGTTGATATGGCCCCTGAGGACAGTAGTAACGCCAGCTGATATTGCCCTGTATAACCTTAGCTGTTGATAATGCACCTTAGAACAATATTAACGCTAGATGTTGATATGGCCGTTAGAACAGTAATAACCTAGCTGTTGATATGGCCCCTGAGGATAGTACTAATTCTAGCTGTTGATATTGCCCCTAAGAACAGTAATAACGCTAGCTGTTAATATGGACTCTGAGGACTTTACTATCGCTAGCTGCTGATATTGCCCCTAGGGACAGGACTAAAACTAACTGTTGATATGGCCCTTGACGACAGTACTAACGTCAGCTGTTGATATTGCCCCTGAAGATAGAACTAACCTTAGCTGTTGATATTGCCCCTGAGGACAGTAATAAACCTAGCTGTTGATATAGCCCGAGGACAGTACTATCGCTAGCTGTTGATACTGCCCCTAGGGACGATACTAAAACTAGCTGTTGATATGGCCCCAGAAGACTCTGAGGACAGTACTATTGCCAGCTGCTGATATTGCACCTTAGGACAGTACTAAAACTGTAGTTGATATGGACCCAGAGGACAGTACTAACGCTGGCTGTTGATATTGCCACTGAGGACAATACCAACGCAGGCAGTTGATATTGCCATTGAGGACAGTACTAACGCCAACTGCTGATATTGCCCCTAAGGACGGTACAGACGCCAGCTGTTGATATTGACCGATAGGACAGTACTATCGTTAGCTGTTGATACTGCCCCTATGGACGGTACTAAAACTAGCTGTTGATATGGCAACAGAGGACAGTACTAACGTCAGCTGTTGATATTGTCCCTTAAGATAGAACTAACCCTAGCTGTTGATATTGCCCCTGGGGACAGTAATAAACCTAGCTGTTGATATAGCACCTGAGGACAGTACTAACGCCAGCTGTTGATATTGGCCCTTAGGACAGTACTATCGCTAGCTGTTGATACTGCACCTTAGGACAGTACTAAAACTGTAGTTGATATGGACCCAGAGGACAGTACTAACGCTGGCTGTTGATATTGCCACTGAGGACAATACCAACGCAGGCAGTTGATATTGCCATTGAGGACAGTACTAACGCCAACTGCTGATATTGCCCCTAAGGACGGTACAGACGCCAGCTGTTGATATTGACCGATAGGACAGTACTATCGCTAGCTGTTGATACTGCCCCTATGGACGGTACTAAAACTAGCTGTTGAAATGGCAACAGAGGACAGTACTAACGTCAGCTGTTGATATTGTCCCTTAAGATAGAACTAACCCTAGCTGTTGATATTGCCCCTGGGGACAGTAATAAACCTAGCTGTTGATATAGCACCTGAGGACAGTACTAACGCCAGCTGTTGATATTGGCCCTTAGGACAGTACTATCGCTAGCTGTTGATACTGCCCCTAGGAACGGTACTAAAATTAGCTGTTGATATGGTCCCAGAGGACAATACTAAACCTAGCTGTGTATATGGCCTCTGAGGACAGTACTAACGCCAACTGCTGATATTGCCCCTAAGGACGGTAAAAACGCCAGCTGTTGATATTGACCGATAGCTGTTGATACTGCCCCTATGGCCGGTACTAAAACTAGCTGTTGATATGGCCACAGAGGACAGTACTAACGCTAGCTGTTGATATTGCCCCTTAGGATAGTACTATCGCTAGATTTAGATAATATCCCTATGGATGTTTAAACGCTGGCTGTTGATATTCCCATGAGGTCAGTTCTTACGTCAGCTGATGATATTGGCCCTGAGGACACTACTTACGCCAGCTGTTGATATTGCCCATTAGGACAGTACTAACGACAGCTGTTGATATTGGCCCTGAGGACACTACTTACGCCAGGTGTTGATATTGCCCCCAAGGACAGTACTAACGCTGGCTGTTGATATGACCCCTGATGACAGTGTTATCGCTGGCTGTTGATATGGCCCCTGAGGACTGTACTATCGCTAGCTGTTGATATTGCCCCTTAGGACAGTACTAAAACTAGCAGTTTATATGGCCCCAGAGGACAGTACTAATGCCAGCTGTTGATATTGCTCCTAAGCATAGTACTATCGCTAGATGTCGATAATATCCATATGGATGTTTAAACGCTGGCTGTTGATATTTTCCCAGAAGTCAGTTCTTATGCTAGCTGTTGATATTGCCCCCGAGGACAGTACTAACTCTAGCTGTTGATATGGCCTCTGATAGACATCTAGATATTTTGTAGTTATCTAGATAAACCGTTAAAAATATCTAGATAGTTATGTAGCTACCTAGTGACGAAAATAGAATACCACCATTCTGGTGATACTTAAATAACTCGTGTATTTATAAAGCACAAATACAATTATTCACTTATGTACGTAATACGGTTGGTGAGTACATGCACCGCACTTTGACCACATGTGTCCCTAATATGTTTTTTCCAATGAATTAGACCCGTGTCCTTCATTCGACCGAATTACATTACGCGGTCCGAGTATTAACTTTCATACCCATTTAACCCCGTCTCCAAGAAGTGAAAGCGGGGTTGGCTGGGGTATGGAATAAAACCTTAATTTTGGCTTTAAAAAAGTGTATACTGTAAAATTAAAACATGTAATAGGTAATTGTAAACAGGTTATTGCGTTATTTCAGTAAAACATGTTTTTAAACGTGTTTAATTGTCAAAAATATCCGTTATAAAATCCTGCTAATATAAGCTTCCCCATTGCTTAATGGTATTAAGGCGGGACCACGTAATGAGGGACACGTGTGCGTAATTCGGTCTGGCTCAAATACGGTTCCACAGACCACTTTGTATAGCACTGATCATGGGAGGTATATTACCTTTGATTTTCAATATATGTTTGCATATATAGGCCATGAGCCAGGATCCAACAAATTCTACCATCACTTTTTGAAAAGAGCAATGTATATAGATTACATTTTTCCATGATAGCAATCTGGAACAGGTAGCTTATATAAAAAAAATCGAACATTAATAGGTTATCATTGTAGCGCTTTCATATAAGTTTTTGATGTTCATTTTTGAATGTCATCCCAGTGGGCACAACAACGTTGAATCAACGTTGAATCAACGTCAGGTACCAATGTTGAATCAACGTTGATTTTTAGTTGGATTTGAAAGGTGATTGGACGTTGAAATTCTGACGTTGAATCAACGTTGAAATTCTGACGTTGAATCAACGTTGAAATTCTAACGTTGAAACAACGTTGAAACAACGTTGAAAACCAAACGTTGAAGACCGACCAACGTTGAAGACTGAAGACGATGAATCAAATTTTCTAACAAATACTTTTCTGCTGGAAAGAAAATGTACAAATGCTCGACCATATAGTCCTTTGATATACTGTTCATGCTATGACCACAATAGCCTTTGCATGCAGTGTGAACTCAGAACTCGCAGGCTGATCAGGGTGTACACTTTCTGGCTGCTCATCAGTCATTTCTCCAAAACAACCCTTTGTATCATAAATGGAAAGGTCCAAATTTAACAAAAGGTCAGTCCATTATGCATTCATAGAAGGGTAAGGGTTTTATTTAATGTAAAATTTTGGGGTTTAAGATAATACCTCACTACAAATCGAATCAATCACCTTTAATAATAAAAAAAAATTCAATCTATAACAAAGGCAACAGTTAAAAAATATTTCTGTAATTATGTCAACAAAACAAGTCTAGCTATTTATAAATTGTCGAACACCGCAATCAAGTGACAATTATAATCTACACCGCAATCACATGACAATAACAATCTCCACAGCGACCATGTGACAATAACAGTCTCCACAGCGACCACATGACAATAACAATCTCCACAGCGACCACGTGACAATAACAGTCTATACAGCAATCATGTGACAATAACAATCTCCACAGCGACCACGTGACAATAACAATCTCCACAGCGACCATGACAATAACAGTCTATACAGCAATCATGTGACAATAACAATCTCCACAGCGACCACGTGACAATAACAATCTCCACAGCGACCACATTACAATTCCATCATGTGACAATAATAATCTCCACAGCGACCACGTGACAATAAGTCTATACAGCTACAATGTGACAATAATAATCTCCACAGCGACCACGTGACAATAACAATCTCCACAGCGACCACGTGATTAACATTTGATACAGCAATCATGTGACAATAACAATCTCCACAGCGACTACGTGACAATAACAATCTCCACAGCGACCACGTGATAATAACAATCTCCACAGCGACCAGGTGACAATAACAGTCTATACAGCAATCATGTGACAATAACAATCTCCACAGCGACCACATTACAATAACAGGCTATACAGCGATCATGTGACAATAACCCAAGGTTAATTTCTCCACAGCGACCACGTGACAATAACAGTCTATACAGCAATCATGTGACAATAACATTCTCCACAGCGACCACGTGACAATAACAATCTCCACAGCGACCACGTGACAATAACAATCTCCACAGCGACCAGGTGACAATAACAGTCTATACAGCAATCATGTGACAATAACAATCTCCACAGCGACCAGGTGACAATAACAGTCTATACAGCAATCATGTGACAATAATAATCTCCACAGCGACCACGTGACATTAATAATCTCCACAGCGACAACAACAATATCCACAGCGACCACGTGACTAACATTCGATACAGCAATCATGTGACAATAACAATCTCCACAGCGACCACTTGACAATAACAATCTCCACAGCGACCATGTGACAATAACAGTCTATAGAGCGATGATGTGACAATAACAATCTCTACAGCGACCACGGACAATAACAATCTCCACAGCGACCACATGACAATAACAATCTCCACAGCGACCACGGACAATAACAGTCTATACAGCGATCATGTGACAATAACAATCTCCACAGCGACCACGTGACAATAACAGTCTATACAGCGATCATGTGACAATAACAATCTCCACAGCGACCACGTGACAACAGTCTATACAACGATCATGTGACAATAACAATCTCCACAGCGACCATGTGGCAATCACAGTATATACAGCGAACATGTGACAATAACACTTTCCACAGCGACCACATGACTAACAATCTCCACAGCGACCACGTGACAATAAGTCTACAATTCGATCATGTGACAATAACAATCTACAGTGATCACGTGACAACAATCGCCTACACAAATAGCACATTATCAAAATGCATAAATGATAAAATTGATGAAGCTATAATGGATATATAGAGATTATTTAACTGCTGCGATCATTTATAGGGAAATCCTTCATGAGATGGTAGTGTTGTAATTATTCCTTTAAAATGGAACAAACATGACCACCATCAAGTGAAGGATTTCCCTATATAAATCGAGCCCAGCAGATAAATAATCTATTTATTACATTTCAAATCGCTTTGTGTATAATTTTAACCTAAATTATTTGTTTTATTGTACGTTAAGGGTGGATAGGGTCTACGTCAACAACACTTTATTGACGGCATATTTCAACATCAGTTATTTTTGTGTTCGGAGTTACTATTTAGAGAATGTGAATATTTTTTAACTGAAAAATCCCAATCTTTCAGATGTAGAAATGTAATAAAAACATTTCACTACTAAGTTACTAACACTTTGGAGGGTTATGTGCACTGTAGTCGAATAAAATCCGTTAAATATTAAGTTATTCTCATTCGATCGGTTTTTTCTCCATGAATCCAATCAAAAAGTCAAGTGGTTTCGCCACCATACACAAATCCTTCCGCCGGAATAGTTATATTGTCCTTGAATTTTCTCGTGATAGTCACCAGGCCAATTAAGTTATACCCATTCGATCTGTTTTTTTCCAGTTTTTTTCCCCATGAATCCAATCAAAAAGTCAAGTGGTTTCGCCACCATACACAAATCCTTCCGCCGGAATACTAATATTGTCCTTGATCCTTGAATTTTCTCGTGATAGTCACCAGGCCATTTTAAAAACCTTTTAATTTCATCCTCCACAAAGGTCTCCATCACTTGGTGGGAAGCCAGGACACTGTCTGAAAAGGAAAGAAAGATATATATGAACAAATTTACTGAAAAGGAAAGTAAGATATATATGAATCTGTTTATTTACACATTTAATATATCAAAAGGCCACGGCGTACAACCATTTCACGCCGAGTGAGGAATTTACAAATTGCGTAATTACGTGGAGTTTGGGTGATAAAACTACTCGGCGTGGAAATCGGCACTCGACAAACTTACGCCGTGATGCTTCGCGCATAATGCCAGGATACTTCGCGTATACAAACTCGGAGTTTGCTGAATCGAAACTGCACAGGTAAAAGGTGCAACATTTATTACTGCAGTTATTCTAATGCATAATTATTCATTAACTTTTAAAAAAGGCGGAAAACATTGACAATTTTTTATTTTTGTTTTTTGAAAATTCGAATGCCCAGATAATGTCACGATAATTATATAGCGGTTCCTATTACCGGCTTCGCGGCGACTGAACATAAAATACAATTAGTAATTACTATACTGGAAATTTTAATCTTTTATTTAATCGGTTAATTATGATTTACGATTCTGCTGTTGATTATTATTATATCGACGAGTTTTTAGTAAAAATAATAAAACAAATTGTAAAGAATTCCGGGTCATTAAACCCGTTCTTAGTGCCGCCTTTCTAAAAGGTACCTACATCGCTAGGGATTATGGGTATCCAAATTATTTATGTCGGTCGCAAGAGAACTGATTTATTGACAACAGAAACGGAAAAAACTTGATTAAATGCATTCCATATTTTTTTCGAAATGACTTTTTATGTATTCATTATATTTATCAGTCATGTCAAGTTTGCACGGAAAAGATGCACTCGGCGTTTGTATATTCCTGCTGACTGAGTCTTTTTCAAGCGCGATGTCGGACAAGTTGAAGTTGTCGGAAAATTTAGATTTGTTCCCAAAAATATATCGCCAAAGGTGTGCACTCATGGTTAACTGGATTCTATGCGGAGTGTGATCACTCCGAGCGACTCTGTGTACTTTCGCCACGAGGATTCGCCAAATCCAAACACTGAAGTGTCGTAGATTCGCTCGGCACTCAATAGGGCCAAACTCGGCAAATCGAGTAAAGTGTGTGCTTCGCGTGAGCCGTACTGTACATGTTGCCCTCTAGAGAGCTAGCTTTAATACCTTTAATTAATACAAAGTAACATTACCAATTATAAGTTTGCAGAGACTGCGAAAGTATGGCTGATGGGGTCATTGTCGTTCCGTGTACTACAGAAAGATACCCGAGGTACATCTATGTATACAGAAACGTACCTGAAAATCTTTGAATACAGAGTGGTCCCCAAATATACAGAAACGTACCCGGACAAACAAGATCTCATTGGCGGAATTGAAACAATTTAGAACTTGATAAACAACTACTTAAACAATATTGTTTATCATTAACTATTGCACTATTGTTCTTAAAAACATATTTAGGCTGCCATGGTTAGTAATAAAATCTAGAATGTATTGTCATAAAACCGGAAGTTGTAAATCATCAAACCCCGCACAAAAAAGTAAACAAATACACAGCTCGTCATTCAAGAATAGTTTAATTAAGGAATCCCTGTACTTTTATTTCCGAAGCCCCCACCGGTTGCCGGGATGTAAAGCTTTCGGCACTGTGTGCAAGTAGAGCCACACACGTTGCTTGCAAGATCTCACCGTATTTTTTAATCCAAGCATTCTTTGACCCTAAAAGCCTTCTTTTTTTTTTTATCTTTTTGTGTGTGGCTTTTTAGGCAGATGAAATATCAAAATTGTAAAAAGGGCAGGTAAGGTCAGAGAATGCTCGGATTATGGTATTTGTGTGTTGGGAGGGTGGGGTGGGGGTGGGGGTGGGGTGGGGGGGGGCATAAAACCTTTCCTCCGAAACGAGGCTGCATTGATAATTAGAAATTGATTGTGATTTCTGATTGTGTGCAGTATCGGAAAGAACATTATCCTCAAGAGACAAGTTGTTGGATAATGTTTTTCGAAAAAGAAAAAAAAACTTCAAAAAAGATGGGCCCATTCCAACGACTACGAAATCGATCGGGATTCACAAATATTTTACACAAACTTTTCTCATCAAACAAAGTAACACTGACTTACCACTTCGAACTTGCTCACCGATGCTTTTGGAATATTGAAATATTCGATTGGCAATATCCTGTTATTTGCCCCGCGGGATGAATTAGTTTTTCAAGAGTGAATGGAATTGAATATTGTCATCATGATCACTCAGATGCTTGAATTTGAGTAAATAGGTCATTATATACACATTCTCAAATATCCTTAATCACTCCATATGTAATCGTGTCATTTCTCCTGAGACAAATGAGTTCTACTGTATTATATGATGTTATTGGTGCATTTATTGTTTGTCTTAACATGCTTACTACACGGAATAAATCTGAGGTAACTCCCGGTACTAATCTGTCCCGGGGCAGATAACAGGATTATATATAGGGAGCGAGCAGTCGCTCTTACTGTCTGTGCATGCTACATAAAGGAAGGTATTTCCGGGAAGAGGGTTTTCTTCGGGGGAGAAAGCATTAGCAAAATGGGGCTTGGATTTTTTGGGGGTAGGCAAGTGTCTTAACATGGTTACATCACGGAATAAATCTGAGGTAACACCCGGTACTAATCTGTCCCGGGGCAGATAACAGGATTATATATAGGGAGCGAGCAGTCGCTCTTACTGTCTGTACATGCTACATGAAGGAAGATATTTCCGGGAAGAGGGTTTTCTTCGGGGGAGAAAGCATTAGCAAAATGGGGCTTGGACGTTTTGGGGGTAGGCAAGTGTCTTAACATGGTTACATCACGGAATAAATCTAAGGTAACACCCGGTACTAATCTGTCCCGGGGCAGATAACAGGATTATATATAGGGAGCGAGCAGTCGCTCTTACTGTCTGTGCATGCTACATAAAGGAAGATATTTCCGGGAAGAGGGTTTTCTTCGGGGGAGAAAGCATTAGCAAAATGGGGCTTGAATTTTTTTGGGGGTAGGCAAGTGTCTTAACATGCTTACCTCACGGAATAAATATGAGGTAACTCCCGGTACTAATCTGTCCCGGGGCAGATAACAGGATTATATATAGGGAGCGAGCAGTCGCTCTTACTGTCTGTGCATGCTACATAAAGGAAGGTATTTCCGGGAAGAGGGTTTTCTTCGGGGGAGAAAGCATTAGCAAAATGGGGCTTGGATTTTTTGGGGGTAGGCAAGTGTCTTAACATGGTTACATCACGGAATAAATCTGAGGTAACACCCGGTACTAATCTGTCCCGGGGCAGATAACAGGATTATATATAGGGAGCGAGCAGTCGCTCTTACTGTCTGTGCATGCTACATAAAGGAAGATATTTCCGGGAAGAGGGTTTTCTTCGGGGGAGAAAGCATTAGCAAAATGGGGCTTGGATGTTTTGGGGGTAGGCAAGTTTCTTAACATGGTTACATCACGGAATAAATCTGAGGTAACTCCCGGTACTAATCTGTCCCGGTGCAGATGACATAATTATATATAGAGAGCGACCTCTCGCTTTTACCGTATTTGCAAGCCACATAAAGGGAATATGTTCACGGGCAGAGTTTTTTTTTCACTACCACATAAATGGATTGTGTTTTATCCTTACTTCATTGTGAATCGTAGTCTAGTCAGTTGCTGTGCGACATGGAAGGTAAGATTATAGTATATTCAATGTGGGAAATGAACGCGTGTGAAATAGCCCCGGGGCAGATTAATTATTGGAGTTACCTCAGCTTTATTCCGTAAAGTGACCATGTTAAGATACTTCCCTACCTCCAAAAAATCAAAGCCACACTTTGCTAATGCATTCTCCTCCGAAGAAAACCCTCTTCCCGGAAATATCTTCCTTTATGTAGCATGGACAAATAGTAAAAGCGAGAGGTCGCTCTCTATATATAATCCTGTTATCTGCCCCGGGACAGATTAGTTCCGGGAGTTACCTCAGATTTATTCCGTAATGTGAGCATGTTAAGACACTTGCCTACCCTCCAAAAATAAATTTACCAATAACATCATATAATACAGTAGAACTCATTTGTCTCAGGACAAATGACACGATTACATATGGAGTGATTGACGATATTTAGGAATGTCAATATAATGACCTATTTACTGAAATTCAAGCGTTTGAGTGATCATGATCACTATATTCAATTCTATTCACTCTTGAAAAACTAATTCATCCCGCGGGGCAGATAACAGGATATTGCCATTCGATTTTATACACACATTTCTTTGTAAACAAGACACAATCTAAGTTTTCCGCGTGAAATTTTATATCCCTGCATTTGATTGGCTGGGTCAGCATTTCCGTTAGTGGCCTCCTAGCGGATATCCAGGGGAGGTAACATCTGTTATAAACTTCCGACCGAATAATTAGGATAAACGTTTTACGGGTTACGCTGCCTTTGCAATAAAACGTAGACGACATTTTATTCTTGCAATTAGGCCTAACGTACGTTTCTTGCAAAACGAATACTTGCAAAACAAATTCCGCGGATGCAATTCGTCAATATATATGTAATTAAAGAGGACATTTAAGGAGTACTGTATATAATTCTGCAATGATTAATGGTGTTATCTATCACATCTTTCATTTACCTACACCTCGTTATTAGTAATTATATGATTGATATATCATATATATATATATATATATCCACAATGTTGAAAGGTCAACCTTTTATCAACGTCTATACGACGTTACAATTCTAACGATGTTCCAACGTTGGGAACGGTAACGTTGAATCAACGTTGATACAACGTCGGTCTCATACCCATACAAGTTGATGGTTGAAGGTTGAACAGGGCAACGTTGAGTCAACGTTGAAGTAACGTTGATCGACGTCGTGACCAAAATCCAACCACATTTCAACGTTGAATCAACGTTGTGTGCCCACTGGGATGCTTGTGTGAATAATTATTGATGTACTTTTTAAAGATGTGCTTAAGTTTACAATTCATTGAGTTACATAAAGCGTAAATAAGCTCTTTTTTAGCACTGAATTCAGTTTAAAATCTCTATTTTGCTTCAAATTAGAAGTCAATTTACCCCACCCACTATTGACACATTTTTATACATTTAGTTTAGTTAATATTTTTTACATTACAATATATGTGTAAACTTGTAAGAATCAGTAATTTACAACCTTTCTACATGATTTAAATAATATAATATGAATAAGGGATTGTTATGATATATTGATGAAATGAAGTACTAAGCAATGTTCATGGCATTGCACATATGTGTTCAGTAAACCTGATAAGTTGAGACATATGCCAAACTGGAAGTATAAGCCTTCCTCAAAGTAACTGCAACATAAATAGTATTAACATGTTCGGATACACATATATATTGCACAGACGACACATAGTCCAAAGAATTCTAGATAAAGGAAATGTAAGGTTTAACGTGGTTTTTTTAACAAAAGTCTTTTTTAGGTGTATGCGTCATGGCAATACTTATTATGATTACACATTTGGATTATGTATTACACATAAATACATGAATTAAACATTGCATATTGCAACGCAAAATCTTAAAAGTTATTTTAATACTTTTTAATTACAATTTATGCATATTTTAAGGATTTTTACACCTGAATTACCCCATCCATATACAACACAATGAAGAATTCTGCATATGACACGTAAAAATAGTAATATTATTATGCATTTGCACGAACCATTTTTGTGTTACTGAAAAAAGAATAGACGAAGATGAATTGATTTGAACTGGGGTTTTACGGCGCAACAACACAAACATGTTATATGGCGCCAACAGGAATGAACATTCGACCCGTCTCACTCTTCATTAACATCTAGATAAAAATGTGCACAATGTGCCCAGAACCTTCTTGCCTGCAGAACTTCAGAGTTGCTGCAAATTCTCTAGTAAACACTCCATTTTTCGCTGGAGCCACGATCAATGCCACCACTGAAGTAGCACCTGAAACAATACAGGTTTCATGATGAAAATAATGAACACAAATGACAAAATTAACATGAATTCGGGGAAATTTTACCCATATGCTTGGATATATTCTTGCCCGGGAACCACATGGCGTCGACGAAGAAATATATTACAGATTACTGTACTAACTACTTACCATGCCAACTATTTGTTAGTATTGGTGCAGTTGTTACAATATCACCTGCTTAGGATATGTATCTAAACATAGGTTATGATGTTCTCCGTACTTGATTTAGAGTATGGAATTAACCTAGGATAGTAAGCATTAATCCTACTTTTGCGCATGTAAGTGCAAGTGGAATGATTATTACCTAAAAAAGAAGGTGTATTGCCAATGAAGAGAGAGAGGGAGTGTGTGTGGGGGCGGAGATGGATATATTATATAGGCATTTAGGAACCTGCCCTACTGATGAATAGACACCTATGTTTCTTTAACATGATGAGAGAAAAAAACAAGCGATACACGGGATCGCCTGGTTTACGTCCCAATCCGAGAACACACCCGACAAAATTCACTAGCTCCGGTGAGGCTTGAACCAGGGTCCTCTGAATTTAAAGTCTCCCGTGCTATCCACTGCATCTATAGGCTGTATGCGATCAAGCAGGATGACTGCATTAAAGTACATACAACTAACATGTTAATCCTTCATAAAGGTTATATCCAAGAAGCTGGGTTCACAACGGTCTCTCTTATCTAGTAAGTTAGCACCAAGTTCATGTATGTCGAGTTGCAATATGCCTGCAAGCCTTATATATGCCGAGCTCATTGCTGTTTTGATAAACTTGGCAATTAATGTCTTGGGATAAAACAGGACAATTAAGAATACTCAGTACATATTATCTGATTTAAATAGTATAACTTAATGTGACAATATAACATACATATAAGATATAAAAACAAATTAAACGCTTCCAGATAAGAATCGGTACCCAGTGCATCGAGATAGATTACATTTAGTGATCACGGTTAGTTTACTGATGTTTACTCTAAAAGCTATATCCGACATACAGGTGCTACTGCAGTTAAAGTAGCTATCCCGCCAAAAACAGCCACATTTTACAACATATGTACATCGTTTCTAAACCTGCTGACCACCAGGTATATATATATATAACTTACATCGTTTGAGAATCAAAACTCTATAGATACAATAAAAAAAGCATTAACCAGCCAGACAATAAAAACAAAATGTTACACTTATTCAATTACGGATATAACAAAAACCCATGAATAAACATATACTTTTAAGTGACACATATGCATTATTATATGAGATGAATACCTGGATAGAGTTTTGATAAACTGTTTTTGTAGTGTAATTTTGTCGTAATTTGGCGGGTTATTTTAAAATGTGTATAACAAACACCTAAAAATCGACAGTTAAACCGTAAAATGACTTTTCTTTTTCTTTCTGGTTTTTTTTTTTGGCTATTTGTCGAAAATGCAGTGGTATACTTTGTGATTTTAGTTCGTGGATTTATTCAATATGCGATTTGTAAACATGGTTAAGTCTTCATAATGGAATACCTTATCACAAGTCACATTCTCTATATATTTCAGTTGCCTTAGGGACATTATTGACAGATGTCGTCTGTATTGTCTATAGGTAGCTTATTGAAAGATGCCGTATGTATTGTCCATAGGAACCTTAATGTCAGATGCCGTCTGTATGGTCTATAGGGACCTTATTGACAGAACGCGTCTGTATTGTCTATAGGTGCATTATCGACAGATGCCGTTTGTACTGTTTATAGGGACCTTATTAACAGATGCCGACTGTATTGTCTGTAGGGACATTATTGACAGATGCCGTGTGTATTGTTTGTATGGACCTTATTGACAAATGACGTCTGTATTGTCAATAGAAACTTTATTGACAGATGCTGTATGTACTGTCTATATGGACCTTATTGACAGATGAAGCCTGTATTGTCTGTAGGGACCTTATTGACAGATGCCGCCTATATTGTCTATAGGGACCTTATTGACATATGACATCTGTATTGTTATAGGGACCTTATTAACATATGCCGTCTGTATTGTCTATAGGGACCTTATTGACAGATGTCGTCTGTGTTGTCAATAGGGGCCTTATTGACAGATGCCGCCTATATTGCCGATAGGGGCATTAATGACAGATGCCGTATTTATTGTCTATAGGGACCTTATTGACAGATGTCGCCTATATTGTATATAGGGATCTTATTGACAGATGCCGTCTGTTTTGTTTATAGGGAGCTTATTGAAAGATGCCGTATGTATTATCTGTAGCGGCATTATTGACAGATGCCGTCTGTACTGTTTATAGGGACCTTATTGACAGATGGCGTAAGTATTGTGTACAGGTACCTTATTGACAGATGCCGTCTGTATTGTCCATAGGGACCTTATTGACAGATGTCGTCTGTGTTGTCCATAGGGGCCTTATTGACAAATGCCGCCTATATTGTCTATAGGGAACTTATTGACAGATGCCGTCTGTATGTCTATAGGAAGCTTATTGAAAGATGGCGTATGTATTTTCTGTAGCGGCATTATTGACAGATGCCGTCTGTACTGTTTATAGGGACCTTAGTGACAGATGGCGTAAGTTGTGTCTATAGGGACCTTATTGACAGATACCGTCTGTATTATCCATAGGGACCTTATTGACAGATGTTGTCTGTATTGTCTACAGGAACCTTATTGACAGATGCCATCTGTATTGTCTATAAAGACCTTATTGAAAGATGCCGTCTGTATTGCCCATAGGGGCATTATTGACAGATGCCGTCTCTGTTGTACATAGAGACATTATTGACAGATGCTGCTTGCATTGTCTATAGGGGTCTTATTGACAGATGACGCCTGTATTGTCTACAGGGACATTATTGACAGATGCCGTCTGTATTGTCTATAGGGAGCTTATTGAAAGATGCCGTATGTATTATCTGTAGCGGCATTATTGACAGATGCTGTCTGTACTGTTTATAGGGACTTATTGACAGATGGCGTAAGTATTGTGTACAGGGACCTTATTGACAGATGCCGTCTGTATTGTCCATAGGGACCTTATTGACAGATGTCGTCTGTGTTGTCCATAGGGGCCTTATTGACAAATGCCGCCTATATTGTCTATAGGGAACTTATTGACAGATGCCGTCTGTATGTCTATAGGAAGCTTATTGAAAGATGCCGTATGTATTTTCTGTAGCGGCATTATTGACAGATGCCGTCTGTACTGTTTATAGGGACCTTAGTGGCAGATGGCGTAAGTTGTGTCTATAGGGACCTTATTGACAGATGCCGTCTGTATTGTCCATATGGACCTTATTGACAGATGTTGTCTGTATTGTCTATAGGAACCTTATTGACAGATGCCATCTGTATTGTCTATAAAGACCTTATTGAAAGATGCCGTCTGTATTGCCCATAGGGGCATTATTGACAGATGCCGTCTCTGTTGTACATAGAGACCTTATTGACAGATGCTGCCTGCATTGTCTATAGGGGTCTTATTGACAGATGACGCCTGTATTGTCTACAGGGACATTATTGACAGATGCAGTCTGTATTTCTATTGCGACCTTATTTGCAGATGGCGTCAGTATTGTCTATAGGGGCATTAGTGACAGATGGCGTCTGTATTGTCGATAGGGGCATTAATAACAGATGCCGTATGTATTGTCTATAGGGACCTTATTGACAGATGACGTCTATATTGTCTATTGCGACTTTATTGGCAGATGGCGTCAGTATTGTCTATAGGGGCATAAGTGACAGATGACATCTGTATTGTCGATAGGGGCATTAATGACAGATGCCGTATGTTTTGTCAACATGGACCTTATTGACAGATTGACAGATGGCGCCAGTATGGTCTGTAGGTTCGTTATTGACAGACATATTCTGTGTTGTCTACAGAGATCATATTGACGCATGGCGTCAACAATGTTGAAAGGAAACTTATTGATAGATGGCGTCATTATTTTACATAGGTACATTGTTGACAAATGAAGTGTGTATTGGATACAGGTACCTTAGTGACAGATGATGTTGGTATTGTCCAAAGAAACCTTATTGACAGATGGAGTTCTTATTGTATATAGGGTCCCAATTGATGGATTGTGCCTATATTGACTATAAGGACCGTATTGACAGATTACGTACACACTGTCTATAGGGACATTTTTGACAGATGGTGTCAGTATTTTCAATAGGGACGTTATCGACAGATGACGTCAGTATGGTCTATACGGACCATATTTACAGGTGGCGTCATTACTGTTGATAGGGTATCTTATCGACAGATGGCGTCAATATTGTTGATAGAGACCTTATTGACAGATAGCCTCAGTATTTTCTATCAGGAACTTATTAAGAGAGTGTGCTTGTTTGGTCAATAACGACGTTATTGATACATGGAGTTAGTGTGGTCTATACGGATCGAGTCTGTATTGTGCATAGGAACCTTATTGCCAGATGTATAGCAAATTGGGACCATAGTGACATGTGGCATTAGTTTATTGTCTATAGGGACCTTATTGAGAGATGGTGTCAGTAGTGTTGATCGGGACCTTATTGGCAGAAAGAGTCAGTATTGTCTTAATGGACCTTATTGACAGATGGTGTTTGTTTTGTCAATAGGGACTTTATTGACAGACGGCGTCAATATGATCTGAATGGACGTTACTGTTGACAAACGTAGTCTGTGTTGTCTTTATTAACACATGCCGTAAGTATTGTTGAAACGGACCGTATTGGTAGATGGCGTCATAATTGTCCATAGGGACCTTGTTGATAAATGAAGTGTGTATTGTGTACAGGTACTTCAGTGACAGATGGTGTGGGTATTGTCCATAGAGAACTTTATTTACAGATGGAGTTCATATTGTCTATAGGGTTCTAATTGACAGACGGCGTCAGTATTGTTGAAACCGACCTTATTGACAGATGACGTCAGTATTGTGTATATGGACCTTATTGACAGAGGGCGCCGGAATTGTTGCTTGGGACTTAATTGACAGATAATGTTTGTTTTGTCACTAAGGATCTCACTAAGGACCTTATTGACAGATGTCGTTTATACTTTCCTCTGGGGCAATATCGACAGATAATCTTACTACTTTCCTCAGGTGCAATATCTACAACCAGTTACCGTTAGTACTGTCCTCAGGGGCAATGTGAACAGTTAGTGTCGGTATAGTCCTGAGGGCAAAATTATCGGCTTTTGTCACTTCCTTGATGAGCGAAAGTGGTATATTCAAAACCTGTGATATTTAATCTTTAAACGTTTTCTCACCAGTGTGTACGAGTATGCTGCCTCTATTCCCTAATCTGAGAATAGTGGGCAGAGTATATTCCCAAAACCTCCCACAACACACCCGAATATTTTGCTTAATTAATGTGTGAATCACCTATACATGTGAACATGCTTGGAATAATAGAAATAGGTATAGAAATCGAATAGGAATTGCAGCTTTCACAGAACACAGTAAACCCCAAAACACGCAAACAGACAAACAAGAAGGCAAAAGTAATAATAAATGCAAACTACATCACAAACACAAAAGGGTTAACAATAATAAGAACTAAGAATATAACAATAATATTCACCAAGTCGCACTTTACTTAAAAGATCAAATGTTTGCATAAAAACCTACTGGTAACTTATAAAGCCAGAAGAAAGGTATGCTATTAAGCAATAGACTATTTTATATGATCAGCTTTAATATAATAATGATTAGCTTTAATATAATAATTACATGTTTTAAATCATGTGACAATACTGTCCTCAGGGCAAAAAAAAGGATACAGCAGTACTAAACTCTGCAATAATATCACCTGCTAGCTTCCATCGCTCATTACTGTGCTCTAGGACAATATCAACAGATAGCGTCAGTAAAGTTCTTAATGACAAACTAAATTTCTTCGGTCACTTCCTTGATACGCGAAAGTGACGATATATTCATAACCTGTGATATTTAATCTTAAACGGTTTCTCACCAGTGTGTATGCCGCACATGAAATCCAAGAGTGATGGGCAGAGTATTCCACCCCGCCCCCCCCCCCCTCCCCCCCCCTCCCCCACCACACACCCACCCGCATTCACCCACCCTTCCCGAATAGTTTGCTCAATTTGCCTAATTAACTGCTATACCAGCCGCAATTACGCATTAATCGTGGATATGGATGTGTATGCTATTTTTTAATTCATATTTCCTAAGCAGTTACTACTTCCTAATTAGAAGTTGAAGTTACTAGTGCCTAGGATTTAACTGAAATATTAGCCGATACATTGAGTGTACAGGACAAATACCATATTATACCATTTAACGAAATAAAAACTTAATATATGTGACTTATTTGGATGTTATCCTGCATGAATACACACATTCGCCTACTGTTTAAACTAATTACATTTAAAGGGTGTTAGAGACATCTCTCACATTGCCTAGACATTACCACTTACTATTTTTTTAAAAAAACACTGTCTTTTAGCTTAATTATCACCTCTTCTACTATTGGTATATTATTTGTTATTTTATCAAACCATGTACAAATGCATAGGGAATCTGCATATAATATAAGAACAATGTTCGTGTGGTGTGTGTGTTGTGGGGGTTGCGGGGAGGGACATACTCTACCCACCCCTTTCAGATTAGGGGAGAGGTGCTGTCCCCGCCGTTCCTAATTATAGATACTGCACACGGTCTAGTCTAATTAGCATGGCAGCGTCGTTTCCGAGGAAAGCTCCACGGGCCTTTTGCCGTATTAACACAGAAATTCAAAGAGATATGTCATGAGCATATATATAAGGTATGACTCTTCCTACATGGGACTGGTCTAAGTCTTAACATTTCCTTCGAAGGATGGCATAAGATTCACAGTACCTTGCCCGAATAATGAAAGGTCATTTGCCCAACCCTTCACTTGGAAAGAAACATTGCTTGCAATTGTTAGAGTAAGCGAAATGACAAGTGTGCGTACACACTGGTGAGAAACCGTTTAAGGTACAATATCAGAGTTTATGAATATGTCGTCCCTTTCGCGTATCAATCAATTCACCTAAGCAGTTTATTATGTCCCTCAGGACTGTACTGACGCTAGCTGTGTTGATGTTGTCCTTGAGGACAGTACTCAACCCAGAGAAGCTGGCAGGTGATATTTTCACAGAGATTAGTATTGACTGTATCCGTTTATTGTTCCGCTGAGGACAGTACTGAAACGCGATTTAAAAGAACCTTATTACATTAAAGCAGACCATTTTTAAAAATAAAAACGTCCATTTGTTCTGTCATTATAAAGTACCAGTAGCTTTATATGCAAGAACATGATGTCTTAGTACAATGTGACTTGATTAATACTTTTGGTATATTCTAGCAGCGAGAATCGTAGCTCTTCTGGTGCGTACCTACAACAGAGTTACTGTGATGCCCTTTTAGAATAAGTAGGTATCAGGGTCGACCTTATCAAGACAGGTTCATGAAGTGATCAAGATATGCATGCATAAACAGCCGCCATACAGCAATCGATTAAACATTAACAATCAAGCGTGCATGCATAAAACGCACCGTAGAGAAGAATACCTCATCGATCTAGACATTTTCGTACGACTAGTTCATGTTTTTCAGGTGAATATCTCTGGAATTTTTACATTTCGACATATCTCGCGCTGACACGTATTCTGTGTTTTGAAACTTGAACACGAACACAGCTAACACAAATCGACAACGTTAACAGGGAAACGTCAGATATGTGAGTAATTTGTGTTTCCAAATACGGAACAAGACGAGGTGCGGGGAATATACTCTGTCCACCCGTCTCAGGTTATGGGGAGAGGTGCTAGCCTACTGCTATTCTTTTTTTAAACTACACACATTCATTTCCGACTATCATGACAGCCTGGTTTCCGAGGAAGGCTTTGCTGGCATGTTGTCACTGATTAACACAGAATTTCAGCAAAATATGTAAGGAGCATAATTATATAGGGTGTGGCCTATCCTGTACATGGGCCTTAACATCCCCTTCGAAGGATGGCAGTTTCACAGTACATGTACCTTGCCCGAATAATGAACGGTCATTCATCAAAAGCACTCATTTTGGAAAAACATTGCTTGCAAACAGGTAGGGTAAACGAAAAGACAAGTATGCATACACACTGGTGAGAAACCGTTTAAGGATATGACTATATTGTCCCTTTTGTGTTTCATGGAAGTGACCTAAGCAATTTATTTTGTCCTTCAAGACTTTACTGACGCTAATTCTTAAAATTGTCCCTGAGGACAGTACAAATGCGATGGAAGCTAGTAGGTGATATTTTCGTAGAGTTTAATAGTACTCACTGTATTTGTTTTAGGACAGGACTAACGCTAGCCGGCGATATTGCCCCGAAGGACAGTACTAACGCTAGCTGTTGATAATACCTCTGAGGACAGTACTAACGCTAGCTGTTGACATTGCCCCTGAGGACAAGACTAAAGCTACCTGTTGATATTGACTTGTGGACGGTACTTACTCTAGCTGTTGATAGTATCCCTATAAGACGCTGGCTGTTGATATTGTTCATGTGGATGTTACAGACAATAGCTGTTGATAGTGTCCATATAGACAGAACAAAAGCTTGCTGTTGATACCTGTGCATGTTACAGACTAGCTGTTGATATTGTAGTTCTACAGCTAGCTCTTGATAACGCCCCCGAGGACATTACTAACGATAACTGTTGGTATTACACTTAGGACAGTACAAACGCTGGCTGTTGATATTGCCACTGAGGACAATACCAACGCAGGCAGTTGATATTGCCATTGAGGACAGTACTAACGCTAGCTGCTGATATTGCCCCTGAGGACGGTACTTACGGTAGCAGTTGATATTGCCCCTAGAAAGCAATACTAACGCTATATGTTGATATTGGCCCCGAAGACAGTATTAACGCTACCTGTTGATATTTCCCTTTAGGGCAGTAATACAAGTGGCTATTGATATTGCCAATGAGGACAGTGTTAAAGCTAGCTGTTGATATTCTCCATGAGGACAAAACTAATGCTAGCTGTTGATATTGCCCCTGGGGACAGTACTAACTCTAGCTGTGGATATAGCCCATTATGACAGTCCTATCCGTACCTGTTGATATTGCTCATGCGCACATTACTAACTCTGGCTATTGATTTTGACACTGAGAACAATACTAACGCTGGCTGTTGATATTGCCCTGGGGACAGTACTTACGCTGATTGTTGATATTGCCCATTAGGACAGTACTTACGCTGGCTGTTGATATTGCCCATTAGCACAGTACTAACGCTGGCTGTTGATGTTGCCCCTTTGGACAGTACTAACGTTAGCTGTTGATATTGCCCCTGAGAACAATACTAACGTTAGCTGTTGAATTTGACCCTGTGGACATTACTCACACTGAAAATTGATGTTGCCCCTTAGGACAGTACTAACGCTGACTGTTGATATTGCCCCTAAGAACAGTCCTAACAGTGGCTGTTTATACTTCCCCCGAGGACATTAATAACGCTGGCTGTTAATAGTGTCCATGAGGACAGTACTAACTCTGGCTGTTGATATTGTCAATGAGGCAAATACTAACGATATATATTGAGATTGCCCCTGAAGGCAGTACTAACGCTAGATGTCAATATTCCCGTTAGGACAATACTAACGCTCACTGTATTGATATTGCCCCTGGGGCCAGTATTAACGCTGGCTGTTGATATTGCCAATGACGGCAGTACTAACGCTGGCTGTTGAGATTGCCTCGGAGGACAGTACTACCACTAGCTGTTGATAGTGTATTTGAGGACAGTACTAATGTTACCCGTTGATGTTGCCTCTGAGGACAGTACTAACGCTGGCTGTTCATAATATCTCTATGGTGGTTAAAGCAAAGGCTGATGATAGAGAATGTTTAAAACACTAGCTGTTTGTTTCCATATGGACAGTACATATGCTAGCTGTTGATACCTGTGCATGTTACTGACTAGCTGTTGATACTGCACCTGAGGATAGTTCGAACGATAGCGTTTGATAGTGCCCCTGAGGACATTATTAACGCTGGCTGTTGATATTGCCACTGAGTACCATACTAACGCAGGCTGTTGATAATGCACCTTAGGACAGTACTAAAGCTAGCTGTTGATATTGCCACTGAGAACAGTACTTACGTTAGTTGTTGGTATTACACTTCAGGACAGTACTAACGGTTGCTGTTGATATTGCCACTGAGGACCATACTAACGCAGGCTGTTGAAATGAGGACAGTAATAATCATAGCTGTTGATATGACCCCTGGGGATAGTACTAACACCAGCTGCTGATATTGCCCCTTAAGATAGTACTAACGCTAGCTGTTGATATTGCCCCTGAGGAGAGTAGTAAACCTAGCTGTTGATATGGCCCCTGAGGACAGTACTAACACCAGCTGTTGATATTGAACTTAGGACAGTATTATCGGTAACTGCTGATATTGCCACTAAGGACAGTACTAAAACTAGCTGCTGATATGGCCCCAGAGGACAGTACTAACGCCAGCTGTTGATATTGACCCTTAGGACAGTACTATTGCTAGCTGCTGATATTGCCTCTAAGGACGGTACTAAACCTGGCTGTTGATATGGCCCCTGAGGGCAGTACTAACGCCAGCTGTTGATATTGCCCCTTAACATGGTACTAAAGCTAGCTGTTGATATTGACCCTCAGAACAGTACTAACGCCAGCTGTTGATATTGTCCCTTAGGATAGTCCTAAACCTAGCCGCTGATATTTCCCCTTAGAACAGTAATAGCTAGCTGTTGATATGGCCCCTGGGGATAGTACTAATTCTAGGTTATGATAGTGCCCCTTAGGATATTATTAGCTGTTGATATTGCCCCTGAGGAGAGTACTGAACGTGCTTTGATATTGTCCTTAATAACAGTAATAACCCTAGCTGTTGCTATGGTCCCTGAGGACTTTACTATCGCTAGCTGCTGATACTGCCCCTAGGGACGGTACTAAAACTAGCTGTTGATATGGCCCCAGAGGACAGTACTAAACCTAGTTGTTTATATGCCGTCTGAGGACAGTACTAACGCCAACTGCTGATATTGCCCCTAAGGACAGTACTAACGCCAGCTATTGATATTGACCGATAGAACAGTACTGTCGCTAGCTGCTGATATTGCCCCTTAGGACAGTACTAAATCTAGTACTTGATATGGCCACAGAGGACAGTACTTACGCTAGCTGTTGATACTGCCCCTTAGGATAGTACTATCGCTAGATTTAGATAATATCCCTATGGATGTTTAAACGCTGGCTGTTGATATTCCCATGAGGTCAGTTCTTACGCTATCTGTTGATATTGGCCATGAGGACACTACTAATGCTAGCTAATGTTGTTGGCCCTGAGGACACTACTTACGCCAGCTGTTGACATTGCCCAATAGGACAGTACTAACGACAGCTGTTGATATTGGCAATGGTGACACTACTTACGGCAGCTGCTGATATTGCCCCTAAGTACAGTAGTAACGTTGGTTGTTGATATAGCCCCTGAGGACAGTGTTATCGAAAGCTGTTGATATGGCCCCTGAGGACAGTACTATCGCTAGCTGTTGATATTGCCCATTAGGACAGTGTTATCGATAGCTGTTGATATGGCCCCTGAGGACAGTTTATCGATAGCTGTTGATATTGCCCCTTAGGATAATAGGATAGACCACACTAACTCCATGTATCAATAACGTCGTTATTGACCAAACAAGCACACTCTATTAATAAGTTCCTGATAAAAATACTGAGGTTATCTGTCAATAAGGTCCCAATCAACAATGATGGCAAAATCTGTCAATAAGGTCCATATATACAATACTGAAGCGATCTGTCAATAAGGTCTCTATCAACAATATTGACGCCATATGTCGATAAGATACTCTATCAACAGTAATAACGTCACCTGTAAATATGGTCCGTATAGACCATACTGACGTCATCTGTCGATAACGTCCCTATTGAAAATACTGACACCATCTGTCAAAAAAGTCCCTATAGACAGTGTGTACGTAATCTGTCAATACGGTCCTTATAGTCAATATAGGCACAATCCATCAATTGGGACTCTATATAAACTATGAACTCTATCTGTCGATAAGGTTTCTTTGGACAATAACAACATCATCTGTCACTAAGGTACCTGTATCCAATACAAACTTCATTTGTCAACAATGTACCTATGTACAATAAAGACGCCATCTATCAATAATATCCCTTTCAACAATATTTACGCCATGCGTCAATATGCTCTCTATAGACAACACAGACTATGTCTGTCCATAACGAACCTACAGACCATCCTGACGCCATCTGTCAATCTGTCAATAAGGTCCATGTTGACAAAACAAATATCGTGTGTCAATAAGGTCTCTTAAGAAAATAATGACTCTATCTGCCAAAAAGATCCCTACTGACATCTCTCAATAAGGTCCCTATTGACAAAAGAAACAACATTTTTTAGGAAATGCTGACTCTATCTGTTAATAAGGTCCCTATTGACATCTGTCAATTAGGTCCCTATTGGCAAAACAAAAGCCATCTGCTAATAAGGTCCCTTAAGAAAATAGTCACTCTATGTGTCATTAAGGTCCCTATTGACATCTGCCATTAAGTTCCGTATTAACATCTGTCAATACGGTCTTCCCTATTGACAAAAAAACTATCCGTCAATAAGGTTCCTTAAGAAAATACTGACTCTATCAGCCAATAAGGTCCCAATCAACAATACTGGCGGCATCATCTGTCAATAAGGTCCCAATAGAAAAAAACTGATGCTACCTTTCAAAATGGTCCCTATTTGAAATATAAACGACATCTGTCAATAAGGTCCCTATATACAATACAGATGCCATCTGTCAAAAACGCCACTATTGACAAAACAGACGGCCTTTCTCAATAAGGTCCCTATAAACAGTACAGACGGCCTTTGTCAGTAATGACCCTATAGACAATATTGACGCCATCTGTCAATAAGGTCCCTATAGACAATACTGACGCCATCTGTCAATAAGGTCCCTGCGGAAAATAAAGAGAGCATCTGTCAATAATGCCCATACAGACAATACAGACGGCATATGTCAATAAGCTCCCTATAGACAATACAGACGGCATCTATCAATAAGGTCCTCCTATAGACAATACAGACGGCATCTGTCAATAAGGTCATCCCTTAGACAATACATACGCCATCTGATAATGCCCCGATGGACAATACATACGGCATCTTTCAATAAGGTCTTTATGGCCAATACAGACGGCATCTGCCAATAAGGTCCCTATAGACAATACAGACGGCATCTGTTAATAAATTCCCTATAAACAGTACAGACTGCATCTGTCAATAATGCCCCTATAGATAATACAGACAGCATCTGTCAATAATGACCCTACATACAATACAGACGGCATTTGTCAATAAGGTCCCTACAGACAATGCAGATGGCATCTGCCAATAAGCTCCTTATAGACAATACAGACGGCATCTGTCAATAAGGTCCCTATAGACAGTGCAGACGGCATCTGTCAATAAAGTCCCTACAAAAGGTACATACGGCATCTGTCATTAATGCCCCTATCGACAATATAGAAGCAATCTGTCACTAATGCCCCTACAGACAATACAGACGTCATCTGTCAATAAGGTCCCTATAGACAATACAGACGGCATCTGACATTAAGGTCCCTACAGACAATACAGACGGCATGTGCCAATAAGGTCCCTATAGACAATACAGACGGTATCTGTCAATAAGGTCCCTATAAACAGTACAGACGACATCTGTCAATAAGGTCCCTACAGACAATACAGTCGGCATCTGTCAATAAGGTCCCTATAAACGGTACATACGGCATCTGTCAATAATACGCCTTTAGACAATACTGACGCATTCTGTCAATAAGGTCCCTATAGACAATACAGACGGCATCTGACATTAAGGTCCCTACAGACAATACAGACAGCATATTTCAATAAGGTCTTTATAGACAATACAGACGGCATCCGTCAATAAAGTTCCTATAGACAATACAGACGACATCTGTCAATAAGGTCCCTACAGACAATACAGTCGGCATCTGTCAATAAGGTCCCTATAAACAGTACATACGGCATCTGTCAATAATGCGCCTTTAGACAATACTGACGCATTCTGTCAATAAGGTCCCTATAGACAATACTTACGCCATCTATTACAAAGGTTCCTATAGACAATACACACGGCATTTGTCAATAAGGTCCCTATAGACAATACAGAAGGCATCAGTCAATAAGGTCTCTACAGACAATACAGTCAATATTTGTCAATAAGGTCCCTATAAACAATACAGACGGCATCTGTCGATAATGCACCTACAGACAATACTGACGCATTCTGTCAATAATGTCCCTATAGACAATATAGACGCCATCTGTCAATAAGGTACCTATAGACAATACAGACAGCATCTGTCAATAATGCCTCTACAGACAATTTAGACGGCATGTGTCAATAAGGCCCTTATAAACAATACACTAGACGACATCTGTCAATAACGTCACTATAGAAAATACAGACGGCATCTGTCAATAAGGTCCCTATAGACAATACTTACTCCATCTATCAATAAGGTCCCTATAAACAGTACAGACGGCATCTGTCAATAATGCCGCTACAGATAATACATACGGCATCTTTCAATAAACTCCCTATAGACAATACAGACGGCATCTGTTAATAAGGTCATACTAGACAATATAGGCGGCATCTGTCAATAAGGCCACTATGGACAACACAGACGACATCTGTCAATAATGTCCTATGGACAATACAGACGGCTTCTGTTAATAACGTCCCTATAGACAATACATACGGCATCTGTTAATAAGGTCCTTATTGGCAGATGCCGTGTGTATTGTCTATAGGAACCTTATTGATAGATGGCGTAAGTATTGTCTATAGGGACCTTATTGACAGAATGCGTCAGTATTGTCTAAAGGTGCATTATTGACAGATGCCGTCTGCTCTGTTTATAGGGACCTTATTGACAGACGCCGACTGTATTGTCTGTAGGGACCTTATTGACAGATGCCGTCTGTATTGTCTATAAAGACCTTTTAGAAAGATACCGTCTGTATTGTCCATAGGGGCATTATTGACAGATGCCGTCTCTGTTGTCCATAGGGATCTTATTGACAGATGATGTCTGTATTGTCTATAGGGGTTTTATTAACAGATGACGTCTGTATTGTCTACTGCGACCTTATTGGCAGATGCCGTCTGTACTGTTTATGGGGACCTTATTGACAGATGCCGTCTGTATTGGCTATAGAGACCTTATTGGCACATGCCGTCTGTATTATCTTTAGGGACCTTAATGTGAGATGTCGTCTGTATTGTCTATAGGGACCTTATTGACAGATGCCTTCTGTACTGTCTATAGGGACCTTATTGACACATGTCGCCTGTATTATGTATAGGGACCTTATTGACAGATGCCGTCTGTACTGTCTTAATGGACCTTATTGACACATGATGTCTGTATTATGTATAGGGACCTTATTGACAGAATGCGTCAGTATTGTCTAAAGGTGCATTATTGACAGATGCCGACTGTATTGTCTGTAGGGACATTAGAGACAGATGCCGTCTATATTGCCCATAGGTGCATTATTGACAGATGCCGTCTGTAATGTTTATAGGGACCTTATTGACAGATGCCAACTGTATTGACTGTAGGGACCTTATTAACAGATGCCGTCTGTATTGTCTATAGGGACCTTATTGACAGATGCCTTCTGTATTGTCTATAAATACCTTATTTATAGATGCCGTCTGTATTGTCTGTAGGGACCTTATTGACAAGTCCGTCTCTATTGACAGATGCTGTCTGTATTGTCTGTAGGGGCATTATTGACAGATGCTGTCGGTATTGTCTATTGGGACCTTATTGGCAGATGGCGTCTGTACTGTCTATAGGGACCTTATTGACAGATGCCGTCTGTATTGTCTATAGGGACCTTATTGGCACATGCCGTCTGTATTGTCTGTAGGGACCTTAATGAAAGATGTCGTCTGTATTGTCCATTGGGGCATTATCAAATGGCGTCTGTATTGTCTATAGGGATGACCTTACTGACAGATGCCATCTGTATTGTCTATACACACTGTCTATAGGGATCTTTTTGACAGATAGTGTCAGTATTTCCAATAGGAGTACGTTATCGACAGATGACGTCAGTATGGTCTATACGGGCCATATTTACAGGTGGCGTCATTACTGTTGATAGGGTTTCTTATCGACAGATGGCGTCAATATTGTTGATAGAGACCGTATTGACAGATCGCGTCAGTATTGTATTTATGGACATTATTGACTGTTTTGCCATTATTGTTGACCGGGACCTTATTGACAGATAGTCTCAGTATTTTCTATCAGGAACTTATTAAGAGAGTGTGCTTGTTATGTCAATAACGACGTTATTGATACATGGAGTTAGTGTGGTCTATACAGATCGAGTCTGTATTGTGCATAGGGACCTTATTGACAGATGTCGTTTATATAGCAAATAGGGACCATAATAACATGTGGCATCAGTTTTTTATTGGGACCCTATTGAGAGATGGTGTCAGTATTGTTGATTGGGACCTTATTGGCAGATAGAGTCAGTATTGTCTTAAGGGACCTTATTGACAGATGGTGTTTGTTTTGTCAATAGGGACATTATTGACAGACGGCGTCAGTATGATCTGAATGGACGTTACTGTTGACAGACGTAGTCTGTGTTGTCTTTATGGACCTTATTGACACATGGCGTAAGTATTGTTGAAACAGACCGTATTGGTAGATGGCGTCATAATTGTCCATAGGGACCTTGTTGATAAATGAAGTGTGTATTGGGTACAGGTACATTAGTGACAGATGGTGTGGGTATTGTCCATAGAGAACTTATTGACAGATGGAGTTCATATTGTCTATAGGGACCTAATTGACAGACGGCGTCAGTATTGTTGAAAGGTACCTTATTGACAGATGACGTCAGTATTGTGTATATGGACCTTATCGGCAGATGGCGCCTGAATTGTTGCTTGGGATTTAATTGATAGATAATGTTTTGTCACTAAGGACCTCACTACGGACCCAATTGACAGATGTCGTTTATACTGTCCTCAGGGGCAATATCGGCTACTTTCCTCAGGTGCAATATCTACAGCCAGTTACCATTAGTACTGTCCTCAGGGGCAATGTGAACAGCTAGTGTCGGTATAGTCCTGAGAGCAAAATTATCGGCTTTGATCACTTCCTTGATGAGCGAAAGTGATATATTTAATTTTAAACGGTTTCTCACCAGTGTGTACGAGTATGCTGCCTCTATTCCCTAATCTGACAATAGTGGGCAGAGGCAGAGTATATTCCCCCACCCTCCCACAACACACCCGAATATTTTGCTTACGTTATGTGTGAATCACCTATACATGTGACCATGCTTGGAATAATAGAAATAGGTATAGAAATCGAATAGGAATTGCAGCTTTCACAGAACACAGTAATCCTCAAAACACGCAAACAGACAAGCAAGAAGGCAAAAGTAATAATAAATGCAAACTATTTCACAAACACAAAAGGGTTAACAATAATAAGAAGTAAGAATATAACAATAATGTTCACCAAGTCACACTTTACTTAAGAGATCAAATGCTAGCATAAAAACCTACTGGTAACTTATAAAGCCAGAAGAAAGGTATGCTATTAAGCAATAGGCTATTTTATATGATCAGCTTTAATATAATAATGATCAGCTTTAATATAATAATTATATTGTTTTAAATCATGTGACAATACTGTTCTCAGGGCAAAAAAATGATACAGTCAGTTCTAAACTTTGCAATAATATCACCTGCTAGATTCCATCGCTTCAGTACTGTGCTCTATGACAATATAAACAGATAGCGTCAGTAAAGTTCTTAAGACAAACTAAATTACTTCGGTCACTTCCATGATACGCGAACGTGACGATATATTCATAACCTGTGATGTTTAATCTTAAAAGGTTTCTCACCAGTGTGTATGCAGCACATGAAATCCGAGAGTGATGGGCAGAGTATTCCCCCCCCCCCCACCGGCGCCCCCCCCCCCCCCCACCCACCTCCACCCGCATTCACCCACCCTTCCCGAATAGTTTGCTTACTTTATGTGTTGATCACCTGTACATGTGAACATGCTTGGATAATATCACTAAGAATATAACAAGAGTATTCCGCAAGTCACAATATTTAAGTAAGAAATTAAATGCTTGTATACAAACATTAACCTGCTGGTAGTTTATAACGCCAGAAGAAAGTAGGGCAATTAAGCGACAGTTTGTTTTTAATGAACTGCTTTAATATAATAATTTTATTCTTTTAAATCATGTGTCAGTATTGTCCTCAGTGAAAAAACATCCTGATACGGTTAATACTAAACTCTGCGAAAATATCACCTACTATCTACCATTGCTTCAGTACTGTACTTAAAGACATTATCAACAGCGAGCGTCCGTAAACTCCTGAACGGTTAATTAAATTAATTAGGTCACTTCCTTGATACGCGAAAGGGACAATATATTCATAACTTGTGATATTTAATATTAAACGGTTTCTCACCAGTGTGTATGTGTATGCATAGTTGTCTTTTCGTTTACCCTACCTTTATGTTGTTTTTCTAAATGAGAGCTTTAATTGACCGTTAATTATTAGGGAAAGATACTGTGAAACGTAGTACGAATTAGCTTCACAGACGTCAAAAAGGGCATACACATACATATCCACGATTAATGGGTAATGGGTAGTACAATTAGAAAACAAGTTCTTATCAAGAATTTTTTAATACATAAAACCATGGACATATATACTCATATCCTTTCTTATCAGAAAATGGTATTTCTCCTGTATACACATATACATCGGGTGGTATAGGAGTCAGTTAGGCACAAATAACTTATACTTTACTAAAATGAGTAACTAGTGCTATGCGGAAACTTAAAGGACAATATATACATCTCTCTCATTACCTAGACATTATCACTAAATATTTTTAACCGAAAAATAACTGAATATCTTATTTTGTGTCGCTTATATGGCTTCTCCTCTGTATGTATACTCACATTTGACTACTGTTTTAAAAAGAAATTAACGGATGACAGAGACATCCTATTTCTTTTGTAAACTGATATGCATCGTCTGGTACAGGAGGGAATTATGCACTAATACATTCTACTGAACTAAATTCGGTATTCAGAAATTTATTTTTAAACAGTAGGTGAATATGATTATTAATATTATGCGTCAAATTCAATACGCAATATGTGACGTGTACGCATTATGTGATAATACCATCACACAATGCATTGTCATGGTCGACGCATGTATGCGACTGCTGCGTTATTTAACTTAAAAGAGTATGAGAGTAGACCGTCGGAAACGACAGAACACAATACATATGCAATATTGCAGTCTCGGTCTGACTGTTCATGAACGGTAGTGAAATATACTAGCTACCGCTTACTCACCCTAGTGCCGGGTATAGCAGAACTCAATATTCATAAAATAATAGTATATACGTTTAACCGTCCCAGTATCTAATAAAATTGTATGCCCCGAAGAGCAAAATAAACAAAATGGAATTTAGTTGCTCCAGCGGTTATGAAGCCTGCGTATCAAAAGTAACAGCCGAAAGACTCAATTAAAAAGCAGACAACATATCCTATGAGTGGTTAAACAATACCCATAGCCTTTTATCGGCAGAGTAGTGGAACCACCGAATCGAAAATTAAGTATAGAAAACAAAAGCAATTGAAAATGTACCACCGATATCTAAATATAAATATCGGGCTCAAATCTCCAAAGATCGAATAAATAACATTGCGTCAGACCCGTAACTACGCTGATACATAGAAGCACTCACGCACGCACTTACGCACGAACGCACTTACGCACGCACTCACGCACGCACGCACACACGCACGCACGCACGCACGCACGCACACACACACACACACACACACATACACACATACACACACACACATACATACTTTTACACATACATACTTTCATATATACATACATAAAGATAAATAAAACTAAACAAATAATTAAATACGACATTCATGTTTAATCACAATGTTATTGATTCTTGAACCAGAGACTACTTTTTCTGTAATCGGGAAAGTAATGAGACATGGCTTTTAATTGACAATTAATTAATTATATCTCTATAAGTGAAAGGCAACATATACCTGTAATAGGACATATATAATACCACCAAGCATCAGACATACCAATGATACCAACATAAGGAAATCATGTACACACTTGAAGACATTCTTAACCGATAGTGAAAACTAGTGCATTTAATGATATTATAGGTTATTGAATTTGTATGGCTAAATATTACTTGGAACGAGTTGTTTTGGCAAAGGACGACGAGCTTGCGAGTCGTCCTGCGCCAAAACAACGAGTTCCAAGTAATATTTAGCCATACAAATTCAATAACCTTTTTATTGTATACTTTCATATTGTTTTCGATCAATGTTAATTGTATGACTATTACTTTTCATTGTATTTGTGTTATTTTTATAGCTTTTGATGGAATTCCTATCTTGCCATTCAGTTTAATTGTGTGTGGATGATTATTTTGCGCGAAAACGACGTCGACGTCGGATGACGTCATTAAAAACAACAAGCCATTTTCTAAAGTTTGTTTACCATTCGATAACGTTAAAAACAGTGGGTGAGTGACCATTTCAGTTATTTCATCAATTGTTGACACTATAGGAAGGATTCCGTGATTTTTATTTGAAAGTAGTTCCTTATTTCTATTTCGCGGCTCTTAGCAAGCACGAGCAAAAGTTCCCGTGCAATATCGTAGAATATTGCACGCTTAGCTCAATGCAAACTAAACGGGACAATATGAAAGTATACAATAATAGTTTATGCAAACATATATTGAAAATCAAAGGTAATATACCTCCCATGATCAGTGCTATACAAAGTGATCTGTGGAACCGTATTTGAGCCAGTCAGAATTCGCACACGTGTCCCTCATTACGTGGTCCCGCCTTAATACCATTAAGCGATGGGAAAGCTTATATTAGCAGGATTTTATAATGGATATTTTTGACAATAAAACACGTTTAAAAACATGTTTTACTGAAATAATACAATAACCTGTTTACAATTACCTATTAAATGTTTTAATTTTACAATATACACTTTTTAAAGCCAAAATTAAGGTTTTATTTCATACCCCAGCCAACCCCGCTTTCACTTCTTGAAGACAGGGTTGAATGGGTATGAAAGTTAATACTCGGACAGCGTAATATAATTCGGTCGAATTAAGGGCACGTGTCTCTAATTCGGTTGGAAAAAACATGTTAGGGACACATGTGGTCAAAGTCCGGTGCATGTACTCACCAACCGTATTACGTACACAAGTGAATAATTGTATTTGTACTTTATAAATACACGGGTTATTTAAGTATCGCCAGAATGGTGGTATTCTATTTTAGATATTTTTAACGTTTTATCTAGATAACTGCAAACTATCTAGATGTCTATCAGGGGCCATATCAACAGCTAGGGTTAGTACTGTCCTCAGGGGCAATATCAACAGCTAGCGTAAGAACTGACCTCATGGAAAATATCAACAGCCAGCGTTTAAACATCCATAGGGTTATTATCAACATCTAGCGATAGTATTATCCTAAGGGGCAATATCAACAGCTGGCTTTAGTACTGTCCTTTGGGGCCATATCAGCTGCTAGTTTTAGTACTGTCCTAAGGGGCAATATCAACAGTTAGCGATAGTTCTGTCCTCAGGGGCCATATCAACAGCCGGCGATAACACTGTCCTTAGGGGCCATATCAACAGCCGACGTTAGTACTGTCTTCTGGGGCCATTTTTAGTACTGTCCTAAGGGGCAATATCAGCAGCTAGCGATAGTACTGTCCTATCGGTCAATATCAACAGCTGGCGTTAGTACTGTCCTTAGGGGCAATATCAGCAGTTGGCATTAGTACTGCCCTCAGAAGCCATATAAACAGCTAGGTTAAGTACTGTCCTCTGGGGCCATATCAACAGCTAGTTTTAGTACCGTCCCTAGGGGCAGTATCAACAGCTAGCGATAGTACTGTCCTAAGCGCCAATATCAACAGCTGGCGTTAGTACTGTCCTCAGGGGATATATCAACAGCTAGGTTTATTACTGTCCTCAGAGGCAATATCAACAGCTAAGCTAGTTCTATCTTAAGGGGCAATATCAACAGCTGACGTTAGTACTGTCCTCTGGGGCTATATCAACTGCTAGTTTTAGTACTGTCCTAAGGGACAATATCAGCAGCAAGCGATAGTACTGTCCTATTGGTCAATATCAATAGCTGGTGTTAGTACTGTCCTTTGGGGCAATATCAGCAGCTGGCGTTAGTACTGTCCTCAGAGGCCATATAAACAGCTAGGTTTAGTACTGTCCTCTGGGGCCATATCAACAGCTAGTTTTAGTACCGTCCCTAGGGGCAGTATCAACAGCTAGCGATAGTACTGTCCTCGAGCTATATCAACAGCTAGGTGTATTACTGTCCTTAGGGGCAATATCAACAGCTAGGGTTAGTTCTATCTTAAGGGGCAATATCAACAGCTGACGTTAGTACTGTCATCTGGGGCCATATCAACAGCTAGTTTTAGTCCTGTCCATAGGGGCAATATCAGCAGCTAGCGATAGTAAAGTCCTCAGGATCCATATTAACAGCTAGCGTTATTACTGATCTTAGGGGCAATATCAACAGCTACGTTTAGTACTCTCCTCAAGGGCAATATCAACAGCTTAATAATGTCCTAAGGGGCAATATCATCACCTAGAATTAGTAACATCCGCACGGGCAATATCAACAGCTAGCATTATTACTGTTCTAAGGGGCAATATCAACGGCTAGGTTTAGGACTATCCTAAGGGGAAATATCAACAGCTGGCGTTAATACTGTCCTTAGGGGCAATATCAATAGCTAGCGTTAATATTATCTTAAGGGGCAGTATCAACAGCTGGCATTATTACTCTCAGTGTCAATATCTACAGCTTAGTAATGTCCTTACGGGGCAATATAAACAGCTATAATTAGTACTGTCCTCGGCCATATCAACAGCTATGGTAATTACTGTTCTAAGGGCCATATCAACATCTAGCGTTAATGTTGTTCTAAGGGGCATTATCAACAGCTAATGTTATACTTACTTTTAGTACTATCCTACAGGGCAATACCAGCTGGCGTTAGTACTGTCCTCTGGGCCATATCAACATCTAGTCTTAGTACCGTCCCTAGGGGCAGTATCAACAGCTAGCGATTGTACTGTCCTAAGGGCCAATATCAACAGAGTGTGTTAGTACTGTCCTCAGGGGCTATATCAACAGCTAGGTTTATTACTGTCCTCATAGACAATATCAACAGCTAGGGTCAGTTCTATCTTAATGGTCAATATCAACAGCTGACGTTAGTAGTGTCCTCTGGGGCCATATCAACAGCTAGTTTTAATACTGTCCCTAGGGGCAACATCAGCAGCTAGCGATAGTAAAGTCCTCAGGGGAATATCAACAGCTGGCGTAAGTAGTTTCTTCAGGGCCAATTTCAACATCTGGCGTTAGTACTGTCCTCAGGGGCAATTTCAACAGCCAGTGATAGCACTGTCCCCAGGGGCCATAACAATAGCCAAAGTTAGTAATGTCCCTAGGGGCCATATCAACAGCTAGAGTTAGTACTGTCCTAACGGGCAATATCAACAGCTGGCGTCGGCAGTGTCCTCGGAGCCCATATCAACAGCCAGCGATAGCAACGTCCTTAGAGGCAATATCAACAGCTGGCGTAGGCAGTGTCCTCAGGCCCTATATCAACAGCTAGCGTTAGTACTGTCCTAAGGGGCATGATCAACAGCTAACGCTAGTACTATCCTTATGGCAATATTGTCACAAAATGTCACGGGTAGAGCGTACTGGTCGTACATATCTCTTGTAAGTTATCGGTTACACCCAAAATCTATTGTTCGAGTTGAAACAATTTCACCATATTCATGATCTATTCATGTAACACGTAAAAGCGTGCACATTTTAAGTGGCCGCCAGAGAGGCCGTGTCATAAGTTTAGTTTTGTGCTTATGCATGTAAACGTATAGGTATATTTTCCTTAAACGGCAAAATTGTATAAGGGGCCTCTCGTGTAGATTCAATACTGTAGATTTAGCCACGTTTGTCACGGACTGAACGGGGGAAATAATGATTTGGGCGTAATGTTTGCTATAAAACCCATTGTCTTCTAGCTCTCGCCGGGATGGTCGAAAGTACTTTGTTGGAACAGAGATTGGACGGCAAATTTCATAGGCAACATGTGGTTAGTAGTTTTATTAAACTTTTATCGTATATTTGTATTCAGCGGGCGGCGCCATCTTGTTTGGCGGTTACGACATCCGGTTAGCATTGTTGTTTCTCAAACATAACTTTAGACTAGCATATGATTTTGAAGTTACTTTATTAGATGTAATTATTGTAATTGATCATTAATTGTAAAACAATATTAATTTGATAACAGTGGATAATAGGTGCATTAGTTAACGTTGGCGTATAACTCAGTGATTGTAATACACGATTGTTAACATTGCGTGCATGCATAACTCAGTGAGAGTAATATATGAGTAATTTGATCATGTTTATATTACATGTATTAGGGGCATTGATTAACAGCGACGTACATAGCGTATACATGGCGTTGTAGAATATGTATACATTGCTACTCATCATTAGTACAGCTTACATATATTGATTGAATATTGATTTGTTTGGGTAATGATAATTATGCAAGATTGTTATGTTTGTCAACCGACATCTAAAACGAATGTATAATTACAGCCTAAGCCATCCAGGATATAAGCCATCCAGGGTTGGAGTAAGCCATCTAGGTTTGGATATCCAGGAGTGGAGCTAAGCTTCCACGAATAACGTTTACGAGCGGTGGAGACGGTCCCCGTACCTGCACAGCCAGGTTTTACTAACGACAACCCCCGGGACACAAGGTGGGCCCGTTACCAATCCTCACTGGAGGAATATCACTCACAATCTCAGTGGAGGTTAACTATCATTGCATCGCGTCATCAACCCTTACAGAAGGCATTTGATGACAATCATCCATTGAATTCGCGCATCATCATCTTCATGAGCTCTCGCGCATCACAGTTATCGCGCTAGATCAACATTGTTATAGCTTTAACAACACTTTAGTGTCTTAGACATTCAGTATTTATAACAATACTAAGAACGTCTTAAACGTTCAGGAGAACATTCTTTTCATAGTTCATTTGTGTATTCGCTTGTTTTTTTTAGATAATTGTATATATATTAAACATATTTTAAAAGTTGCATTAAACTTATGTAAATGCATTTACAGTCATTGATTCTTTCCTGAGTTAGCCCAACCACTAAGGTCATCCTGTGACAAATATCAACAGCTAGCGTTAGTACTGCCCTCGGAGGCAATATCAACAGCTGGCGTAAGTGGTGTCCTCAGAGCCAATATCAACAGCTTGCGTTAGTACTGTCCTCAGAGGCAATATCAACAGCTGGCGTAAGTCGTGTCCTCAGGGCCAATATCAACAGCTAGCGTTAGTACTGTCCTAAGGGGCAATATCAACAGCTAACGATAGTACTGTCCTTAAGGGCAATATCAACAGATAGCGTTAGCACTATCCTTGGGTTAAATTTCAACAGATGGCGTAATTACTGTCCTCAGGTGCAATATAAACAGCTAACGTTCGTACTGTTCTCATGGACAATATCAACAGCCAGCGTTAGTACTGTCCTCTGGGGAAATATCAACAGCCAGCGATAGCACTGTCCTCAGGGGCCATATCAACAGCCAGCGATAGCAATGTCCTTAGGGGCAATATCAACAGCTGGCGTAAGTAGTGTCCTCAGGGCCAATATCAACAGCCAGTGATAGCACTGTGCCCAGGGACCATAACAACAGCCAAAGTTAGTACTGTTCATAGGGGCCATATCAACAGCTAGAGTTAGTACTGTCCTAACGGACCATATCAACAGCTGGCGTAGGCAGTGTCCTAAGGGCCCATATCAACAGCCAGCGATATCAATGTCCTTAGGTGCAATATCAACAGCTGGCGTAAGTAGTGTCCTCAGGGCCAATATCAACAGCTGGAGTTAGTATTGTCCTCAGGGGCAATATCAACAGCCAGTGATAGCACTGTCCCCAGGGGCCATAACATCAGCCAAAGTTAGTACTGTCGCTAAGGGACATATCAACAACTAGAGTTAGTACTGTCCTAACGGGAAATATCAACAGCCAGCGATAGCACTGTCCTCAGGGGCCATATCAACAGCCAGCGATAGCAAAGTCCTTAGGGGCAATATCAACAGCTGACGTAAGTAGTGTCCCCAGGGCCAATATCAACAGCTGGCGTTAGTACTGTCCTCAGGGGCAATATCAACAGCCAGTGATAGCACTGTCCCCAGGGGCCATAACAACAGCCAAAGTTAGTACTGTCCCTAGGGTACATATCAACAGCTAAAGTTAGTACTGTCCTAACGGGAAATATCAACAGCCAGCGATAGCACTGTCCTCAGGGGCCATATCAACATCCAGCGATAGTAATGTCCTTAGGGGCAATATCAACAGCTGGCGTAAGTAGTGTCCTCAGGGCCAATATCAACAGCTGGCGTTAGTATTGTCCTCAGGGGCAATATCAACAGCCAATGATAGCACTGTCCCCAGGGGCCATAACAACAGTCAAAGTTAGTACTGTGCCTAGGTGACATATCAACAACTAGAGTTAGTACTGTCCTAACGGGAAATATCAACAGCCAGCGATAGCACTGTCCTCAGGGGCCAAATCAACAGCCCGCGATAGCAATGTCCTTAGGGGCAATATCAACAGCTGGCGTAGTCAGTGTCCTCCGGGCCAATATCAACAGCTGACGTTAGTATTGTCTTCAGAGGCAATATCAACAGCCAGTGATAGCACTGTCCCCAGGGGCCATAACAACAGCCAAATAGTAATGTCCCTAGGTGACATATCAACAACTAGAATTAGTACTGTCCTAACGGGAAATATCAACAGCCAGCGACAGCTGGCGTAAGTAGTGTCCTCAGGGCCAATATCAACAGCTGGCGTTAGTAGTGCCTTAAGAGCCATTATGAACAGCTGGCGTTAGTAATGTTCTAATGGGCAATATCAATAGCTTGCGAAAGTAGTGTCCTCAGGGTCAATATCAACAGCTACCTTTAGTACTTTCCTAAGGGGCAATATCAACCCGCTACCGCTAGTACTGTCCTCAGGGGCAATATCAACAGCTAGCGTTAGTACTATCCTCTGGGGCAATGTCAACAGCTAGCGTTTGTACTGACCTCATGGACAATTTCAACAGCAAGCTTTAGTACCGTCCTCAGTGGCAAAATTAACAGCCAGCGTTAGTATTGCCCTCAGGGGCAATATCAACAGTGGGCGTTAGTACTGCTCTCAAGGGCCTTATCAACAGCCAACGTTATTACAGTCGTCAGGGTCCATATCAACAGCAAGATATAGTACACTCCTAATGGGCAATATCAACAGCTGGCGTAAGTAGTTTCCTCAGGGCCAATATCAACAGCTAGCGCTAGTACTGTCCTAAGGGGCAATATTAACAGCAACCGTTAGTACTGTCCTCAGGGCCAATATCAACAGCTAACGTTAGTACTGTCCTAATGGGCAATATCAACAGCTGTCGTTAGTACTGTCCTAATGGGCAATATCAACAGCTGGCGTAAGTTGTGTCCTCGGGGACAATATTAACAGCTAGCGTTAGTACTGTCCTAAGGGAAAAAATCAACAGCTACCGCTAGTACTGTCCTCAGTGGCAATATTAACAGCTAGCGTTATTACTGTCCTAAGGGGCAATATCTACCGCTAGTACTGTCCTCAGGGGAATATCAACAGCTAGCGTTAGTACTGTCCTCAGGGGCAATGTCAACAGCTAACGTTAGTACTGTCCTCATGGACAATTTCAACAGTCAGCGTTAGTACTGTCCTCAGTGGCAACATTAACAGCCAGCATTAGTACTGTCCTCATGGGCAATATCAACAGCTATCATTAGTACTGACCTACTTGAAAATATCAACAAGTAGCGTTAGTACTGTCCTCAGGGACACTATCAACAATTGGTGTCTGTGACATCAACAGATATAGTATCAACAACTGGCGTCTGTAACATCCACATGGTTACTATCAACAGCTGACGTATGTAACATCCATAGGGGCTCTGTTAACAGATGTCGTCTGTAGCTTCCACAGGAACTCTACTAATAATTGACGTCTGTGACAAACACAGAGACACTAACACCCACTGACGTGTATGACACTACATGTATCATCAGGGTACTTATTAACATATGAAGTCATAAGTGTTACAGATGAAATAATGACCATAGTGACAATATAACAGCTTCAGCTCAACATTTTGCGTTAGTACTGTACTCGGAGACAATATCATAAGCTAGAGCTGAGTTCCCATGGACAAAGGATCTACAGTAGCCTCTACAACTGGTACTTCAATCCCTGAGCTAGAGTCGATATTATTGCGGAGAAAATAATAAGCAATCTAACGCCAGAGCTGAAAATCAACAGGCAGTGCCATTAATGTCGTCACAGACAATATCAACTGGTAACAGTACTTTTTTTTCAGTACTTTTCACACATCTAGCCTTATAACTGCCCTATATAAACAGTACTGTCGTCAGATATATTTAGTCTTCAGATATGTTTCATAACAAGAGCTGTTCGGATGGTGGGCGTGGCGGGTATAGAAACTCGGGCCCCCGGCGATATAACATTATTTTTAAAATCTCAGATAAATTAAGAGTAAAATTTGGGGCAGGTAGTGATTTTTATTATTATTATATTTTTTATCAGTTTTAAAGGGACACACGGCAATCTTGAATTTTTAAAAACGTGCCGTTAGTTTTTCACTGAACTTGCATTTGTTCAAACATTAACATTAATTGTTAGAACAGTTCAAAGCAAATTATTTTTACAAATTACCAACTTTTTTTATAATATTGCACCAATAACATATTTAAAACAATGGTAAAATAATGAAGAAAATTGAAATCTCAATTCTTTATTTAATTATATGCAATATATATGAAGTCAAACTGACGCAGAGTTAATCAAGGAGCAAATTGTAAGATTTGCGTAACTTATCGAGTATGTTGGTGGAGGAAAGTTAAACCTTAGAACCACACACACACACACACACACACACACACACACACACACACATTTCTATTATTTGCATAAAACTCAAGACTGCCATGTGTCCCTTTAATCCGAAATTGATCTGTATTTATCTTTGGTCTGTTGATGCATTGTTCGAATATACGTTGTGTACAGTGTATTAAATTTGATTACGGTTATACCGGTTGACAACGGTGTATTTGATGATCAGTGATGCGTGCGCACGATAAAATCGTGCTGGATCATTCGAGGCTCAGACAGGCAACTGTTAACAACAACACATTTTTTTAAATTTTAGTTTTAATGGAAAGTTCACCCATCATTATTGTACTGAAGGTAGTATATTCATCTATGTACGATGTTTAACATGTATTCTTCTATCAGTTTTTGAAATTTTTCTGTTGTCATGGAGATGCATAGAGAGGTGAATCGACGATTATACCGGTGTGATAGGAGCAGTGGTTCTATACATTACACATACGTGAAATTATTTCTCCTAAACTGTGTCATAAAGACTCATAGCCATTCTACACATATTACAACTTTTATGGCAAAACTTACTGATAAACTTATAAAACAAAACAACACAGATGGGGGGTGGGGGTGGGGGTTGGGGGCGTAACATAGTTATTTGTGTAAGAATTGACCAAAACAAAACACAAAGAAACAAGTAAAAAAATAATCGGGTTTCGAGTGGGGGTGGAGTGGTGGTGGGGGAGGGGGAGGTGGGCGGGGAGTTGGGGCGGCGCAAAATAGCTATATGTGTAAGGATTTACCGAAACAAATCAGTAATATGTAAAAATAAAATAAAATCGGTTTCCAGTGTGGGGTTGGGGGTGTGGGCACAACATAGTTATAAGTGTAATAATTGACCAAAACCACACACAAATATGCCAAAAAAAAACACAAGAAAACAATAGTCGGATTTCGAGTGGTGGTGAGGTGGAAATGTGGTATGAGAGGGGGGGGGGGGGGGGGGGGGGGGGGGGGGGGGTGCAACATAGCTATATGTGGAGAAATTTATCAAAACAACACATAATAATAATAATAATAATAATTTAATAAATCGGTGGCGGTTTATGTGTAAGAATAAGTTAACCAAAACAACACAAGACAAATGGGAAAAAACAAAATGAGGTTTCGGGTTGTTGAGGGCAGGTAGGGAGAGAAGGGAGACCCAATATGGGTAAAGTATGAAAAATATGAATAATGATATAAGAAATCCCAAACCAAAATTTGGGTGACATAAGAAATATATTTTAATCGATACAAATATATACAACAGCTTACACGCAAACCTTGATCTGCCTTTATTGAACAATTTATGGGCCATCACAATTTGGTTTCCATTGGAGCCCAGAAATTGTAGAAGACAACTTTACGAAACCCTTTACAACATACTATAAGCAAACCAATTCCCAAACTTACTCAAGAGGTAGGACAAGAAAAGTGTATGTGAAATCAGGCACAGTTTACGGGCTATTTGTATTTGGGTTCCTTAAGATAATGCTAGACTTTATAGCATTATCTTAAGGGCTGCTTAAGTAATTTTGTTTCCTGTAACCCCTGGGATCCCGGGCTGGCGTGGCGCAGTCGGTAGCGCGGCGGATTTGTAACCGGAGGCCCCGGGTTCAATCCTCCGTGGTGCCACTGAGTTCCGTCGGTGTGTTCTTGGGCAAGACACTTTTCCTTAGCCTCGTCCGTCGGATGGGGACGTAAACCGGGCGGTCCCGTGTATCGGTCTATCAACCGAGCACGTTAAAGAACCATAGGAATCTATTCGATAATAAGAGTAGGGCAGGTTCCCGGATTCCTATGTATCCTTCCCCTCTCTCTGGGGCGGCTCTAAATAACCTGTACTGTGTTGATGAGCCGTTAAACAACATTCAATTCAATTCCATGGAACCCAAATACGAATAGCCCGTAAACTGTGTCTGATTTCACACACAATTAATGAATCTACTGGCCAAATTTGGCTGTTCTAGAATAAGAAATGTAAGAGATATAAACTTGTAAACACAGCTTACACGCAACATTTGATGTGATGTGGGACGACGACGCCGAGGTGATTACATATATTAAAACATAACACTCTTGCTCAATGTGATACAAGCATTGTATATGCGAAACGAGGTACGTAATGTTTGGGGACGAAACGCAATCAGGAAACAAATGAAAGAAACCTGACATACAAAATACAACTGCATACTATGCTAGTCTTACTCATGTACCCATAAATATTTGCCCCCGTCGGGGAGACGGGGTGCGGGTAGGGGCGGCTGTATATATCCCGGAGAATAGAATTTAAACACACCACATTCGTCCCGATTCCCTCTCGTTATTAATGCATATGAGTAGTGGCTTACAAGTAGATATGACCCTGACTGAGCCCACAGGTAGCTACGACCCTGAATACTACTAGCAATTATAACATTCCATTTATGAACATGCTTGCATTCAATGAGAATATATTGTAAGGGAAGTAACTGTTCACAATGTTCGCCATGTAATTTAGATTTATATCCACAGTATACATTCTATTATGAAAATAGTACAAAATTAAAATTATGCTTGGCGGATTTTAACGGGGGACAAGAAGCAAAAACACAGCTTTAATATTGCATTCATCGTTTATTATTATTATTCTAAAGAAAGTAATATGTCATTGTCGAGTTTAATTTTATGTCTACGGAATTGTTGAATAAAATCTACCCCCTCTTAAATTGATAAAAATAGAAACAAAGGGAAGTAACTAATATTAGCGTAAATATGCGTCGATCTAATACAAATTAGGGGCATAATTGACAGCTGGAGCTTCGTCGGGACATAATTGACAGGAGGGGCTTAAACAACAGCGAGTGATTTGAACCCTACTGATATAATGCGTCAAAACTCAATATGCAATATGTGACTTGTACGCATTGTACGCATTATTTGACAAACATAGTTGTTGTTTTGTGTTTTGTGTTTGTGCTTTTTGTTGTTGTTGTTGTTGAGTGTTGTTTGTTATTTTTTGGGGGAGGAGGCAGTGGTTGTGGGTTGGCTGTAAATAGTGTTTTTTTAAAGTTGCGCATCACCACCTTAACTGGAAACAACGCGTGCGTGCGTGTGTGTGTGTGTTTTGGTTATTACTTGTTTTTTTAACTTGCGCCCCACTCCCAATGTCAAATCCTTTATCCGCTCCTGAGGAGGGTGCATGCTCCTCAGATTTTTTCTAAAGTAAGAAGACTTTATTTTATGGATTTATGCAAACTGGATCCGCCCATGCCCCCACACCCCCGCCTAACTAACAACCAAAGAACAATCAAAATACATACGTTTCAGATTTTAGGTAAGGGTGCTCCCGGTGCCCGCACTGGACCCGCACCTAGACCCATCCCACTACCACCTGTACACCCCAACCAGCAAAAGCATTCTACAAACATATAATTATTACTTCTCAGATTTTAGCCTGGTGCCACCCCCACCCCCTACCCCCACCCCACCCCGGATCCGCAATTTCCCTCCACGACCCACGACCCACTTCTCACCCAATATATTTCTTTGCCTCGGTGTCAGTTTATGTCTGGTTACGGCACTGTGCGTGAAAGTTATTGCGTGAAAGTTATGCATAGACTCATGACAGATGTATACTCCGCTTTTTGTGAATTAGAGAATGTGTGCTAGGAATCGAAGACATTCCATGCCGATATATTATATCCACCTTAGAACACGACATCCCATACCGTATCAGGACCCGATTTGCAATCAATTGTTACTAGAAGAACGGTATTGAAACAAAGGTTGAAGGAACGCGTTTGGACCTAAAAAAATCTTTAAAAAAAAAAAAGATCTTAAAAAAATAAAAAATCTGATTGTTTGTTTTTGTCTAGACTTGTATACCAATATCAAAACATATCAAATAATTGCAAAACTGTACACCAAAAGTAATCCTACCCAAAATTCATAACCCATGTAAGAGACCGTAATAGACATGTATACAACAGCAGAGCACAACATCAGAGCATATCACAGAAATGAAAAACTGTGCACCAGATACAATCCTACCCCATGTAAGAGACAATAGTCAAAAACAATTCGACGGCGTGTAAGAGACCATAGTAAAAATCAAGCATACACCATGTAAGAGACCATAGTCAAAAGCAATCCTTCCCCATGTAAGAGACCACTGTGGTCTCTTACATGGCAATGAGGTATGAATTTTGGGTATGATTGTTTTTGGTGTACGGTTTTTAATTTTTTTTAAATATGTTTTGATGTTTGTATACATGTCTATACAAAAATATAATATAACAACAAAAAAGAAGTTTTTTTCTGATTTGTTTTTCTCCTTTTTTGTTTTCTTTTTTATGTTTATTTCCTTCAACCTGTGTATTGAAAATAACAATTTCTTCCAGTCATATTGTTGTGGTGAACATACTTGCCTCAGGTTCGATTTCCTCGGGTAAGATAAGCCTGCTATGAAAGTATGCCATCGTCCGAAGGAGGTGTGTAAAGTCATAGGTCCGTGTGTAGGGAGAGCTATACACGCGGTAATCGGTTATTCGTAAACAGAACTGCACATAATAAATGAAATTGCGTGTAGATAGTGGCAAAATATAAGAAAAATATACATCTAATCTATTTTATAACTCTAACACAATAGCATGTGTTGTTTTCAATATCGCCGTGTGCTTCAACTAAACGATTACAATACAAAACTTCCTCCCCTTAATCTGTTATAAATGGCGTTTTCACAATAAAATAAAATCGCAGTATATGTGTTGCGTCCCTTTTGTTGTGAAACGCCATTTAGGGGCTCAAACAACAGCTAGAGCTTCGTCGGGGCGATATTAACAGGAGGGGCTCAAACAACAGCGAATGATTTGAACTCCTCTCATATTTCTCCCACTGGAAGATATTTATCAATTGGAAGATATTTAGCAATAAAGCAAACAAGCAAATATAGCTGTTTTATTCCCAGTATTTTTATACAAATCACAGACAAATATTTAATATTAAAGGATATTATATTACCGTTAGTTCTATTGCATATTTCGAGTGAAATACCATTAAGCATACAATGTCATATTACTTGTGAGGTACCATAGAGTATACATATTACGTCCGAGGTATCATACAGTATATATACATACTACTTGTGAGGAACCACAGAGTATACATATTACTTCCGAGGTACCATACAGTATATATACATACTACTTGTGAGGTACCATAGAGTATACATATTACTTCCGAGGTATCATACGGTATATATACATACTACTTGTGAGGTACCATAGAGTACACATATTACTTCCGAGGTACCATACAGTATATATACATACTACTCTTGAGGTAACATATAGTAAAGATATAACTTTTGAGGTACTATCAAATATACATATTATTACCTGTGAGGTACCATTACTTTTGAGGTATCACAAGGTTTAAATAATGACTTGTGAGGTACTATAAAGTATGCAAATTACTCATCACTGTTCTGGGGTGCTATACTGATAAAAACAAATAATATATTAAAAATAATGAAAAAATATTAAATCTTCTAAAATAAATATTTCAATTATGGTACATCACAAGCAAGGAATATATGTCACCAAGTCCACTATTTGTGTATTTTAAGTAAAATACTGCTGACGCCGATGCTAGTGGGCGTGAGAGCCAAGACAAAGCACTTAACATGTCAATAAATACTGAGAAAAGGGATCAACTAGAGGAAAGACTAAAAATATGAGGGAAAAGTAGCAGACGCGGTTTTATTGAAACGTCCGTCTCACGCTGCCTAACACCATCTTAACGCTACACAGACTCTATTTGAACTAGTTTTAATATTTTGTATACACCCCAAACGTCGGTATATAAGGCAAAAATCAATGAGTAAAATATAACATTTTTATTTAGCCACCGTACAGATAACATCGATAAATATACGGCTTCAGATTACAGGTGATAATAGTTGCCCGGACCGGGATTTGGTTTTTTCAACAATGACGGTGTATACGGACATCGATGATTTACCATGATGATGGATATGGGCATCGATGATTTACCATGATGATGGATACGGGCATCGATGATTTACTATGACGGTGGATACGGGCATCGACGATTTACCATGATGATGGATAGGGGCATCGATGATTTACCATGATGATTGATACGGGCATCGATGATTTACCATGACGGTTGATATGAGCATCGATGATTTACCATAATGATGAATATGGCCACCGATGATGTACCATGACTGGGGATATGGGAACCGATGATTTACCATGGTGATGGATATGGGCACCGATGATGTACCATGACGGTGGCTACGGGCACCGAAGATATACCATGACTGTGGATATGGCCACCGATGATATACCATGACTGTGGATATGGGCATTGATGATGTACCATGACTGTTAATATGGGCACTGATGATGTACCATGACTGTGGATATGGCCACTGATGATATACCATCAATGTGGATAGGGCATTGATGATATACCACGACTGTGGATATGTGCATTGATGATGTATCGTGACTGTGGATATGGGCAACAATGATATACAATGACTGTGGATATGGGCACTGATGATGTACCACGACTGTGGATATGGGCATTGGTGATGTACCATGACTGTGGATGTGGGCACTGATGATGTACCATAACTGTGGATATGGGCGTTGATGATGTACCATGACTGTGTGTGGATATCGGCACTGATGATGTACCATGACTGTGTATATAGACTATAGACATTGATGATGTACCATGACTGTGGATATGGGTACCGATGATATACTATGGCTGTGGATATGGGCACTGATGATGTACCATGACTCTGGATATGGGCACCGATGATATACCATGACTGTGTATATGGGCATTGATGATATAGCATGACTGTGAATATGGGCACCGATGAAATACCATGACTTTGGATATGGGCACCGATGATATACTATAACTGTGGATATGGGCACCGATGATATACCATGACTGTGGATATGGGCACCGATGAAATACCTTGCCTGTGGATATGGGCATTGATGATATACCATGACGGTGGATATGGGCATTGATGATATACCATGACTCTGAATAGGGGCACCGATGATATACCATGACTGTGGATATGGGCATCGATGATGCACCATGATGGTGGATATGGGCACCGATGATGTACCATGACTGTGGATATGGGCACAGATGATGTACCATGATGGTGGATATGGGCACCGATGATGTACCATGACTGTGGATATGGGCACCGATAAAGTACCATGACTGTGGATATGGGCATCGATGATATAAAATGACTGTGGATATGGGCATCGATGATATACGATGACTGTGGATATGGGCATTGATGATATATTATGGCTGTGGATATGGCCACCAATGATAAGCCATGACTGTGGATATGGGCATTGATGATATATTATGACTGTGGAAATGGGCACCGATGATATACCATGACTGTGGATATGGGCATTAATGATATACCTTGACTGTGGAATTATATGGGCACCGATGATGTACCATGACGGTGGATACGGCCAACACGGCCACCAATGATATACCATGACTGTGGATATGGACACCGATGATATACCATGACTGTGGATATTTGCATTGATTATATACCATGACTGTGGATATGGGAATTGATGATATACCATGACTGTGGATATGGCATTGATGATATACCATTATTATGGATATGGACGCCGACGATATACCATGACTGTGGATATTGGCATTAATGATATATACCATGACTGTGAAAATGGACACCGATGATATACCATGACGGTGGATATGTGAATTGGTGATATAAAATGACGGTGGATATGGGCATTGATGATATACCATGACTGTGGATATGGGCACCGATCATATACCATGACTGTGGATATGGGCACCGATCATATGCCATGATTGTGGATATGGGCACCAATCATATACCATGACTGTTGATATGGGCATTGGTGATATACCATCACTGTGGATATGGGCATTGCTGATGTACAATGACGGTGGATACGGCCACCACGGCCACCAATGATATAGCATGACTGTGGATATGGGCAACGATGATATACCATGGCTGTGGATATGGGCATTGATGATGTACCATGACGGTGGATATGGGCATTGATGATATACCATGACTATGGATATGGACACCGACGATATACCATGACGGTGGAAATGGGCATTAATGGTATACCATGACTGTGGATATGAACACCGATGATATACCATGACGATGGATATGGGCATTGATGATATACCATGACTGTCGATGTGGGCATTGATGATATACCATGACTGTGGATACCCGCATCAATGATATACCATGAATGTAGTTATGGGCATTGATGATATACCATGACTGTGGATAGAGCCACCAATCAGACAGACAGACAGACAGCATGCAGGCAGGGAGGCAGACATGTAACATATAGACAGACATACAGGCTAGCAGAAAGACAGACAGACAAGGTTCAGCCTATAAAGAGTAGTGCAAGGATTGGTCGGGTCGGTGTTCTGGCGTAATCGCCAGGATCTGGGCAAGGATTTGGGTAGATTTGGGTAAATATTTCTTGTTTCAGAAGTTACACTATACACATATATTTTCGTGCCACGTTATATGTGTATAGTGGTGGATCTGGGCAAGGATTTGGGTAGATTTGGGTAAATATTCATGTTTCAGAAGTTACACTATACACATATAGTTTCGTGCCACGTTATATGTGCATAGTGGTAGATTTGCGCAAGGATTTGTGTAGATTTGGGTAAAAGAAGTTATACTGTACACATATACTTTCGTGTAATAGTAATAATGATTAGTATGTATTATGTTCTTCTATATCTAATGCTTGTCCGCCAAGCGTGTATGCATGCGTGTGTGTGTGTGTGTGTGTGTGCGTGCGTGCGTAGATTGACTGCTTAACACGTCCTTTACGCCCAGCTTAATTAATAAGTGTATAATTCAAATGTTAATTAATTTAGATTTTGGTCGAGGTAATTTCCATTTTGGGTAAATATTTTTGTTCACTAGAACAACATGGACACAATCTTTCCTTCAAAATAATTGTGGCTTCTAATCGAGCAAGATTGCCGTTGTCCCTTTAATTCTTCTCACATTGCGATGTTGAATGGACCGAATGGGACATTCATTCATTTATAATAGTTTTGGTAAGTAATACACTACTACAATGTGACTACGTGATATATGGGTTAATGTCCCGCTGTGTCGATTATTACTGTTCCATAACATGTATAACTCTTGTTTTACACAGCTAAGCCCTTGATATATGGTCAACCTCCCGTTGCGTCGATAATTACTGTTACGCAATTAACTGTGGTGTCCGAGCAGGTAGTTAATCACCATTACGTAACAACCCTGATAATATTATACAAATTTGCGTATTAGATTTCATATAGCACACAATTATATTTGGCCGTATGTAAGGGTATGTCGTAAAGAAAATAGGTCTGTATGCATATTGCATTGATACAATATTATTATGCATGCTACTATGGTTAATATGTTTGTGAGACGATGCAACTTTAATTGATAATGTATACACACACTTATACAACTTGTTAGTTTAAGACCGTTGAGTTAGTTCTAGTTTGCGAATATTTAGGAATATACTTATATACACAGACATTAATAAACAGATAGGAAACTTCCTATCTTAACCAATGAAGTAACCAAAATATCACGTGGCACCTTAACTTTTCCTTCTATCTTCTCTCTCAATTATTCACCGATTTTGATGAGAATACATCCAAAAGTTTCATAGTGAATAGCAAAATGGTATTATAATAATTTATGTTTATTTTCAAAATAATAAATTGTATAAAAAAATGTTTAAAGTTTAAAATGTCATCATTTTTCGCTTTTCTCTTACAAATCCATGTTTTGATATAGTCAAAGTTTCCATCAAACTCCTTGTTTGCTCTCAAAGTAAGAGAAACAAAACACTATCATTGGAAAGAAATTTAAATTTGTGATGATATTTGGCTTGAATGAAACTTGTATCTATAAAACTCTTCATGATATGTGTGTTTAAAGTTGGGAAATATTTTGTGAAATTTTAGAACTGTGCCACTTGAAATTTACACAATTTTTATAGTGTCCAATCTATTTGTTATTAGGTCTGTGTTATATATTATGTCAGTACGTCTACTGAGACTAGATAGCGTGTATATTAAGAATGTAGGACATTAGCTCCTAGGACAATAGCCCCTAAGCTCAAATTTACATAAGCGGACAATAGCCCCTTCATGATATTGCACATGCGGACAATAGCCCCTTCACCCTAGGAAATTATCCCCTTCATGATTTTTCACAGGCGGACAAAAGCCCCTTCTTGATATTGCACATGCGGACAAAAGCCCCTTCAACATATCAACATAGGACATTAGCCCCTTAATAATGTTTTTTTGAAAGCATGAAATAATCAATCTGTATATGGTGTTGAAATTTTATTTGCATGAATATGTTTTTTATAAACAACATTCCATTAATAAAAATAAGAAGTATTGGGAATTAATAAAGATATAAATTCCAGGAATTCAGAACCTTTTTCAAGTAAATTTTATTGAACACATTTACATGCATATATTTCTAATATTATTACACAAAGACAATAAAAATAATTTCCATAAATACACTTTAAAATACATTTCAAGCATATTTCCCAATAATTTCACATGTTAGGTGTTAACAAACAATTTAAACACTAAATAGAATTATTGTATCAATTGACTAATTGGCTATAATTATCACTTTAAATGGCTGAATGAATGAGTAAACAGTGTTCATAATTAAAGCTTACTTTTACACATTTGTTAAAAACACAACTATATAAAATACCAATTTATTCATTATCAATTAACACTAATTATCACAAAAATTGTCAATACAAACTTTAAAACCGTAATTATCAATAAAATTATCAATTAAAACTGTCAATCCAAACTTCTTTGATGTTCCTTTTTTATGAAATACTTGTTGAAGTATTTGTATTAAGGCATTGTTCATGCAAAATGAATAAATCTATAGAAATATATTCAACACTAATTATAAATAAAAATGTCAATCCAAAATTCTATCTATTTTACATATTTATATTAATTAAGTTTAGAAGAAATCTAAAGGAATTTATTAAACACATATTATCAATAAAATTGTCAATCCCTCCTTCTATCTATTTATTAAGATGAAGAAGGAATAAATATTGGTGCTCTTCAATAATCTCAACAATTCCTAATTACTTACAAGTTCTAGGGAAGGGGATATTGTCCTCCTTAGCAAAATAATTAAGGGGCTATTGTCCGCACGTGCAATATCATAAAGGGATTTTTATCCGCCTATACAAATTTGAGCTTAGGGGCTATTGTCCTAGGGGCTAATGTCCGTTTACCGTATATCACATGTACCCCTATTTTAGCTGATTTACCATCATCGTAATATTCAAATTCAATTCAAATTCAATAATAGGCTAGCCAAATATATTAGTCTTGCGAATACCAAACGTGAGAGCTTAATTGCAACCGAATAAATACATACTTTTAAAAAAAATGCTCAGGTGCAGTTTTTGTAAGTGTTTTATTATTATTATTATTTTTATTATTATTATTATTATATTGTATTGTATAACTGTTCTAATAATGTAGTGACCAACAACCCAACACTGTTTTCATAATGCCTTATGTTTACAATGCAAATATGTGTTATGGTATTGGTATTCGTGAAGCTCGTGCAATCACACTGTAGATTATCTATATAGGTCATAGGTGGATCATGATAGATAGATAGATAGATACTTTTATTGACTTAAACTATTACAGTTTTTCATCATTACAAATATATGATAATTATAATATACACACACGTGACAGATATTAACATTGCAAATACAACAAAATAATCACTAAGTTTTTGTTTTGTTTCATACATATTTAAACAATCAAAAACATACATATATTATGGTATGTCAATGATAAACGAGGATGTTCTAAAATAAGATATCTAGTGTTTTTAGTTTTTTTTGTTTTAGTCTGTTAAAATGGATGTAGATAGCCGTAATACAAGTGCATCGGAAATGAATTTACTTAAACTAAGAATAATCTTTTTGTTTAATGACTGCAACAATTCTACAAATTTAAACATGCTTGGTCTAGTTGTGTAATATTTAGGAATATATTTGTTTCTAATGTTAGAGTAAGTAGTACAGATCAAAATAAAATGGTACTCGTCTTCAATAGCATTTGTGTTACAAATTTCGCACACTCTTTCGTTTCTCTCTGTTCTACCTCTTGAGTATCTCCCTGTTTCTATTCTTAAACAATGAGCGGATAATCTTATTCTTGTTATACAACTTCTTAATTGTTTGGAGCATAATGTTTCTAGATATGTTTCAAAATCAAAATTCTCTTTCACCACCTTATATAGCGTTAAAACTCTACTGCCTTTTATATCAGATCTCCATTGTTGCATGAAACTATCTATTAATCTTTGTTTAAATATTAAAGGAAATAGTTTAAAACTAATACTCATTGGATTATCCCAGACATTATTAAAACCGTTACTGTTTAGGATAAACCTTATATTAGTTAGCCAATTCTTCGCGCCCTTATTACAGTTAGATAACAAATCCTTATATATTGCTTTTAGTATAATGTTCTCTGTAGACAATAGTTTATACCAATATTTGATCATTTTTACATATCTATTAATGTATAAGGGGTAACGAGAGAGCTCTCCGTAAATACCAGCATTACTTGTGGTAAGTTTAACACCTAAAATAATTTTACAAAATTTTAACTGTATTCTCTCAATATCTTTTGATTTTGTAATCCCCCATATTTCACTTCCATAATTTAATATTGATGCCACAAAAGCATCGAAAAGCTGAAGAGATAATTTTGGTTTCAATTCATATTTTCGTATATTAACCAAGAGTATATTCATTGCTTTTAAGGCTTTTCCACAAAGACATTGTTGGTTTAACGAAAAGGAGCCTGTATAATTAAGAACCACACCTAAATAATTAAAATCATCGACGACATCTAATAAACTTCCATTATAATACCACCTTTCACATTCTTTAATTCTACCCCTTTTACGAAATACAACTATTTTTGTCTTTTCAGTATTAACTTCAAGACCCCAGGATTCACAGTATTCATAGAGTCTATTAAGACTTTGCTGAAGGTCATCTGGGCTTGATCCCAGTACAGCCATATCATCAGCAAAAAGCAACAGTATTAAAGTGATATCATTAAGAGATAAACCACCATCTATTCTATTTAATAAGAACAATTCTAAATCTTCTATGAATACTATAGCGTGTACCATGTACTATACATAATATTTAATAGTGTTTCGAGCCATACCAGTGGTGTGAACAACTTGTATGCTATAATTACTTTCAATAATATATACGTGTTTATCCTTAAATTTGTTTACTCATACCTAAATATTTCTCATGCTCTTCTCCAGAACATGTTTTAATATATGTGTGTATTTGTATTTAGTATGTCTTGTATGTAATACCGCCTCAATGCTGATGGCGATGGACATTGTAAAATGTTTATGCTTTAATAAAAAATTGAATTTTTATCGTAATATTACTGAGCAATTGAACAAAGCGACGTTACCCCCACACACCTCCCCACCAACTACCACCCACCACCGAACACAGAAACTCACGCACGCGCAAGCACGCACGCACACACGCACGCATATGTAGCAACGAAAGCGTAAGTGTTGCCCCCATCATTCGTGCCACGTTTTATATGGGTAAATATTTCTTGTTTCAGAAATTACCCTATACACATATATTTTCGAGCCTTATTATATGTGTATAGTGGTGGATCTAAGCAAGGAATTGGATAAATATTTATTGTTTCAGAAGTTACACTGTACACATATACTTTCGTGCCACGTTATATGCGTATAGTGGTAGATTTGGGCAAGGATTTGGGTAAAGAGTTCTTGTTTCAGAAGTTACACTGTACACATATACTTTAGTGTAATGGTATTAATGATTAGTATATAATATGTTCTTCTATATCTAATGCTTGTCTGTCAAGCGTGTATGTATGCGTGTATGTGTGTCTGTGTGCGTGTGCGTGAGTGCGTGCGTGCGTGTGAAAATTGACGGTTTAAAACGTCCTTTACGCCCACCCTAATTAATATTTGTATAATTCAAATGTTAATTAATTTAGATTTTGGTCGATGTTATTTCCATTCAGGGTAAATATTTTCGTTCACTAGAACAACATGGACACAATCTTTCCTTGAAAGTAATTGTGGCTTCTAATAGAGCAAGATAGCCGTTGTCCCTTTAATTCTTCTTTTATAATAGTTTTGGTAAGTAATACACTACAATGTAACTACGTGATATATGGGTTATTGTCCCGCTGTGTCGATTATTACTGTTCATAACATTTATGACTCTTGTAATACACAACTAAGTCCGTGATGTATGGTCAAACTGGCGTTGCGTCGATAATTACTGTTACGCAATTAACTGTGGAGTCCGATTAGGCAGTTAATCACCATTACGTAACAACATTGATAATATTAAACAAATTGGCATATGAGGTTTCATATAGCACACAATTATATTTTGCCGTATTTAAGAGTATGTCGTAAAAGAATAGGTCTGTATCCATATTGCATTGATACAATATTATCATGCATGCAACTATGTTTAATATGTTTGTGAGACGATGCAACTTTTAATTGAGAATGTATATACACACGTATACAACCTGTTAGTTTAAGACCGTGGAGTTAGTTCTACTTTGCGAATATTTAGGAATATATTTATATATTATGTCAGTACGTCTACTGAGACTAGCTAGCATGTATATTACATGTACCCCTATTTTAGCTGATTTATCATCGTAATATTACTGAGCAATTGAACAAAGCAACGTTACACCCCATCCCCACACCAACCACTGAATGCCCCACCTACCCCATCGCGAGCGCTCGTGCCTACACACGTGCGCATGCGCACGCACTCACGCACACACACACACGCACGCATATGTAGCATAAGTGCACACGCACGCATATGTAGCATAAGTGTTGCCCCATCATTCGTGCCACGTTATATGTGGGTACATATTTCTTGTTTCAGAAGTTACACTATACACATATACTTTCGTGCCATGTTATATGTGTATAGTGGTGGATCTGGGCAAGGATTTGGGTAAATAGTTCTTGTTTCAGAAGTTACACAGTACACATGTACTTTCTGTAGATTTGGGTGAATTTGGGAAGATTCGGGTAGATTTGGGTATTTCGTGCAACCGCGATTAAATTGTGTTTGTTATTCCTTCTGATCAGACTACACCAATTACCATCCAATCAGCGGGCAGGGAAAAAGTTCCAGGGTAAATTTGGAGCTATTACACAGAATCTGTTAATTTTGATCGGTTGTCAAGGTAAACAAACCAAAAAATCTTGCTCAAAATTAAAAATTCTACTTTTGAAGAGTACTTATAAAGGTTAAATCATACATTTGTGCAATGTATTCATAATGTGTTGCATAATCAAAGAAAGTAGTATATTTTACATTTTCCTAAAGTTTCTACATGCAAGTAGGTGGGTCAGCACCATCCGACCCAAACAGCTTTTTCAAAACATACTTAATGTATGGTTTCTGTATGTTTTTTTGATAAAACTAAGATAGGTCTTTCAAAACAAGTAATAAAGATATAGCTTCCTATATTAGGGAACACAATACAGAGCTTAGCAGTACGGGAGCAGCCTTGATATTTTCCTACATCTTTCAAATATCGCAACCACGCTTGACAACGAAAAGTAGTACGTCATCTTTCGGCAACGTCAAAAAAAAAAAATGTCCGCCATTTTAAATTTTTTAAAACACACAATTTGGAAATGTTTGATCATGAAATTTCATTTGCGCTTTAAGTTTCGTGATTTTCGGCTGTACCGACTTTTTTTTTAGAAGCTTCACTGCGTGATAAATGCAGACCCGCCTTGTAAAATGTCGAAGCGAGGGGCGATAACTCTAAAAGATTCCATTTTTAGAATACGTTTAAAATGACAACAACCGTGTGTTTTTTGTTAAATAAAATACGAGGAGATACTTGAATTGTTGTTTTAGCTCACATATTACATGAATTTTTGCTGCATGTCACGAAAAGCATGTTATTTCTTTATCTAAAGTACACGAAAATACGAATTGTTTGACTCAACTGTAATTTTGACTCGACTGTCCTCGCAAGAACTGCAGGCGCGTATTCGATGGAGCGGGTAGTATTGGGCACCCTCCCATATGTGGAAAGTGTACGTAACAATCGTTACTGTTCAAGATGGGAGTTGGGGTGGAGAGAAGGAGGGGGCGGGCATCTGAGCTGAGATTTAAAAGGATGCGCCCCATCCCCATCCTACCCCAACTAAAATCATGAAAGTCTGTTTTTGAAAGCTCTTGCAAGCATACATATTCAGATAATATATTTGTTGCTGTGTTTTTGACTAGACTATCCAGTGTCTAATTGTCATCCGCAACTTGGCGCAGTCAGTAGCGCAGCGGATTTGTAACCAGAGGTGGTGCCACTGAGTTTTGTCGGTGTGTTCTTGGGCAAGACACTTTCCCTTAGCCTCGTCCGTCGGATGGGGACGTAAACCGGGTGGTCCCGCGTATAGGTCTATCATCCGAGCATGTTAAAGAACCATAGGAATCTATTCGATAATAAGAGCAGGGCACAGTTCCCGGGTTCCTATGTATCCTTCCCCTCTCTCTGGGCGGCTCTAAATAACCTGTACTGTGTTGATGAGCCGTTAAATATTCAAATGAATTCATCCGCAACTGCACTCGGCACTGTCATATGTACTGTAGCTGTCCCATGCTAGTATGAATCAACCGTGGAATATATCACCCACACATAAAAGGGTTTGAGGGCCCCATCTTACTTGTATTAGTTTAAATATAGACCATTTGTCGGTTGAAACCTAAGATGAATTTTTTATCAGACAGAAACACTGTCGTAATACTCATACTGATAGCATCGAAGGAAAGTAAAGAAGGCCATTTATTTTATTTTATATTTTTAAGGTTGAATTGTGTTTTATGTCATTATAGCACATTTTAGGCCATATTTCCTGGGTAGAACCAGTACTGTGTACTTCCTGCTATCTGTAAGAACCAACACTTTCTCACCTACAAGTTGAGCTCCCAGTGGGAATTGAACCCGTAGCGGTGAGAGGTGAAAATGAGAATGTATACAAATATAAAAAAGGCAACCGAACATCTCCATTACTCAATATGTCCATGGGACTTGAATGACCGCACTAAAAACAATCCGTGGAAAATTGTACAATGCAAGAATATATATTCATCAATAAATTTTATTTTGATGCAAAATTGATATGCTATAGATAAAGATCATGTAAAGTTTCGAAAAGATTGGTTAAAAACTGTGGAAGGATATAGACGCACAGATAACTAACACCATATGCCGCCTCACCATTCAAATTGCATCATACAATAATTGTTTTTATTTATTAAAGGGACACACAGCATTTATCAAATATTTATCAAGCATTAAAATTTGCACCTCGATTGATTAATCAAGAATTGATTTTACACACGCTTGCATATATTTAAATTATAACATTTTGGCGTTTAAAAAAAAAGAGAATGCTGCATGTCCCTTTAATATGCGCACCTCTCCGCCTGTATTGTTTATATGGTGCAAGTCATTTTCAACATATGTGGGGTTATATATATACATGTATCTGTTTGTTGTTTTTTTTGGCGGAGACAGACCACCCACTTTTCTGGGTAGAACCAGTAATATACACCTCCTGCCATCTGTTATTGCACAAACTTTATAATCCAATAAAATTCAGAAAACATCATTTTAATCCAATAAAGAAATTGGGCATGGTCGGTCAGATTAACAGAAACACATTTATATTTTCGTATTAGCCCTTATTTTGAGCCACTCCAATGAGCTGTCCAGTTAAAGTCGCCATCGATCCACCTCTGTCAACAGTCAGACATGTATGTTGATATGATATTTTGCTGAACTGGTGATCCTGGGAATTTCGAAATTAGTGGGTCCAAATAACCTTATTCCCTCAAGTCACAAATGTTACTAGACACATTTTTCTTGAAGTTGACGCTAGTACTGTCCGTATGAGGTATTCATGATTCAAAAAAAATAGTAATAATATTTTACACCGTCGCATTATTCTATTCTTGTTCGTTTAAGTATTTCTGATTCGGTTGATAATGTTGTAAACATTTATTATAATATATATGTGACTAGACACTCTTTTCAATAAAATCCTCCCATATTTTGTGACTTCAGTACAGTTTCCCAGCATCTCAGGACATCAGGGACTCTGAAAATAAAAATGATACAGATTCTGTTTAACCATACATATTTTTCTTTCAACTTAAATAGGTAACAAGTTGGTGAGTTGAAATAGATGAATAAAAAGTGACTATAGAACTTTTTTTATAAGAATATAAATTGAACAGAACATGGTGGAAACAATGACCAGAAAAAAACCTATAAAACTTCTAATTTTACTTTAATTTTTAAACATGATCACTGGTGGTTTCAAATGCAGGACCAAAATATGGGTATCACCGGTTACTTTTCTTACCAGTTTTTTGTGTTAAAAAAAACCCTTACAAAATTGGGTCGGAGGGTCTAAGAACCGAAAAAAAACACCAAAATAACTCTGGCCTAAGTTGGATCAACAACACATATGTCATTTAGAGCCGCCCTTGAGAGAGGGGAAGTGCACATTATGTCATAGGAAAATTAAAAAATGATACATCTTTTGTTTACCGTAACCAGATTTCGTTTCAACTTAAATAGTTAACAAGTTGTAGAATTGAAATATGTAGATGAATAGTGATTTTAGAAAAAAATGTTACATGTAAGATGAATTAAAAAAAAAAAAAATTGCGGCTGATCAACACTTTACCGGTATACCTTATTTAGAGCCGCCCCAGAGAGAGGGGAAGGAGGACACATATGATAGGAATTTGAGAACCTGCCTTTTTCTTACTAATGAATATATTTCTATGGTTCTTTATGGTGCTTGAAGGATAGAGAACCCCCAGTTTCAATCCCAATCTGGACAACAAACGAGGCTGAGGGAAGGTGGTGTATTGCCCGAAAATACAGACGAAACTCAGTGGTGCATGTGTGACTTGAACCCGAAAGCTCCAGATTGTTATCGTCCGCCATGCTATCGCTGGGTCAATGCCAGCACATTATGTTAAGTCAGGGTCCTGGTTAAGTTTAATATTTTTGATGTAATACAAGGATGTTTTTATCTTGTTCGATTCATTTTACATCCGTACTATGGACAATATGACCTATTTATGTGTCGATGTGCTGTAAAACACCATTTATTCATTTTTTATTTTTAGTATAAGAAGTCTGAGACTAAGTGCAGGTCCACAATGCCACATATATACATTGATAAATTCATAGATTTTTTGAAACTGTGCTTACCTACACACTGGCTTACACAAGGCTCTTGATGTAGTTATACAGATTACTGTGAAACTGGGAACAGGCTGTGGTAATACAATGCACAGACACTGCCTCATTTAAACAGACCTGAAAAATAACATATTGTTCCATTTAATTTTAATATTAATAACTATGTTCAACTTTCTTAATGCTATCAATGCCAGCTTTCCATAATAGTTTTCTTAAAACACAACTGGACTTTCTGGCCACTGTCCAAAATGTAAGACTGGCATTCATGAATAAGTAGTATTTTCAAGGCTTACATTTTCATCAATCAATCATCACTCATGTGTTATAAAAATGATCAGAATTAAGTTAATATATATGAACCAACCACCATTTTACATGTTTCAATGTTAAACACTTGTCCTACACTACAGTACAGTAATTAAAAGCGTATTTACTTACACAAATCCCTACACAGGCTACAGACAATCCATGCCATGACCCATTTCATTTGCTTGCCAGCTTGGTGTGTTTCACTAATTCTCCGACATAGATGATAGATATATTGTAAATTACGCACTCACTCAAGTCAGTCATGTAAAACTTGGAATTATATACGATCACTGTTTCGATAAAGGTCTAACAACTTAATTCCACTCCTGTACAAATGTCTATGTGTGTAACTCAGTATGCATGCATCTGCATAATTTATCTTTGAATACACCGTGTACACCGTGTGTGTGAGCTATTTTTAGCACATTGTTTGGACTGTGGCAATGGAAATACAGCAGTTCAGTTCAATTCACAATTTAGTTTTAGTGACAGTGCGAACTTGTCCAGGGAGAAGTGAGGGTTTATGGCGTGCGACTGATTGGCCCTTGGCTGGGTGTTTTTCTGTGTCGCCGCCATTTTGAATAGCCTCTGAAAGAGTGAAATGCAGGTACCAACTTTCAAAACGGGCACGCAAAATGTATATTCACGAAAAAATAAGAAATTTTCAAAAAAGGTAGAACAGGTAATGATCTTCGACTCCTGGCAATTTCAACAATATTTAAGAATAAACAATTTTTGTACCCGTTTTGAAACATTGGCAATTTCGAAGAAAACAAAAACTAGTTTTTTTCGATCTTCGCATTTGTACCGCGATTTCCGACTATGATATCTCAATAAAACCTGTCAACACGATTGTTTGATGAATCTCCGACATAATAACTGACTTCTGATATGATTTGTTTTCTTTGCAATCTAGTATAAGCTTTAAACTAGTGTTTCTAAAAAGAGTACTATAAAATCCGCGCATCTGCACGTGCTTGCAAAATGGGAACTACGTTGCCTTCAACACCAATTATTTATGTTTGAGTTATGCGGTTCCAAGCACGTGAAATGACTTCTCTGCTCCCGTACTGTAGAGCTATAAGGTAGGCCTATGGAAAATGAATTGGTGTAGTATGACCTTCTGATCCGATTCAAAATTGTGCCGTTTTCAAAATCTTGCAACGAGCATTTTGATTGGATAACATAAAGCGGTGCGTTGTACTTTTTTTACATTGAGTAATTATTATAGATGCATCTACAAATTGCACAAATAATCCAGATGCATCAGTATATTTTATTGTTTTTTACCATCAAATGAGACCTTCATTGTGCTTAGCCGCATTAATAAACTGGAGCTGCATCTGTAAATTATAAAGTGGTCATTTAAATTTACAGCTGTAGCTGTAAAAAATAGAGACGCAGCTGTAAAAAATACAGTTGTGGCTGCATTTTATAGATGCGTCTGTATTTTTTAAAGCTGCATCTGTAAAATGTATAGCTGCATCTGTATTGATCCAGTTGCATCTACAAAATTTTACAGACGCACCTGAACAAGTGCCTTTGACCCTGATCGTACACCATAATTCAGGCCATCTAAAATGCAAATTTTGTGGCCAACATTATCTGCAGCAAACTATGTCACGTTTTGTATCACTTCCATATCAACACCTATAACAAAAGTATTGCATCTTATAAGTGGTCTTAAAGATATGTTTTCATGTCTATGAATCTATACGCTTTCTCACCAGAATCTCCTAGAAATCCTACACGAAGAAAAGCACATCCGTGACTGTGTAAAATGGACTACCTGGGGGCGGGGTGGGGTGGGGCTCGGGGTGGTAAAATCATCTTTCTCTCTCGCTAACTTAGAAAAGATTGCATCTAATTTGTTGTCAATATCCGTCATTATAAAAAAACGCCCAAATTTAACTAAACGCTGAGACGTGTTAACCCGCCGTCGTCCAGAACTTGAATGACCAGGCTTGGAATTCACCAACCATTTTTCAAACTATCTTAGACTTGAGCTCAAGTACTGAACATTCGTTTACAAATATTTCCATGACCTTCAAAGATAAACAATCGTAACAAGTTGCTATTTATTAGTATGCATCATATTTATAATAGCAACTTGTTATGAGCGTTTATACTGTACACTTACAGAAATATTTGTGATTGAAACTTGCATACTTGAGCTTAAGTCTTAGAATATTCTCACGAATGGATGGTGAATTCAAAGCCAGAATTCAAACACCGCGTGATACATCACGTGAGCTGACCATTACATCTGTGCATGTATGAAATACAAGCAGATGACGCGGTTAGATAACTTTCCTGACCCAATGAGAGAAACTAATTTATATCTTATTCCCTCCATTCAAACGAAATAAATTATATATTAAGTAGTTATCAATGTAACAGAATCGAACGAAAACGTTTATTTAAAGAATGTACTCCTCAACCGTTAGACATGAGTCTAAACTTGGTACTGTTGATGAAAGCATAATACAAGCCATGGCAGGTACACAATTTGAGTTTATGTATGTGTGTGTTTAGTTCTAAGGTTTATATTCCCTCCTCCATTTAACCAATGGGACATCCTAAATGTATAGACAATATATTGTCTGGAATGGAGTTATGTGTGTATGTGGGAGGGGTGATGTGAGGGGTGGTGCGAGGGTGGGGTGGGGTGGCGTCGCAACGCTGAAAAAATACAGTTGGCAGACAAACACATAAAATATGCTTTACCCGTGAATCCTCAGAATCCGCAACCATTAATACTTATTGATGTAAATTGCCTAGACCTTGTTTAGATCATATAATGCACATATCAATCCATAGCCGTACGAACGGGGTGGAGAGAGGGAGGGCAGGCATGTTTCCATCCCCCCCCACCCCGTACCCCACCCCCTCCCCCGCTTCCCAAAACATATTTTATGTTTTGACCAACACAAGTGCTTGTGGCCGGCGGTGCATACCACTAATCAATTGACAAAGAAAAGTAGTCGTTTTCATTAAAGTATGTGACCAGCAAAAAGAAGTGGGAAATTATCAAAAATTGAAAAAAAATATTTGGGCACCACCTGCCTCCCGAGTATATAAAACCTTCCTACGTCGCTGTAATGTACGACAGCAATGATCATTCGTAAACAATAATACCTCTCAAATATATAATGTATGCGTAAGCAACAATTGCCGTAATTAAGAGCTGCTGATACTTGTCGACTTTCGATCCATTATCACTAAAATTAAAATATAAACGTATATTCGATGGGTTTAATGTTCAAAATGATGTAGGCCACCATGTGCTCAATGCTACTTAACGGAAAAAACAAATTGGATATATCTTGATCATTTAATAAGTTTTAAAATTAATGTCTATATCTAACACAAGAAATCCGTGGATTCACATGTCTCGCCTAATGGGGGCTGGACTTAAAAATAAAAAGGTCAATGATGCTTAAATGAAAGTTTGTACACATTTTAGTATTTAAAAACAATCGAGTTTGCCGTTTGCTGAGATGACATTTAAGTGCATTTGTTTAAAAACAAAATGCCATTCTATTAAAAACAAGAGGCCCAAGAGGGCCTGTGGATGCTCTACTGGCTAAAACGGCTCTTATATCAACATATATATATATATATATATATATTATCGACATAAAATTCCCATCAGTAGTTTTTTTATTACATTGCAAAAACAACAGGGATAGGATGGCCTTAGATCGCTCACCTGGTAATCATGCGCAATATGTCTGCTGTGTCTAGTCTGGCATGGGCATTTTTTAATTTGTCCCACTTTCTTTTATGAATGAAATTTCATAAAAATGGGTGGGGGGAGGGTTTATATTAACATTCTAAACAAATATAGTAAAGATCGGATAAAAAATGAAGTAACTACAGATTTAACAGAGGAAAATACAAAAATACAATATAGAATTTTTCAACAAATCAAGGGCCATAACCTGTCGTTACTAACTAGATCTAGCTGGTTTTCGAACTTGTCCAAAATTTTCTTTGATATACCATGCTTTGCACAACTAGACATCATACTGAGGCTTCCTGCCAAATTTTGCAGAAATCCAACAAGCCGTTTAGGACGAGTAGCGCCGACAAGAAATTTAAAGTAAAAATGTCAAAGTGCCATAACTCCGTCATAAATCAGCAAACTGGAACAAAAGCATGAAATGCACAACTAGACATCTTACCGATGCTTCCTGCCAAGTTTCGTCAAAATCCAGCAAGGCGTTTAGGAAGAGTAGCGCTGACAAGAAATTAAAACAAAAATGTCAATGGGCTGTAACTCCCATCAAAAATCAATGAACCGGAAAAAATGCAGTAGGCACAGCAATGCTTCCTGCTAACACGGCGTTAACACCAAAACAAAAATTAAAACAAAAAAGTAATGAAATAAGAAAATTAAAAGAAAAAAAAATAATAATCAAGAAATTTAAAAACAAAATGTCAAGGGGCTGTAACTCCATCAAAAATCAACGAACCAGGAAAAAAATGCAATAGGCACAGCAATGCTTCCTGCTAGCATGGCGTTAACACCAAAAACAAATTTAAAAAATTAAAAAATAATAAAATAAGAAAATTAAAAATAATAATCAAAAAGAAAAAATATTTAAAAAAATAAAAAGAAAAAAAATAATTCTTTACAAAAGAAATAATTAAAACAAAATAAATTATAATTAAAAAAATAAATAATAAAAACAAAAAAGTACTAATAATAAAAAAAAGGCGAAACATCTGGTAAAGTTTGGTAAAGATCAAATGAAAAATGAAAGCCCCATCGTATTAACGAGGCTGAATATAGCATTTTTAACTAAATCAAGGGCCATAACTCCGCTATTATTGGTCCGATCTGGCTGGTTTTCCAACTTGTGCGAGCTTTCATTTATTAACAATCTGGTAAAGTTTGGTAAAGATCGGATGAAAAATGAAGGTCTTTGGCCAGTAGAGCTAAAAATCACCAGCTCCAAAAAGTAGGTCAAGGTCATACATAAAATCCAGGCATCCAAAAAAAAGATGCACTAACGAAGACACAACTACGTCAAAATAGAATATGTTTTCTTTCAAAGATTAAGCTATAAATTAGGTTTAAAACATCTAGTGCATAATTCTAGTTCATGAGAAAGTGATGTAAATGTAACAATTAAAGTTATCTTCCCTTTACTTGGATGGTGAAGGTCACATCCACATTTGCTTTGTCACGTTGCAATGTACCACTCAAGATACAACTATAAGCAAAGTTTGAAAGGTATTAGTGCATACAGTTTGTGAAAAAGTGACCTAAACGCAAAAGTTGAACCTAAAGATTATTAAGTTATCTGCCCTTTGCTTGGAGGGTCAAGGTCACTTCCACATTTGCTTTGTCACGTTGCCATGTACCACCCAAGATACAACTATAAGCAAAGTTTGAAAGGTCTAGTGCATACAGTTTGTGAAAAAGTGACCTAAACGCAAAAGTTGAACCCAAAAATTAGTAAGTTATCTGCCCTTTGCTTGGAGGGTCAAGGTCACTTCCACATTTGCTTTGTCACGTTGCGATGTACCACCCATGATACAACTATAAGCAAAATTTGAAAGGTCTAGTGCATACAGTTTGTGAGAAAATGACCTAAACGCAAAACTTGAACCTAAAAATTAGTAAGTTATCTGCCCTTTGCTTGGAGGGTCAAGGTCACTTCCATATTTCCTTTGTCACGTTGCGATGTACCACCTATGATACAACTATAAGCAAAGTTTGAAAGGTCTAGTGCATACAGTTTTATGAGAAAATGACCTAAACGCAAAACTTGAACCTAAAAAATAGTAAGTTATCTGCCCTTTGCTTTGAGGTTCAAGGTCACTTCCACATTTGCTTCGTCACGTTGCGATGTACCACCCATGATACAACTATAAGCAAAGTTTGAAAGGTCTAGTGCATACAGTTTGTGAGAAAATGACCTAAACGCAAAACTTGAATGTTGACGCCGCCGCCGCCGCCGGAAAAGCAACACCTATGTCTCTCCATTTCTTCGAAATGGCGAGACAAAAATAAAGTGTAGAAAAAATAATGTACATGTCTAAATATTCATGGCCGAAAACCGATTATTATTTTAAGGGGTAGGTGGTAACAGCTACAGAACAAAACAAATTATGTATCAAAATGTTCGTCTTGGTCTGAAGTTTATCTGAAATCATTGAAAATGGGGGAGAAGACAGTAAACCAATATGGCATCCAAGATGGCCGCCATTTTTGGTATGGCGCGTATATGAAGATAACATACCATAGGTCAATACTATATTGAGTATATTCTTTCATAGTTTTAGCAATTTAATAGTTATTTTAACCTTTTAGAGAAAAATAATTGTCCTTAATTTTCAAAAGAGGCCAAAATCTAAGTCAATACTGCAAATTATTTTTAATACGTGTTACAGCCCAATGTAATATAATTACATATTAATTCAAAATGTATTATATAATTGTTTTTGTTTTCAAATCAATGTCTTTATATTTAAAAGAGTATATATTTCTGTTATATATTAAAAAAAAATCCAAAATACCTTTAAAATCTTTAATTAAATTATTAAATAAAAAGAGAGGATGAATTTGAACAAAATGTTTGAGGTATAATACATCTTACTACTTGAATGCGATATTTTAGTAAACATTTAGTTCCATGTAATCTTGTAAAGTTGTTTATTTTACCTACAGTGTATTCTAAATTATTACAGAAGCAGTCATAACAAACTACTCTAAAGTATTTCTGCTCATATAACTAGTTTACCTGGGAGTATCTTACCAGAGCACCGATAGAGTTTATGAAGGGGGGACATTCAAATGTAAACTAGACATTAGAATAATGCTACTTTTTGAACAATCGCATTAATATCAGAAACGTAACAGCATGTTACTAAGACGTTTGAGATTAAAGAAATTATAATCCCCACTCCTAATGAATACAGTACAGTGTACACTACACTCTAACGAAAAAACGGATAATGAATGTCCTGGGTCAACTTAAAGATGTTTACTGAACGTTTAATAGTACACGAAGGAAAGTAGGAGCCCACTAAAAATGTGTGGATGCCTTACTGAAAAAGACAATGACAAATAGTAAGATTATGTAAAATGCTAATCAAAAGATATCCTAATTAATGAGGAAGAGATGTATATAGGGCTAATGACCATGCACTAATTAAAAATAAGTCAGTGGAAAGAGTTATGACTTTTGAGAATGCAAATGTACCGCTGAGTTAGTTTTGTGATAAAGGGAAGATTGTTGCAAACAAAAACGCCGATATCATGGAAAACATGAAAGAAAATAGAAAAAAAGTATTGAACCTGTGTTGTTTTAACGGGTATCGATGAAGTGGATCATTTTAACCGATTTCGTCTTTAGTTAAATATACAGTTACATGGCTTCATTGTTCCCAATATTCATAATGAGACAGAAGTATGGATATTAAAAGTGTCAATGTTGTTTTTGAGCAGTACGGAAAAAAAGACTAATAGCGAAACCTCGTGAGAAACGTAAAACAACATTTCGCTTTATATACCATCTCACAAGAAAAAAATGATCATTGATGCCTAGAAAAAGGTTCTTACAAGAAGCAAGAGAAAGGAGATTTGAAATATTGTATATAAAACACCTAGCTGAAAGTGCTCGTAAACTTCTTGGAGAGGACCAATATTACATCAGCCATTGAAAATAGCATATCCCTGTGTAGAGGTCATTGGAGATCTTGAACGCTGATACCATCATGCTGATTCATTTATTGCCATACAGCCAAGTTCAAAGCCAGACAAGGCGTTGTTGTTATTATTAGACCAGACACGGTTGTACTTAAATTACTAGGTTACCACTTTGACCATTTTAGTTCGGAAAAACTATTCTTTGAGACTGGCAAGAAAAGCGTTTAAATTTGACCAGATTAATGCATGGTAGTGTTGGTAAAGGTTAATGTGAGCGGACCTTGTCGATAGTTTACACACTCACAAAGTTCACAACTGTTGCTCTGTTTTTGAAATTGGCAAGTAAATGGCTTCTCATGTTATGATGAACAGTGCTTGTGAGGCTTAAGAATTATCGGTCCGATAAGTGTATGTCTCTGAAGACGTTGAGAATAAAATGGGTACTTGAAAACACGAGTTTAAAACCAAGGAAATTATCCCCCCACACCCCACCAAACACACAACAGATGATAGGCTTTTACTTCATCTATCAAGTGTGCATATCAGTTACTGATTTGGTGAGGATATGCTAATTATGCCAGATCCAACAGAGTGTGGCTATAAGATTGATAAAGACATAGGTCCTCATGTTATGAACCAGCTGTTAACGACCAGAATTACTGAATAGGTTGGTTTGCTGTGACGATCAATGTAATGATGTTAGTTCTTCAAATGAACAGCCGTGTGCATAATTATGTAGATATTATGCAAATATGTGCAAGATGAAGATTTCTGTTTAAGATAAACTCTGGGATTTGAGTTTTTTTTTATAATATATTGTAATTATATCACAATGAGACGTTACACATACTGTTATCTTAAATCAGAATATTATTTTCAATTTGTAAGCATGTGTATTGAAAAGCCTGTGTATTATTAAAAATGGACAACATAAACTAAAATACACGAATTACTAAAAAAATAAAAGCAATTTTTAATAATTTGTCTCATGAATATGTTTTTTTTCGAAATGACAGAGTGCTAAAAGTGAGAAAAAATCTCAAAAAAACAATAATACAAATTACAGGTACTTCAGATCTGGTAATCTACTGGGTATTTTATAGAACAATTCAAAACCACAAATAAATATGAATGGACAGAGCTGTAACTTTCTGAATTGCTGAAGTATAATAAACTCTATTTACAGTTCTATATTTATATTAAAACAAAAGAAAATATAGTAAAGATAAGGGAAAATGACAGAAGAAGAAATTTAAAAATAGGAGGTTAAGTCCGAGTGTTGGACAACATCTTTCCACTTTTCCACTTTTCATTTGACAAGTCGAGCTCCAAGTGGGATTCAAACTCGCAGCGGTGAGAGGCGGAACAGTTTCAGATGCAGCGTATTTACTATTCCGGCCATGAATGCTCTTATACATTTGTGGAGAACAAGCAGTGTACATGATATGAGCTCGTATACCTCCCGTCATCCGTAAGAATCCACACTTTTCACAAGTCGAGCTCCCACTGGGATTCAAACTCGCAGCGGTGAGGGGCGAGACAGTTTCAGATGCAGCGTATTTACTATTCCGGCCACGGATGCACTTGTACATTTGTGGAAAACAAGCAGTGTACATCCTATGAGCTCGTATACCTCCCGCCATCCGTAAGAAGCGACACTTTTCATTTGACAAGTCGAGCTCACAGATGGATTTGAAATCACAGCAGTGAGAGGCGTGAACGTTTCAGTCGCAACGACTTTACTATCCCGGTCACTGAGGCGATAATACAAGCAGAAGAGAGATATGAGGTCGTGGAAGACCGACACCCAATTATATTGTAGTGATATCACTGACTTTTGTTAAACATGTTATCAATATATAATATGGCGTATTGTTATTTGCAAAATAAACAAAAAAAATTGCTAAGTTGAATCAAAATAGAATTTTGTTCTATGTCCGATCGTGTTTATAAAGAAAAGCTTGATCTCCGGTCAATTCTGCCATCTTTTCATTAAATGGTCTGTAGAACTCATACAGAACATCTATCGTGGTGGTTAACATAGGTCCTTGGTCCCTGAACGAGGCTTTCCTCTGATGGGTTTCATTGACGTTTATTACCGTATTCATCTCAGTTTCAGAAAGCGTTCCTGCAAACATAACACAGAATACATATTATTATGTTGTTATAGAAACTCAAAAACTACTAGAATAATGATATGATATGATCTCGACTCCAACTGAATTTTGCGGAGGATGTACTCGAACTATAATATCTTAGCCGCCAAATAACGGCCAAATCACACTAAAAAACGTTTATCAAAACTCTATCCAGGTGTTGAGGTCATATAATTATGTATATGTGCCGATAAAAAGTATAGTTTTTTTCACGGGTTTTTAAAATTCCCACGATTGAGTATGAGTAAAATGAATTATGAGTTGGTAACTCTTGAGGACCTATTTCCAGCCTATTGTATGTGTGGGAGGAGAACATTTGTATAGGTAACTGTAAATCACTGTTAGACATGCATTTGCATGAGAAAATAGTGGTATTTAATTTTGTTTTCGTTGATGAGGTCCTCCCAATAGAATTTTTGTATGAAGCCAACATATTACAACATAAAAGCAGGTGTTTCTTTAGTTGTGGTTTGGTGTGTTTTTCTTCTAAAAATAACGAACTGGCTTTAATTAATTTGACACTCGGTTTTTGGAGTTTGTCCTGGCTGGTTAAAGCCGTTCATGCTGTGTCTATAGAGCTTTTTATTCTCAAAACATGTAAGTTAATATCGTAGTCAGTATGTTAAGAAACTGTGTACATATGCTGTGAAATTTGGCTACTTTGACAATATAATGAGTTATATTACACACTATAGTCAAAATAAAAATTAAGATCGGCTTCATCTTCAACCGGATATTGCGCTTTGTCCTGTTTTTCTCTGTGGCAAATACAACCGGAAGTATCTCTGCGTTCGTAAGCGCCCAAAAAGGAATACAGTGCATGCATAATGTGTAAAACATAACTTTAACAAGCAGTATTTAATGGATACCGTACATGCAACTGCACGTGATTATAGTGTAAAGAATGATTTAAACAAAAAGGAACAAAGAAATTGAGTAATAAAAAGATAAGGCATTTAACGGTTTTACCTTTAATTTCCAAACGTAAAATTGTTTAAATAACAATCGAATAAAAAGATCGCTGCTGTAAAATAATGTTAAAAAAAGTAAATAAATATAATGCTAATTTACTGCAATTTTCACAAAACTATATGCCTGGGGTACCATACATAAATTAGGTCCTGATATATCTTTACCTGTGCCAAGTCAAACGAGTATGTACCTATCCAAAGCCAAACTATGTACAACTGATATTTACCTATCCAAAGTCAACTAGTAATCACATGTGCAGATGAAACTAGTATTAATCTGTCCCAAGTCAAACTATTATTCACATGTGCAACTCAAACTAGTATTTATCCCAAGCAAACCTAGTAATATACCTATCCAAGTAAATATAGCAACCGAACAGGAAATGTAGCACTGAAGGACCATAGCCAACTAAAATCACGCATTGAAACGAACAACAACCACAAGGACAAACTATGTCATACTAGTATTTACCTATCCAAGATAAACCATGTTTGCCTGTTCCAGGTCAAACTATTTGTTACCTATCCAAAGTCAAACTATACTTAACGCCATTAAAAGTGCAAGTTATTTTATTTTGTGTTTATTTTTAATTAAAATGCCTCCAAGAACGATTGCAGAATTCGATTTTACTTCTTTCAATACATGAATTTGATTTGGTCACTAGATTTATAGGGAATGTGGATAACTTCTAACATGTACATCACACTACAATCGATCTTGGAAATAATCACAAAATAAATAAAAATTGCACTTTTAATGACGTTAAATATATTACTTACTTGTCCAGGTCAAACTACACAACATTTACCAGTTTCAAGTCACAGTATGCCAAACTATGCTTTACCTATCCAAAGCATAAACTATAATTTACCTGTCAATGTAAAATTATTACTTATCTGTCCCAAGTTATACTAGTCACTATTTTTACCTATCCAATGACAAACTATAATTTACCCGCCCAACATGTCCAAGTCAAAGTATTATTTTCCTGTCCTAACGCAAACTATTTCAATATACTACGACAAACTAGTATTTACTTATTTACCTTATATGAAGCTGAGGTCCATATAACGTTCTAGGTCAGACTGCCCAGTCCATAAACTTCATATGGACCGAAGATCCACACATTATTTGTTATATTATACCGAATCTGACCAACAAATTAAACCATACGTTTTATGATTTATGTTGACGTCGTTTTTTTCACACGTCCGTTAATATAGCTATCGTACCTGGCGCCCGGTCAATATGACCGGATGACGTGACATTAAACAAAGAGTGGCATATGCAAATGAGGTGTAATATTTGAAAATATCATCTATCAGAATAAAAGGTGTACTACAACGTTTACCCAGTTATTGAAAGTTAGAGTATGTCAGGGAGCTAAAATGGACATGCTACTAAACAAATAGAGTATGGTCTCATCTTGCTGGTTAATTTAAACACCCCGATGGGTATGACACCATACTCTATCCATTACTTGTAGTATATCATTTATTCTCATTTCATCTCGTTGGTTAAGTTATACATCTCGATGGGCTCAGCCCATCGCGATGTCTATATCAACCAACTCAATGAAACCATACTCTGTCTATTACTTGTCGTGTCCTTCTTAATAGTTTATTTTCTTGTTGTTCTCAATTCTAGCTTAGTCACCGAGTACTTGCTTTGTTGTTTTCTAAGCTTCGTTTTTATACCCACGTTTTTGAAACAAACAGGGTATATTAAAATCTCCTCCGTTTGTCCGGCCGTCTGTCCGTCCGTTACCATATCTCCTCTTAAACCGCTTAACGGAATTCAACCAAAATTGGGCTATTACTTCACCATATGATGATGGCGTGCAATAGCAACATTATTTTTGGCGTCGCCCATGGGGGCATCAGGAGCTGGGGTCAAAAGTTCAAAAGGTTATCAATTCAATTACATTGCCATGTTTGCATATTTTTGCACATGACTTGGTATACGTTATCGTCTTTGATAAACAAATATCAAACGATTTTATTCTTTCAAACTCTGAGGTGTTCCCAGGGGCCAAGGGTGAGTGGGGTCTATTTTCTGTGGGTTTCTTTTGGTAATAATGTCTCAAATGAAATTTTATGATGATGGGATTACACTGTTTTTTCCTCCTGCGTCATCAGTGGGGAATGGGTGAAGGGGCATCAAATACACTAGTAATTCAATTACAGTGTCATTTTCCATACTTGTGCACATTAATTGGTATAATAGTCATCTATGAGAGAAATACATAGCATGCCAAATTACTAATTATTTAAAACCCGGACGTCTTCCAGGGGTTGGGGTTGGAGGGTGCGGGTCGTGGGGGAGGGTAACCGGGTGCCATTTTTTTTCAAACAAACATTTTGATGAAGGGATTACGGTGTATAATAATATCTCCTTTCGTATTGTTAGGTGGGTGTGTGGGCGGGGTGGGGTCTGGGAGGTTTTAAGGGGCGCCAAAAGGTCCGATATACATACAATTCCATTGCAGTATCGTTTTTTTTAAACTTGGCAAATATACAAACAATTTCAGTGTTTCCACCTTAAAGGTGTGCCAAAATGAGGGGAATGGGACTGGGTGTCTGTGGGGTCACTAGGGGTGTGGGGGAGAAGTAAATTCGGTCAAATATCTGTTTTTCTTTCTCAATAAAATGTAATGATTTTGGGAATATCAGTATAATTTGCTCCAGGATCACCATGGGACTCTATCAGAGGTTGGGGTCAAAAGTTCAAATAGACAAATACCGTAAAAAAAAATACATTTACAGTGTCATACATGTATACAGAAAAGCATAAATAGTACTATTTCTGAGGTTTCTGATCTGATATCAGCGGCTTTTTTTTTTACCACTTAACGTTCCAAGACGGTAGCACTCCCTATTTTCAACTATTTTGATGTTTGTGATGTCATGTACCTTGCTTTTTATTTATCCTTGTAATTGTTGTTGTTTCCATGCGTGTTTTTGGTTGATAATAGACCTTGAATGCAACATTTCCTGTTCAACTGTTTTGATCTAATTTCACAATAGGGATACCATAGGGATACCGATTTGTATTTAACTGCCTCAAGTTGTTTTACCTGTTCCAGGTAAAACCTGTCCTAAGTCAATCTATTGACCTGTCCCAAGTCAATCAACTATAATTATTTACCTGTCCAAAATACCAGTCTTACTGGGTTATATGATGTACCCGTCATCTCAATACATTGTTATATCATTTCATTTACATGTCCACTTCAGTACCCGAGTAACTAGGTTATATCACCTACCAGTAAACCTCAATACCCGAGTAATTGGGTTTATATAATCTACCTGTCCACCTCAATAACCGAGTAACTGGGTTATATCTATTTGTCTACCTCAGTATCCGAGAAACTGGTTATAACATATACCTGTCCACCTCAGTACCCGAGAAACTGCGTTATATCATCTACTTGTCCACCTCAATACCCGAGTAACTGGGTTGTCCACCTCAATACGTCCACCTCAAAACCCGAGTAACTGGGTTATATCGTCTACATGTTCGCCTCAATACCCGAGTATCTGGGTTATATCATCTACATGTTCACCTCAATACCCGAGTAACTGGGTTATATGATCTACCTGTCCACCTCAGTACCCGAGTAACTGGGTTATATCATCTACCTGTCCACACCAATACCCGAGTAACTGCGTTATATCATCTACGTGTCCACTTCAATACCCGAGTAACTGGGTTATATCATCTACCTGTCCACTTCAATAACCCAGTAACTGGATTATATCATCTACCTGTCCAGCTCAGTACCCGAGTATCTGGGTTATATCATCTACCTGTCCACCTCAGTACCCGAGTATCTGGGTTATATCATCTACCTGTCCACCTCAATACTCGAGTAACTGGGTTATATAATCTACCTGTCCACCTCACTACTCGAGTAACTGGTTATGTCATCTACCTGTCCACTTCAATACCCGAGTAACTGGGTTTTATCATCTACCTGTCCTCCTCAATACCCGAGTAACTGGATTATATCATCTACCTGTCCACCCCAATACCCGAGTAACTGGGTTATATCATCTACCTGTCCACCTCAGTACTCGTAGAACATGGGTTATATCATCTACCTGTCCACCTCAGTACCCGAGTAACTGGATTATATCATCTACCTGTCCACCTCAATACCCGTAGAAAATGGGTTATATCATCTACCTGTCAACCTCAATACCCGAATAACTGAACTGTTGTGCTTACCTACCCATTTCATTCATTATTTACATCATTGTAGTACATGTATATATCATAAACATGACCACTTTATTGGGTGTGGGTATTTTAACCAACTTACTCATTTCAAGAAAACTATAAACAGTTGACATTGTCTGTTTTTTGTCTCGTAGATTTGCGTTCTGTAAAACTAGTATCTGGTTCCTGGGATACAGCCGTGTTAGATCTTCCCAGTATATATAATATATACCTAGCTGTATTTGTACCTGGATATAACAAAACATAGAATGACATCAACAGTATTTTAATTATTACAGTCAGGGAACTTTTGAAAAACTATCACCTTAGATGTTAGATATTGGCATTGCTATTTGCATAAAGTCGTTATAAGTTGAAATTGTAATTAATATGTTGATACAGCAAGCCGTTAACATAATGAATTATAATATAGTTAAATTACTACATATTTCGAGCCTATTGTATTACGGGGGTGGAGGTGGGTGGAGAAAATGTGTATAGGTAACTATAAATCACTGCTAGCTATACAATTGTATGAACAAATGGTGTTATACAATGTTGATACAGATGATGAGGCCATCCCAATACAACTGTTGTATGAAGTCGACATATTAAAACATAGCAGCAGGTTTTTCATTAGTTGTGTTTTGGCTTTATTTTTGTTCTAAAACAATGACATATCAATAAAGTTTTGTATTCAGTACAGTTAACTTGTTAATTTGTTGTTTTAGTTTTCATAAAAGTAAGATAGTGTTCAATATATCAATGCTATTAAAAGAAAGATCTTTACTCGGGCCTCAGTTTATACTCCCAGCGTCTGTTGGAGGACACTTTGTAGGTAGACTCGTACTGTATCTATTGTGTCCGTGGCCGAGTGGTTAACGTCTCTGACTTGAAATCACTTGCCCCTCACCGCTGTAGGTTCGATCCCTCAGGGGCCTAGGAATCTTTATTTGAGGAAGCTATCCAGCTGGCTTGCGGAACGTCGGTGGTTCTACCCAGGTGCCCGCCCGTGCACGAAAATTGCCCGGAGGGGCACCTGGGGTCTTCCTCCATCAATGGAAGCTAGAAAGTCGCCATATGACCTTAGCTGTTGGTGCGACTATAAAATCCAATTCAATTCAATACACTATTACTTAGAAGTAAATAAACAGCACTCCATGCTTTTTCGATGATCATTTGACGTTGGGGAATGGGTCCTTAAAGGGAGTACATCAGGCTTTTCATGGGGGTCTAGGTGTCCGACTTAAAATTGACAAATATTGATATTTTCTATTCTACTTGGCCTAAACATAATGAATGAGCCTAAAAATTATCCCTTATTTGCAAAGAAATTCATTCTGCACTGTAATACATGCTATCCCAGGTGACGCACCAGGGTTAATTTCAGCATTTTACGTCCGATTCCGTTCTAGCTATATGGTATTTTCAAAGTTTAGACATTAACAAAATGGTTCTAACATCATATTTTGATTGATATAAGTGTTTTATCATGAACTGGAACAATTTTATAATTTAAGATGTTTCTAGAAAAATCCTGATGTACCCACTTTAAGACTCGTATAGATGGGTCAGTGTTAGACTAGTGTATCTTGTTCTTTATTTTTTTTATCTATATACTGTTAGAATTGTATACTTTATCCTTTGTTCATGTTAATGGTAAAAATATCTTACTCTAGTTTGCTGGTTCAAAGTTGGGTTGTACACACAGCTTCTGACTGAATGATGTTGGAAACAGTTCTTGTACAGTTGTATACCCTCCGTGACAATCATATGGAACTGGTTCGGGTTGGGATTGTTCGTCGGCATTAACCTCCCGTATTCATGATAGTAATCCGAGTATAATCTACAGAAAGAAATAACAAAATAGGTCATAGCTAGGATACTGTCCAATCAGCAGATGGAAATAACAAAAATAGATGGAAATAAAATCTAGGTCATAACTAGAACACTGTACAATCTACAGATAGAAATAATAGAAACGTCTTAGATTGGATACTGTACAAAATGCAGATAAAAATAACAAAAATAAGTCATAACTGGGATACTATATAATCTGCAGATAGAAATAACAAAAATTGCATATTTAGGATACTGTCCAATCTGCAGATAGAAATAGCAAAAAAAGTCATAGAATACTGTCCAATCTTTAGATAGAAATAACAAAACAGGTCATAGCTAGGATACAGTCCAATCTGCAGATATAAATAACAAACAATGTTATAGCTAGACTACTGTCCAACCAGCAGATAGAAACAACAAAAAGTTCATAGCTAGGATACTGTACAATCTGCAGATAGAGATAACAAAAATAGGTCATAGCTAGGATACTGTACAATCTGCAGATAGAGATAACAAAAATAGGTCATAGCTAGGATACTGTACAATCTGCAGATAGAGATAACAAAAATAGGTCATGGCTAGGTAACTGTACAATCTGAAGATATAAATAACAAAAATAGGTCATGGCTAGGACACTGTACAATCTGCAGATAGAAATAACACAAATAGGTCATAGCTAGGGTACTGTACAATCTGCAGATATAAATAACAAAAACAGATCATAGCTAGCATAATGTACAATCTTCACATAGAATTAACAACAATAGGTCATAGTTAGGTTACTGTACAATCTGTAGATAGAAATAACAACAATAGATCATAGCTAGGATAATGTACAATCCGCAGATAGAAATAACAAGAATAGATCAAAGCTTGGATACTGTACAATCTGCAGATAGGGATAACAAAAATAGGTCATGGCTAGGTAACTGTACAATCTGAAGATATAAATAACAAAAATAGGTCATAGCTAGGATACTGTACAATCTGCAGATAGAAATAACACAAATAGGTCATAGCTAGGGTACTGTACAATCTGCAGATATAAATAACAAAAACAGATCATAGCTAGGATAATGTACAATCTTCACATAGAATTAACAACAATAGGTCATAGTTAGGATACTGTACAATCTGTAGATAGAAATAACAACAATAGATCATAGCTAGGATAATGTACAATCCGCAGATAGAAATAACAAGAATAGATCAAAGCTAGGATACTGTACAATATGCAGATAGAAATAACAAAACTAGATCATAGCTAGGATACTGTACACTATGCAGATAGAAATAACAAAAATATATCATAGCTAGGATACTGTACAATCTGCAGATAGAAATAACAAAAATAGGTCATAGCTAGGATACTGTACAAACTGCAGATAGAAATAACAAAAATAGATCATAGCTAGGATACTGTACAATCTGCAGATAGAAATAACAAAAATAGGTCATAGCTAGGATATTGTACAATCTGCAGATAGAAATAACAAAAATAGATCATAGCTAGGATACTGTACAATCTGCAGATAGAAATAACAAAAATAGATCATAGCTAGGACACTGTACAATCTGCAGATAGAAATAATAATATAGGTCATAGCTAGGATACTGTACAATCTGCAGATAGAAATAATAAAAATAGGTCATAGTTAGGATACTGTACAATCTGCAGATAGAAATAACAAAACTAGGTCATAGCTAGGATACTGTACAATCTGCAGATAGAAATAATAAAAATAGGTCATAGCTTTGATACTGTACAATCTGCAGATAGAAATAACAATATAGGTCATAGCTAGGATACTGTACAATCTGCAGATAGAAATAACAAAAATAAGTCATAGCTAGGATACTGTACAATCTGCAGATAGAAATAACAAAAAATAGGTCATAGCTAGGATACTGTACAATCTGCAGATAGAAATAACAAAAATAGATCATAGCTAGGATACTGTACAATCTGCAGATAGAAATAAAAATAAATAAGAAAGGCCATAGGATACTGTCCACAAGGTAAGTATAAAAGTCGAACAGGAAATGAAGCATTCGTAGGACACAGTCAACCGAAACCACGCATTCAACACCAACAACAATTAAAGGGGAAAATAGAAGAATCTACGCCTTGGAACGGGTAGTATCTGGCCTACAATCGGGAGGTCGTGGGTTCGAGACTCCTGGCCTCATATTTCGAATTTCGTATTTCGCGTTAAACGACATTCCACTTTGAAGCATGTTTTCGAATGTCGTATGTCGTATGTCGAATTTCGTATGTCGCGTGAAATGGCATTCACTTTGAAGCATGTTTTCGAATGTCGTATGTAGAATGTCGTATGTAGAATGTCAAATGTGGTATTTCGCGTGAAACGACATTCGCTTAGAAGCATGTTTTCGAATGTTGCATGTCGAATGTCGTATGTCGAATGTCGTATGTCGAATGTCGTATGTCGTAGCCAACTTCACGCAGCTGCTTCTTTATCGAAAATATAATGTCAAAATTCAAATAGAAAAAAATATTAAATCCTATTTAACCAATGTTTTCTCTCCCGCATAGATCACGTTACATTTCGTATTCCATTGTATGATAGTTTGTGTCAAGCCTCATGTCCTTTCAAATACTTCTTGTATTTGTAAAACCTCATAAATGTACTGTTTGCGGAATTTCAATAGTTGGCTGATTAATAGAATCTCACATTCTTGTCTATTTAATATATTCAAAATGAAATATTAAACGAGCACTAAAATAAGATCCTCTATAATATACTTAATTCTGTTAAAAAAATAAATAAAAGAAAAAAGAATGTGTTGCTATGACAATAAATACATTCACACATCTGCAAACCTCGCGTATCTGAGTATCAGATGGGCAAAACGAGTGCTGAATAGAAGACATTATTCATATTCTTCCGAGCCAGATGTGATTCTTTCTACTAAGTTTATTGTTCATGATTACACATATAACCACATGTAAAACTAAACCATTGATGGAATTTGTCATGATTTTATGCATTGTCATCTATGTACATGAGTATCGCATGAAGCATTTTTAAAGGGACACACTGCATTCTTGATTTTTTTAAAAACTCACGGCGTCCCGTTCGTTTTTATACATAATTTGCATTGTGTTCAATCATTAATATTAAGTATAAGAGTTTCTTTAAGCAACTTTATCTTGCACCAATAATACATTTATGCCAATGGTCGAATAGCATGAAAAAAAGGAAAATCTAACTGTTATTTACTTACATTCAAACAAGTTTAAAGTCAAAATTATACTGAATAAATAAATGGAGAATTATTGCAATGCATGTAAACACTTCAAGATTGCCATGTGTGCCTTTAAAATTCGGATTAAAAAACTGTATGGATGTCTTGTCATAATCGTTGTCTAGTAACCGGGATATCATTAGCAAATTGTCTGCTCAAATCGCCATGCGTGGCATAACTTGTAGGCATATGTTTTTGTTTTTGTTGTTATTTTCTTGTAATACTATACATCACTTTTGGCCAACATTTTAAAATAACGACATTATTTCTCGCGCAATAAACATTTCTTCTGATTTCTTTCACTTGATAGCAATATCCGTTACCACCCCCCACACGCATCCCAAATCCCCCCGATCTCACTCTCACCTTAATCCCCACACTCCTCCCCTCCACCACCCCACCCCGCACTCACACACACACTCATACACTTACTATAACCCATTGTTCCGACACTATAACAAATTATATGCAGGGTTTATGTATACCAGCGTAATCTGATGTTTCATTTTCCACATTTACGTCTTATATATTGATCTGTGACAGGTAACATGTTGTATTATTACTCCGCATTGTTCATACACACAAATCTCAAAAAAATATCCATATATGATAAGTTTACTGTCTTAATACTTGTTTGATATATTGGTCTGTTTATACAAAAAAGCGTACTAGTTCAACATTTACTTCCTATTAGTTACCCTTGTAGAATAACGCATGAGTAAGAATTTAATGTGAAATACCGACGTACCTGTTCCGAACAATACGATAAAACATGTATATACGTACGTGGAAATAAAGTTATTTCAAAGTGGTGCAAGCGGGCGTGGGAGGCAAATTATGATATCTCTTATGAACAGACTCAACAAAACCAAGTTTTCGCTCTTGTTTGTTTATGTTGCTTTAAATGGAACCCTTTTCACTATCTATTGACATTCCCACTAGCGTTTGTGTGGCTGCTTTGAAAAGTCTCCTGACTGCCTTTGGGATCATGTTATTACTTACTGGTCCTTGGGGATCATGTTATTACTTTCAGGTACATTGGGATCATGTTATTACTTATTGTCCTTTGGGGTGATGTTATTACTTACTGGTACATTGGGACCATGTCATTACTAACTGGTCCTTTAGGATCATGTTACTACTAAATAGTCGTTTGGGATCATGTTATAAATAACTGGTCCTTTGGGATCATGTTATTACTTTCATGTCCTTTGGGATCATATTATTATTTACTGGTCCTTTGGGAACATGTTATTACTAACTGGTCCTTGAGGACCATGTTATTACTTTCAGGTACTTTGGGATCATGTTATTACTGATTGTCCTATGGGATCATGTTATGACTAACAGGTCCTTTGGGATCATGTTATTACTAACTGGTCCTTGAGGACCATGTTATTACTTTCAGGTACTTTGGGATCATATTATTACTGATTGTCCTATGGGATCATGTTATGACTAACAGGTCCTTTGGGATCATGTTATTACTTACTGGTCCTTTGGGATCATGTTATTACTTACTGGTCCTTTGGAATGATGTTATTACTAACTGGTCCTTTGGGATCATGTTATTACTTACTGGTCCTTTGGGATCATGTTATTGCCTACTGGTCCTTTGGGATTATGTTTCTTACTAACTGGTCCTTTGGGATCATGTTATTACTAACTGGTCCTTTGGGATCATGTTATGACTAACTTGTCCTTTGGAATCATGTTATTACTTACTGGTCCTTTGGGATCATGTTATTACTAACTGGTCCTTTGTGATCATGTTATTACTAGCTGGTCCTTTGGGATCACGTTATTAATTACTGATCCTTTGGGATCATGAAACCCGATATTTGCGGCATTCACACGCACACTGACTTTTGTAGTGAGTTGTGTATGTATTAACTTTAAAATGCCATGTTGTCATTTATATTGAGGCCCAATTTCAAAAAAAATAATAACACATTCTCATCACAAATGTCCTATATATCCATAAAAAAGTAGAGGTCATGTACCCCCTAAGAAAGAACTTCATACACTCATTTCCATATAAGCACAAACAATGCAAAACTCACAATTCTAACATGGCAATGTTTGAAAAATGCAACAAATAGATCAGCAATGTGTTATAAACCAAAAATGGCACTTTAAATTAGTGGAAACGCCTTTTTTACAAAAAACAAAGAGAATTCTTAACCGTCCGCCATTATACTACCCTAGGCCGACACTTCCTGGATCCAATGAGTATGCTACTCCTTAAATTATAATACCACTTAAGCCGTTTATAGGGGCGTGGAAGATGTTGCAAATTATGTTACCACTCATGAACAGCTGCCATGTACAACCGTTCAATAACCGAAATTTGGAAAGGTCATAAAAGCACACTAGCCCGAGATTTAATTGCAATCCACAAAGTCATCCTCTGCTAACTTCCAAACAGACAGAGCATTTACAATAAAAGTACGTTTAAAAGTCGAACAGGAAATGTAGCATTCAAATGTCCAATTGGAAATGTAGCACTCAAATGTCGAACTGGAAATGTACCATTCAAAAGTCGAACAGGCAATATATCATTCTAAAGTCGAACAGGAAATGTAGCATTCAAAAGTCAAACAGGAAATGTAGCATTCAAATGTCGAACAGGAAATGTACCATTCAAAAGTCGAACAGGAAATGTAGCATTCTGAAGTAGAACAGTAATGTAGCATTCAAATGTCGAACAGGAAATGTAGAATTCAAGGTCGACCAGAAATATAGCATTCAAATGTCGAACAAGAAATGTACCATTCAAAGGTCGAATAGGAAATGTTGCATTCTAATATCGAACAGGAAATGTAGCATTCTAAATTCGAACAGGAAATGAAGCATTCTAAAGTAGAACAGAAATGTAGCATTCAAATGTCGAACAGGAAATGTAGAATTCAAAGTCGAACAGGAAATATAGCATTCTAAAGTAGAACAGGAAATGAAGCATTCTAAAGTAGAACAGAAATGTAGCATTCAAATGTCGAACAAGAAATGTACCATTCAAAGGTCGAATAGGAAATGTTGCATTCTAATATCGAACAGGAAATGTAGCATTCTAAATTCGAACAGGAAATAAAGCATTCTAAAGTAGAACAGAAATATAGCATTCAAATGTCAAGCAGGAAATGTACCATTCAAAAGTCGAGCAGGAACTGTAGCATTCTAAAGTCGAACAGGAAATGTAGCATTCAAAAGTCAAACGGGAAATGCAGCATTCACAAGTCGAACGGGAAATATAGCATTTAAAACTCGAGAAATATAGCATTCAAAAGTCGAACGGGAAATATAGCATTCAAAAGTCGAACGGGAAATGTAGCATTCAAAACTCGAGAAATATAGCATTCAAAAGTCGAACGGGAAATGTAGCATTCAAACCTCGAACAGGAAATATAGCATTCAAAAGTCGAACGGGAAATGTAGCATTCAAAAGTCGAACGGGAAATGTTGCTTTCAAAAGTCGAACGGAAAATGTAGCATTCAAAAGTCGAACGGGAATTGTAGCATTCAAAAGTCGAACGGGAAATGTTGCTTTCAAAAGTCGAACGGGAAATGTAGCATTCAAAAGTCGAACGGAAAATGTAGAATTCTAAGTCGAACAGGAAATATAGCATTCAAATGTCGAACAAGAAATGTACCATCCAAAGGTCGAATAGGAAATGTTGCATTCTAATATCGAACAGGAAATGTAGCATTCTAAATTCGAACAGGAAATGAAGCATTCTAAAGTAGAACAGAAATGTAGCATTCAAATGTCGAACAGAAAATGTAGAATTCAAAGTCGAACAGGAAATATAGCATTCAAATGTCGGGCAGGAAATGTACCATTCAAAAGTCGAACAGGAACTGTAGCATTCTAAAGTCGAACAGGAAATGTAGCATTCAAAAGTCGAACGGGAAATGCAGCATTCACAAGTCGAACGGGAAATGTAGCATTCAAAACTCGAGAAATATAGCATTCAAAAGTCGAACGGGAAATGTTGCATTCAAAACTCGAACAGGAAATACAGCATTCAAAAGTCGAATGGGACATGCAGCATTCAAAAGTCGAACAGGAAAAGCTGCATTCAAAAGTCGAACGGGAAATGTAGCATTCAAACCTTAAACAGGAAATATAGCATTCAAAAGTCGAACGGGAAATGTAGCATTCAAAAGTCGAACGGGAAATGTTGCTTTCAAAAGTCGAACGGGAAATGTAGCATTCAAAAGTCGAACGGGAAATGTTGCTTTCAAAAGTCGAACGGGAAAGTAGCATTCAAAAGTCGAACGGGAAATATAGCATTCAAAAGTCGAACGGGAAATGTAGCATTCAAAAGTCGAACATGAAATGAAGCATTCAAAAGTCGAACGGGAAATGTAGCATTCAAAACTCGAACAGGAAATATAGTATTCAAAAGCCGGACGGAAAATGTAGCATTCAAAAGTGGAACGGGAAATATAGCACTCAAAAGTCGAACGGGAAATGTAGCATTCAAAACGAACGGGAAATATAGCATTCAAAAGTCGAAAGGGATATGAGGCATTCAAAAGTCGAACATGAAATGAAGCATTCAAAAGTCGAACGGGAAATGTAGAATTCAAAAGTCGAACATGAAATAAAGCATTCAAAAGTCGAACGGGAAATGTAGCATTCAAAAGTCGAACATGAAATGTAGCTTTCAAATGTCGAACAGGAAATGTACCATTCAAAGGTCGAACAGGAAATGTAGCATTCAAAAGTCGAACATGAAATGTAGCATTCAAAAGTCGAACAGGAAATATAACATTCAAAAGTCGAACATGAAATGTAGCTTTCAAATGTCAAACAGGAAATTTACCATTCAAAATTCGAACAGGAAATGTAGTATTATAAAGTCAACCAGGAAATGAAACATTCTAAAGCAGAAAAGAAATGTAGCATTCAAATGTCGAACAGGAAATGTAGCATTCAAAGTCGAACAGGAAATATAGCATTCAAATGTCAAGCAGGAAATGTACCATTTAAAAGTGGAACAGGAACTGTAGCATTCTAAAGTCGAACAGGAAATGTAGCATTCAAAAGTCGAATGGGAAATGTAGCATTCAAAAGTCGAACGGGAAATGCAGCATTCACAAGTCGAACGGGAAATGTAGCATTCAGAACTCGAGAAATATAGCATTCAAAAGTCAAACGGGAAATGTAGCATTCAAAAATCGAACAGGAAATACAGTATTCAAAAGTCGAATGGGACATGTAGCATTCAAAAGTCGAACAGGAAATGTTGCATTCAAAAGTCGAACAGGAAAAGTAGCTTTCAAACCTCGAACAGGAAATATAGCATTCAAAAGTCGAACGGGAAATGTAGCATTCAAAAGTCGAACGGGAAATGTTGCTTTCAAAAGTCGAACGAGAAATGTAGCATTCAAAAGTCGAACGGGAAATGTTGCTTTCAAAAGTCGAACGGAAAATGTAGCATTCAAAACTCGAACGGGAAATGTAGCATTCAAAAGTCGAACATGAAATGAAGCATTCAAAAGTCGAACGGGAAATGTAGCATTCAAAACTCGAACAGGAAATATAGTATTCAAAAGTCGGACGGGAAATGTAGCATTCAAAAGTGGAACGGGAAATATAGCACTCAAAAGTCGAACGGGAAATGTAGCATTCAAAACTCGAACGGGAAATATAGCATTCAAAAGTCGAAAGGGAAATGTAGCATTCAAAAGTCGAACATGAAATGAAGCATTCAAAAGTTGAACGGGAAATGTAGCATACAAAAGTCGAACATGAAATGAAGCATTCAAAAGTCGAACATGAAATGTAGCTTTCAAATGCCGAACAGGAAATGTAGCATTCAAAAGTCGAACAGGAAATATAACATTCAAAAGTCGAACATGCTATGAAGCATTCAAAAGTCGAACGGGAAATGTAGCATTCAAAAGTCGAACATGAAATGTAGCTTTCAAATGTCGAACAGAAAATTTACCATTCAAAGGTCGAACAGGAAATGTAGTATTATAAAGTCAACCAGGAAATGAAGCATTCAAAATTCGAACATGAAATGTAGCATTCAAAATTCGAACATGAAATGTAGTATTATAAAGTCGAACATGAAATGAAGCATTCAAAACTCGAACATGAAATGTAGCATTCAAAATTCGAACATGAAATGTAGTATTATAAAGTCGAACATGAAATGAAGCATTCAAAAGTCGAACATGAAATGTAGCTTTCAAAATTCGAACATGAAATGTAGCTTTCAAAATTCGAACAGGAAATGTAGCATTCAAAATTCGAACATGAAATGTAGCTTTCAAAAGTCGAACAGGAAATGTAGCATTCAAAATTCGAACATGAAATGTAGCATTCAAAATTCGAACATGAAATGAAGCATTCAAAATTCGAACATGAAATGTAGCTTTCAAAATTCGAACATGAAATGTAGCTTTCAAAAGTCGAACAGGAAATATAGCATTCAAAATTCGAACATGAAATGTAGCATTCAAAAGTCGAACATGAAATGTAGCATTCGAAATTCGAACATGAAATGTAGCATTCAAAATTCGAACATGAAATGAAGCATTCAAAAGTCGAACATGAAATGTAGCTTTCAAAAGTCGAACAGGAAATGTAGCATTCAAAATTCGAACATGAAATGTAGCATTCAAAATTCGAACATGAAATGTAGCATTCAAAAGTCGAACAGGAAATGTAGCATTCAAAATTCGAACGGGAAATGTAGCATTCAAAAGTCGAACATGAAATGTAGTATTATAAAGTCGAACATGAAATGTAGTATTATAAAGTCGAACATGAAATGTAGCTTTCAAATGTCGAACATAAAAAGTGTAGCATTCAAAATTCGAACAGGAAATGTAGCATTATAAATTCGAACAGTAAATGTAGTATTATAAAGTCGAACATGAAATGTAGTATTATAAAGTCGAACATGAAATGAAGCATTCAAAATTCGAACAGGAAATGTAGTATTATAAAGTCGAACATGAAATGTAGCTTTCAAATGTCGAACATGAAATGTAGCATTCAAAATTCGAACAGGAAATGTAGCATTATAAAGTCGAACATGAAATGTAGTATTATAAAGTCGAACATGAAATGTAGTATTATAAAGTCGAACATGAAATGTAGTATTATAAAGTCGAACATGAAATGAAGCATTCAAAAGTCGAACATGAAATGTAGCATTCAAAATTCGAACATGAAATGTAGCTTTCAAATGTCGAACAGGAAATGTAGCATTCAAAATTCGAACGGGAAATGTAGCATTCAAAAGTCGAACATGAAATGAAGCTTTCAAATGTCGAACAGGAAATGTACCATTCAAAATTCGAACAGGAAATGTAGCATTCAAAATTCGAACGGGAAATGTAGCATTCAAAAGTCGAACATGAAATGTAGCTTTCAAATGTCGAACAGGAAATGTACCATTCAAAATTCGAACAGGAAATGTATATATAGTATTCTAAAGTCAACCAGGAAATGAAGCATGTTAAATTCGAACAGGAAATGAAGCATTCTAAAGTAGAACAGAAATGCAGCATTCAAATGTCGAACAGGAAATGTAGCATTAAAGGTCGAACAGGAAATATAGCATTCAAATGTCAAGCAGGAAATGTACCATTCAAAAGTCGAACAGGAACTGTAGCATTCTAAAGTCGAACAAGAAATGTAGCATTCAAAAGTCGAACGGAAAATGTAGCATTCTAAAGTCGAACGGGAAATGTATCATTCAAAACTCGAATAGGAAATGTTGCATTCAGAAGTCGAACGGGAAATGTAGCATTTAAAACTCGAACAGGAAATAAAGCATTCAAAAGTCGGACGGAAAATGTAGCATTCAAAAGTAGAACATGAAATGTAGCATTCAAAAGTCGAACGGGAAATGTATTATTCAAAAGTCGAACAGAAAGTATAGAATTCACACAACACAGTAAACCACAAAGTTAAAAGGGTTGACAATATTCCACTTTATTTGATACTAATACTATCATTACAGAATAGAGAATTATTATGATCCACATTTTACAATAGATCAATATTTAAACAAAATTAAACTTTGTTTTGTTTTGTGATTGATACAAATCCAAACTTTAAATTATTCGTAACTATACAAGTATAAATATATTCGAAGAACTAAACAACCACTTTTGAAATGTTTAACCAACTCCACCGCATTTAATAGTTATATCCTGGTGATTTATATTGTCTACGTGTTTCTGTGAGTCAATTAATTTTAATTAGGTGTAGTTATAGCTCATTTCCCAGATAATCGAGGTAAATAATGTTTTGCGAAACAAATCTTCGCTAATAGTAATGCATTTTACATCTATACGAAACATTTTACATTATATATGAAACATTTTACATTATATATGAAACAGTTTACATTACAAATGAAACATTTTGCATTATATATGAAACATTTTACATTATATATGAAACATTTTACATTATATATGAAACATGTACATGATTTACATTGCTAACGTTACCATTAGTAACGGGATTCAGAAAGTAAGCTAGAAGCGTTTATGCTTCTGTCTCCCAGTGGAGTTCATCCTCTCATATAGTACATTATATGTGTTAAAATGATTATCTGACGCATTTGTTTCGAATGTACTGACTTTGGAACGTTTACGTCATAAAAGTAAACGACTTTCTGCACATTTCTGATTATCAATTAAAGTTAAAATGAGTATGTGAGTCAAACAGATCTAACATTTCTTCAATTTATTTCGCTGAAACTTAATAAAACAAGATGACAGTATAGACATTTGCTATCGTTTTATTTTGAGACCATTTCGTTTGTTTTGAATGTAGCTTCTTTACAACGTTAAATATGGAGGCTTGCCTCCTTGCACAATATCATAGAATATCGTCAAATATTGCACACTTAGGTAAATATAAAGTAAACAAGATATGAACGTATACAATAAATAATACAGTATGGGCTTATCTGGTTGGCTGATTTAAACATACATATGAGCGTTTTGTAGCATGTCCATTTCATCTGTCTGTCATACTCTAACTTCCGAAACTGGTAGTTAAACTATACATGTCGTTCTGATAGGTGTTATTTAATTAAATGATTTACAACTGTTCAAATACAAAGGTAATGTCAACGACAATGCTACAGTTTCAATTAAATGATTTACAACTGTCCAACTACAAAGGAAATTTCAACGACCAAGCTACAATTTTAAATAAATGATTTACATCTCTGCAAATACAAAGGAAATATCAGTGACTATAATTTACGCTCGGCTACCTCCAGTATTGCATAATGTATGCTCATAATATCTAGTATAGGACGTACTATTAAACACACGTTCATATTTAATATATGTCTTGTTTAATTTGACTACTTTTTGTGCTACATTTGCTGTTCGACATTTACCTGTCAACTGGATCTCTGAATAGTATGAGCATTTTTGCATTCGGTAGAAAATGGTGGATGTAATCCAGCATGACGAATTTGGGTTCTTCTGTGTCTTCGTTGCCAGGAAGATTCATCCAGTGGTTGTTTAAATGTAAATTAGACGGACTACCCTCACCTACAATCGAAACTAAAGGTAAACACTCGATAAAGCTTTCTTTATATTATTATATTGAATATTTTAACATATATATACATATTGAATATTTCGGACAGTAATTTCAATATCAACGAAAGCTGGATGGCTCAATTTTGTCTCGCTTTCACAGAAGGTGGCGAGATAATTTTTCAAATAATTTTCAAAACAAAATACTTATCACACAACTATTCTAAAATAGAGTTAAACTAAAACAAATAGTAAAGATGCAAAAGTGAATTAGGACTTTTGTTCGGAGTACTGATTACCTACCTGTTATTTTTTCACACGGCCTAGATGTATTCTGTGCAATCATTTCAATGTTCAAAGCGGCGGGGTTGAACATATTTATGTACTCATTGAAGTTATCGTATGTTGATGTTGGTAGTTCTGTAAAATAATAATTTAAACTGTGTTAATGTAAAAATATACGCATTAAATCATTGCGACAGTAAATCAAACATATAGATTTATATATAAATACAAATATAACATATTTCTAAGTGGGATATTATATGTTACACCGTCAACAAAGACGGGGATCTTCGGAAAGGTAAAGTGTATGGGTGTTTTTGAGGACTGGTTTGCAAATGCTATGTTTCTGTTCGACTTGTAAGAGTAGGAAAGGTTCCCGGAATCCAATTTATCCTTCCCCTTTATTTTGAACGGCTCTAAATAACCTATGCAGCCGTTGAACAACATTCAATTATATTTAATTATCCTGTAAGTAAATTTAGATTTAGTGTTTACCCTACTTTTTAAACCAATCAGATGGCGCAGAATTTGTTTACCCTACCTTTTAAACCAATCAGATGGCGCAGAATTTGTTTACCCAACTTTTTAAACCAATCAGATGGCGCAGAATTTCAAATACTGGCTACATTTATCCGTCAAGAATTTACTACCAGTGCTCTTCACAGGTTACAGTGTGACCTATATATAGACTATCGATACACCTATGGTAAACACTAAGCCGGATACAGTTTAGGAAGAGAAATCTTCACCATTAAGAAACCGCGGTTGATCGCTACACTCCCTCCCTTTCAGTTTCTTTATGGTGAATAGTTTTCTTCATAGCCTCCATCCTATGCATAAACTGTGTACACACGTGTTCGAAATATTGATTTTACGTATTAGCAAATTAAAAACCCAAATGTAGCAATCGTAGGAAGTGAATACTGGGTTTTAATTTTGTTAAAATTCCACTTAACAAATACTAACTTAAATATTTTAACAATTCAATGACCGATGACATTGATATACATGTACAAATGAACATTCCCGCGAGATCAGTGTACCAGTGATCGCATTTAATAAAATAAAGAACTAATTTGAACTTTAAAGAAATAAGTTTAAACACAATTAGAAAAATCGGTCGATCTGTTTGGATTGAAAAGTAAGTTGAACACTGATTCCAAATAATAGCCCAAGACGGCGACAACAGCCTAACCAAAGAAGGCAAAGACCCTAAAGAAGCAGCCACCAAATCACCAAAAAAGGTTAAGGCAGCAAAGCCAAAGAAAGCCAAGACAAGGCATCCTCATTTTCAGTAATGACACCAACATCAAATTGCGCCCTTGAAAACCTAAATAAACCTAAATAAACCATGATCTATTGTTTAGACTTTTATCAAAATCAAAGCATATTATTACATTCTTTTTTAAAATGTCACATGACAAACGATGCATTTTAGAATTTTAATTGTTTACGATAGTATGCCATTTTGCAGTTCGGCAACTGGAAAGATTGCAGTTCAACAAGGAACGAGTTTGTCCACCATTTCTTATACTATTTTGTACAAAACTAAAAATGTATGGTAATTCTGGTTGCTAGCATATACTATACTCATTTCTAATAAATACTAAAAGGGGGATCCCTTGAAAGCAACAAACACAAACAAGAGAGACAAGTGGCAGGCTAGCTTCATGTTCTTTTAATAACTCCCTACTTTGGTAGTGCCAATAAAACCACTCAGCTCCAACAAGAAATATATTATAAAGTATGTTCACAGTAATTCAGTGCTTAATATAACTGTTTACCCGAGTGGATAATAGTCACTTACTGAATCTCTTCCTTGCAAACCACTGGGCTTCTTTAAACCCGGCCTTCTCAAAGTCAGGATGGAGGGACAAACGAAAAAACAAATCGCTTGTTCCACATTTCTTCACGCCTATTAGGTAGACATACGGTAAGCATCTCAAATTTGTGCCCTTGCCTTCAGCATCTTTTTGCTTGTACCAACATGGATTCTTGAAATTTGGGTCAAATTCAATTTGACGCTGAAATAAAGTATGTATAAGTACAACTTTAATAGTTTTTTTATAAGTTATATAGACGACCAACTAAACATCCAGCATACATAAATAACAACATACACGCACGCACGCACGCACGCACACACCCATACACGCATACACACACGCGCACACGCGCAAACACACACCCACCCACCCACACACATACACACACACACACATACATACATACATACATACATACATACATACATACATACATACACACATATATACGTACATACATACATACATACCTTAATAGGCACATACGTGCGTACATACGCACGCACGCAAGCACGCACACGCACATACACACGCACACAACATACAAACATACCTATATAACTACGTACGTACGTACATATGCACATACGCACATGCACAAGAACACGCAGTTATCTCCCCTAAGCCGAAACAACAAATTATATGTATTCTTTGTAGCCACTACATTTTTAATGTCCTTATTAAACGAATGTGGAAAAGAAATTATTTTTTTCATTTCTACTTTCTTGTTCTAGAAAGCACGATGAGTTGTTTTTAATGCAGTGAAGACGTTATATAGTATTTCAAATATAATAAAGGTAACGTAAGTGTTGTTTAAATATTGATTGAAATGTCATCATCCGACAAGTTTTATGTTACGGCGTATGTTGCTTAGAGACCGATTATTTATTTTTAAGTTCCATGAAAAACGTTTTACAGAGAAAAACTTCTTCCATTTATATTTAACCGACTATATAATTTCAAAAACAAGTCTTAATTAAGTCCGTTCTATAGCCTTAACATTCATGCTATCCTTTTAAAATCAATTCACTTTAAAAAGCAGGTGTCCAAGGCAGCGTTTCATGTAACCAGACAAAATTCAAAACGTTGATAACGTTAAATTTTTGTCTTCAAGCTTGTTTTATCGTGCCCCAAACGGTTTATTATATTGTAACTCCGGCTTCTGCCAAGTCATTGGGTACTTGATTTGTGTCTTCCCATGCTTTTGTTTTTTTATAAAATCATGTTTTTTTAGGCCAAACGTGTTTTTTCAGGCCAAACGTGTTGTCACAACATGATATTGTGTAGAGCGGTTCTATGGGTGCCGTTTTACAATTTGTTCACTATTGATAAATATCTATAATTGAATTTAAGATATCTATAATTCGAATATGAGATATCTTATATTATTTATAGACATTATTAATTATTTATAGATATCTTATATTATAATTACGATATCTGTAATTCATTTAGAATCGATTGATAGATATCTTCTATTCGAATTATGGATATCCACCATAATTCATATTAAGATATCATTAATTGACGAGCATTTATAACTATTTTATATTCGAATTATAGATATCTTTAATTCAGTTATGGATATCTAAAAATAGTGATTAAATAGTAAAACGGCGCCCCAAACAGTTCACTTGTACTGTTTGACACGTGTTGAAATGAAATGTAGCGACACAGTCATCCCATCTTTATTATTGAGAGTTCTGAAAAACTTGAATAAAGGTGAAAGAATTATCAAAAAGCGATGATAAACAAAGAAGTCTTAGATATAATCATTTGAAAGGTTCTGTTGATACGGATATCGAAGCCGCCATTTTGAGAGCTGTGACATCACATTTCTAAATGACCATATGTGGAATATTTATAAATATGAAAGTTTACTGATTTATTGGGGGAAAACATGACAGCAACTGAATGAAAAATATGTATACTGAATGGCAATAATGCTTTATATGTCCAGTACAGGGTTTTGCATTCATTTGTATTGATTTCTTTGCTTTAAATGATATTTATCAATATTCCATATATGATAATTTGAAACTATGACGTCATAGTTCTCAAAATGGCGGCTCTCATATCCGTTTCAGAACAACATTCAAATGGTCATATCTGTTTTGTTTATTATCCGATTTTGATAATTATTTCATCTTTTACCAAGATTTTCAGAACTCTCAATTATAGAGCCTGTTTGGCTTCGGCGCTACATTAACTTTAAGCTATGCTTTTCCCTATGGTTCTTTCGAAATATGCACGATTTTACGGGATGCACGGATATTGCAACGCTTTACTTGAGAAGCAAGACAAAACGGTTGAGGGTTGTAAACTAAGTTGATATGCATATTAATGCATGTTAAAGATATAGTTAGGTTATTTTTCATCTTTTATGTAAGGGTCCTTCCGTGTCAGGCATTACCATGGTCAGTTCGTGGAGAACGTGCATGATAATCCGTTTGAGCGGGGATGTTTGTATCAATTGTCCATGTTCTCAGACCTACAAATGTGGAATTATCACAATCGAATTGACAAACAGTCAGAACAGTTGGTGAGGTGGGCGATATTTCATGGGCTTTTGAGGCATGTGAATAGAAGTTACGCATTTAATTATATAAAACTGTATTCATGGAGGCAGTCATATTTTTTGTAATGTTGATGTACTTCCGGTGCACTAATTTACCAAACGATAACGTTTAAGCAAGCCGATAAAGTTGGCATAGTACATTAACTATATCGGATCTGATAATAATGTTCTAGATCAATATAATGTGTATAAGATGGAATACAAATCAGTTTAAATTATATAATGATGTTTTATATTAGATGCATTTGTTTAACGTTGGGAAGAAATACCTGTCTTTATTCTGGTACATGGGATAATATTATAAGATCAGCATCAGGGGGGTATCTTTCATCTGTGTATTTGCTTGTTTTTCTTTGATAAGAGTATATATATATTTAAAAGTCATATTAAAAGTTGAACAAAACGTATTTAAATGCAGTCATTGCATTGATTCTTTCATGAGTTTGTCCTAACAACCTCATGACGTGTGACACACATTCATTAACATTTAATAAACCGAAGGTAACATGTGACTTTTTTCAATGTACATGTGAAACTGAATATAATTATACGGTTTTTCATTTGTATTCTGATTGACACCAGTCATCTCCCATATCGCCTCCAGTACCTTTAATGCTGCTTAGCTTCACTCAAGTCATTCATGTACAACTTGGAATTATATACGATCACTGTTTCGTTAAAGGCCTAACGATTTAATTCCACTACTGTACAAATAATCCATCTATCTATATATGTGTGTATTCATCAGCATAATTTGACCTTTGAATACACAGCGTTTGTGAGCTATTTTTAGCACATCGTTTGGACTGTGTGAATGGAAATAACTTAGTTTCAGTGACAGTGTGAACCTGTTTGGGAGAAGTAGAGTTTATGGCGTGCGGCTGACTGGCCCTAGGCTTGGTGTTTTTCTGTGTCGCCGCCATTTTGAATAGTCTCTGAAAGAATGAAATGCAGGTACCAACTCTCAAAACGGTCACGAAAAATGAATATTCACGAAAAAAATAAGATTTTTTTAGAAAAGGTAGAACAGTTTCAACAATATTCAAGAATATGCATTGTTTTGACCGTTTTGAAACATTGGCAATTTCGAAGAAGACAAAAACTTGTTGTTTTTTTCGATCTTCGCATTTGTACCGCGATTTTCGACTCTGATATCTCTATAAAACCTATCAACACGATTGTTTGATGAATCTCCAACATAATAATTTACTTCTGATATGATTTGTTTTCTCTGTCATCTAGTATAAGCTTTAAACTAGGTTTTTTTAAAAGAGTACTATAAAATCCGCGCATCTGCACGTGCTTGAAAAATTGGAACTACGTTGCCTCCAACCCCGATTATTTATGTTTGTTTTATGCTGTCCAGGCGCGTGAAATGATTCAGCGGCGCCATTACTGCTTGTTAGAGTATATTCATAACTTTTATATCTGGTCAACTTCCGGTTATTTGAGATATTCAGTATGTGAAAGTAAAGGTGTTTACTTGGACTTTATCCTCAAACTTTATATGAAAAATGAAAACATTAGACCATGATTTAAATTAAATGTATCCGTATTGGTGTTTTAAAACCAGACAACACCAAAAGAAGATACATACGAGGGTGCTTCAAAAAGGTCTGTCACTAGGCATATATTCCTTGAACTGGATATTACACTGAGAGAAAGTAGTGTATTCATAGTACTACTGGGTTCGCTCTCTTAAATTCCACAACAAAAATGAAACATTTCCGGTTATTTATACCCCTGAATTACCTCCCCCTACCACATCTTTTGGATACTGGCATCTCTGAAAATGTCCTTGTTACAAAACGTTGTAAAAATTATTTGAATACTTATATGCTTTTAAATTTTTTTGTACGCCATCTGTTGCTATTCGCCCATAATCCATGAAAATGATTGTTGAGAATACGGAAAGGTCTTGCTGCAAACCAGATATGAGTGGATGCATATCCCTTAATTTTAGCGGAAATAACACTGATATTCTTCATTTTGTTTACGGAAATGTAATATCTTTTAAATGTCGTAATTATTCTCATGGTATTAATATTTTTCATATTTTTTTACAAATCTTAGTCCTTCCGTGTTTAAATTTCATATTCAACACATTATTGTAGAATTCTGTACAATGTTTAGTGAAAATATTGATCATCCAAAAACGCTATTTCAGAACACTGCCCTTCCATTTAATGTACATTTATCATTAAATTAATTTTATACGTTAGCTTAAAATGTTAATTCTTAGACAATGCATTTTCATCTACCATGCTTAAATTCTGAATCTTGTAATGCACAGATTTAACTGGTCATGTATGAGAAATTTCAAAGGTCTTAAACAAGTACTTAAAGAGAAACAGGCATTTAAAAAAGTAACAATTAACATACCTGAAAAAGCGCAGGACGAAAATGCCTCAGTATGTATAAATGATGTGTATTAAATGTTCTATAACTTTCGTCACACAAAAGATACAGCATTTATTTTACCATCAATGGAATGGTATTGAAACTCACTTTCATTTGGTACCAAACATCAACACTCAGAATGAGCACACAGTTGTTAAAACGCGTTAGCGACAGAACATATTGAACGACCCTCGTAGATGTACATAAAGCTTTTAATATAATTATCACTACAAACTAGTTTTATAAAGGACTAAAGTCAGTTGAGCACCAACGATAAACACCGAGTTTACCCCCTACCGGAATGTGGAGGTCTTATGTTTTATTGATCACTGATTGGTCAACTTATTTTGATGATGACATTTGAAAGTTAGGATGAGATTTCTTTATTTACGCTGTCCCGCATGACAAAAAGGTAAGTGAGGTGTAACCGCTTACAGGTAAATGGTGAATAATCGATCCTAGCAGTATAGGTCAGTGGTTAGAGCGCTGTTACAGTAAACCAGAGACCCTGTGTTCGGGACTCGGTTTTAGAGGTTTTGTGCACCCTAGAACCTGGACTGAACTTGGATCAAATGTCGAAATACTATTATGATTATATTAAGAATCGTTCATGGGTATCCGGTGAAGATAGGGTAATTCCTACACGAGGTATAACTGTTTTTATCGGAACCGAGGCTCATTCACACAATGACGTCATGCAACTGCCATTGTCGATCGCGCGAATTTTATCTTTACCCATGTGTAAGATTAAGCTTTCCTTCACCCATGTAAAACACGGATAACCTTTTCCGGTATGCAAGAAACGTATTTCCTACCTGAGAGTTATTTCAGGGTGGCCAAACCAAGTGACATTATGATCGGTTTCACGACAAACAAAATGTAAACAAAGCGCTCAATTCTAGTAGGGCTTTTCGTCATAAAATTCTTACTATTTAACGAATAGTGTTCAAATAGAGCGCATATACGCTTACACTGTGAGCTCTTTCCTCCGCCGCAAACGGCAATTTGGTTCATGCAGTACTTTCTGAGTTTAGCCCTTCCAAAATGTTTCGCCACCCTGTACCGTTACACAACAATGTTAAATCTTTACATTAAATACAGTACATTTTTAAATGTTCAAAGCGGAACTCCGTGTTACAACGTGTAGTTTGACTAAAAAGTCTATACAATTTTGTCCTTTCTCTAACAATCTGAAACCCATGTTTTGTCAAATATCTTGGGATTTCTCTGGAATATTACGTAAAATTAAGGTGAAGCATATAAATTATATAGTGACAATTCCTAATTGCGTTTCTTATTTCTCTTAATATATACAACAGTTGGTTTTGTTTTGATTGAATTGCGTTTTACGTCATTTTTAACCAATTTTAGGCCATATGTGACGATCGATTCTTTATTACCCGATTTTCCTTGTATAGAACCAGTACTGTATACCTCCCGCAAGACAGTTGGTGGTATGCCTTATAAAATTGATACTAAGCTATTTGATTCGCCGGTTTGGTCTATTGTAGCTTATGGCGCAGCAATATGGGGTTCTCAAACTTACTCTTGAATTTGAAGCCGTACACGTTTGATCGATGCAAGTGTTTATGAGTACAACAAGAGACGCAAGAAACACAATAAGAAACACATCATCAACTGCAATGGCAGGGGATTTGGCATGGTAACCGGTTTGTGTTAGACACATAATGGCGGCATCAAATTCGAATATTCTTGTATTGTTTTAATAACAAAAGTTCTAGATATAATAGCGTTTTAAATAAGCTGTCTAATATTGAGTTTAATAACGTTCCAAGTGTAAGTATTTTTATTACTAAACGTACAGTTTAGTTGAAGTTAAGAGTGCATCTTTAAATCAGTTTATAATAAATTGGAATATAAATATTATACATTATACATAGTTATTTAAAACTGCATTTGAAACAGACACGTATTGTAAATTAAATATTGCCAATAAATCATAGGTCAGCGTATTCTACATTCCGTTGTAGCGTACCACCAAGTAGACTAGAGAGTTGAAGGTATGAAATACTTCAAATTAGTCAGAGAGTTTGTCCATTTTGTAATATTTATGTGGAAGATGAGTTACATGTCATTTATGTAATGATATTATAGTCATTTATATGATAAAGCAATAAGCCTAAATCCTTATTTTAATAATTCTAAATATGAACAAAAATTAATAAATGTATTCACAACGGAAAACTTAATTCGTATGTGTGCCAAATCCGGCTTTATAATTCTTCAACGTCGATCTAGCTTTTTGTAGCTCTAGTCTGTTTTACTTCTTACATTTGCCAACAAGTGTCACTTGTATATATGCCAATATTGTCATGATCATGTCATGATTCTTTTTATTTCCATCTATATAAGTGGTGCTAATCAGTTCCTGTCTAATCTGATGAAAGGGGATAAATTATATTTGTTTACTAATTAATGCCCAAAAGCGCTTTGTTTATTTTTCAAATATTACACTACTCATTCTTAGTGCATATTTTATAGATAAATTAGCATCATTTGTATATTCTTAATGTGTAATATATTTACTAATATCGTTTTAGTTTGATGTAATACGTTTCTTTTATAATGTGTTGCCAGTTGTATAACTATAGTCTCTATAATTCTAATTAGAATGACATAGCTATCTTATAGTGTGTACGATGTATTATGTATGTATGTATTTATTGTTAACCATGATGAGACTTTAATAAAGAATACAGACCTACATCATTCCCGCTTTGACTATTTAGAAAGTCAAAGAAGGAAATGGACACGGTGTATTTGGAGAGTCAATTAAGGAAAATGACAGAGAGTATTTGGATAGCCAATTAAAGAAAAGGGCATGGTGTATTTGGATAGTCAATTAAATAAATGGGCACGTTGTATTTGATAGTCAATTATGGAAAATGAAACAGTGTGTTTGGATAGTCAATTAAGGAAAATGGCACAGTGTATTTGGATAGTCAATTAAGGAAATGGACACGGCAAGGTGTATTTGGATAGTCAATTAAGGAAAATTACGCACTCTATCCGGATAGTCAATTAAGGAATAGGACACGGTGTAGTTGGATAGTCAAATAAGGAAAATGACACAGTGTATTTAGAGAGTCAATTAAGGAAAAGGACACGGTGTATTTGGTTAGTCAATTAAGGAAATGGACACGGCAAGGTGTATTTGGATAGTCAATTAAGGAAAATTACGCACTCTATTCGGATAGTCAATTAAGGAATAGGACACGGTGTAGTTGGATAGTCAAATAAGGAAAATGACACAGTGTATTTAGAGAGTCAATTAAGGAATAGGACACGGTGTAGTTGGATAGTCAAATAAGGAAAATGACACAGTGTATTTAGAGAGTCAATTAAGGAAAAGGACACGGTGTATTTGGTTAGTCAATTAAGGAAAGGGATAAGGAGTATTTAGTCAATTAAATGGAATGTAGCCACACAGCAAAACATCATTATTATTAAGAGTTCTGATAAACTTCGAAAATGGTGAAAGAATTATCAAAATTGAATGATAACCAAAGAAGATATAATCATTTGAAGGTTGTTCTAAAATCGATATGGGAGTCGTCATTGAGAGAACTATGACGTCATATTTCTAAATTACCATACATGGCATACTGATAATTATCTTTTAAAGCAAACAAAATCATGCAAATGAATGCAAACTCCTTTACTGGTCATATAATGCATAATTACACTTAAATAAACATGTTTTTTTTATACAGTTGCTGTATTTTTTCCCTATAAATCAGTAAATTAACATACTAGTATTCATAAATATTCCATATATGTAGTTTAATACTACGACGTCATAGTTTTATTTAAAATGGCGGCGTCCATATCAGTTTCTACAAAACATTCAAATGGTCATAACTTTGTTTGTCATCCGATTTTGAATTTTTTTTCACCCTTTACCAAGTTTTTCCGAACTCTGAAGAATAAAGATTGTTTGGCTGTGTGATTATATTCCCTTTAAAAAAATGGACACAGAGTATTTGGATAAGTCAATTAAGCAAAAGGACACGATTAGAGTTGAATATCAAAAATAACTTTGTTGATATTATTCGTGTAATACAATTATTGACTATTTACCTTATGCGTGTACTTTTGAGAGACTTAAAACGGATTTATCAGCCATGGCATTTAGATAACATCTATTTGCTACAGAAAAGACGAGCTTTGGGTAACAATTAATATACGTTTGTAAAAATATATAAATTTTGCCGAAAATTGCAACGGAAACATATAAAACTGCAGAAATACAAACTACATAATATAAAACATAAACAAATACTAATACGATGCACGAGAACTTATTACACTTGCCACAGAGCTTCAGGGTTCGATTCCCGGTCCGGATCATGTTTTTGGTTTTCAAACGCGCTCCCTCAGTACTTAAGCGGGCAAGCGTCCGGCTTTCAGAAAAGATGTTGTCATCATTGCCGGAAACATGAATAACCATACCGTGTACACTTATAAGATATCCTTGAAAAATTTGGATAGAGCTCGCGGATACCACCCATCTTATAATATGCATGCTCGTAATCCTCGGAAACGAAAAAGAATAAAGAAAAAACATGCACTTACGTCTTTCATTAAATCGTGTGCTTTGTATGTACTTGATCTATGAATAGCAGTGTCGACTTCGTTTAAACTGTTCCATTTTAATACGGCCTCCTCTATTTCCTCTGCCTTTGTCTTTATGTGTCCTACTTGATCCTCTTTTTCTCCGTAGTTCTGTTCACCATGTTCTCCCTTATCATTAAATTTTAAGTCTTGCGGTATCAATTCATCTGGTATGGCAACTTCTGGCAATTTATTAGCATTTAAGTTTTCATTTTTTTTAACACTAGAATATTCTTGATGAAGTTCAAATGTATTTCTCCGATAAACTAGCTGACAAATATGAAAGAAAATTAAAATTGATAAAAGAAAAGTTATAACTTTCTTGAAATACCTTCTTCCGAACATTTTGTTTAGATTGTCATGTGACAAGATTGTATTCTGACTATAATCCAGTTGTCATATTGGCTAAATGAACTGTGTCGACGTATAACCGACAGATGTACGTATGTATTATTTATTGGTTTTTGTATTACACGAAACATTGTGAAGATAAATTCTTCAATATAAAAAACGTAGTCCATTTCATATTTTACGCATCAACACAAGACAAACTGAATACTATCAAATAACGCATCAAATAAAGTACTATCAAATATTACATAAGTTTAGCCTAACATTTTCTGATTATACTAATATTATCAAAATTACTGATCCAATCTGCAGTGCTTTTTAAGCACAAGGGGGGGAAATTACCGCAGGACATACCTAGAAGTTACTTTACTATCGCCCTAGAAGTTACTCCGAGATGGCTATGAGATTCTTCTATGGAATTGCCACCTACTCTACTATCGCCCTAAAAGTTACTCCGCTATGAGATTCTTCTATGGAATTGCCACCTACTCTACTATCGCCCTTAAAGTTACTCCGCTATGAGATTCTTCTATGGAATTGCCACCTACTCTACTATCGCCCTTAAAGTTACTCCGCTATGAGATTCTTCTATGGAATTGCCACCTACTCTACTATCGCCCTTAAAGTTACTCCGCTATGAGATTCTTCTATGGAATTGCCACCATAGGAAAATGACACAGTGTATTTTAACTTCAACTTTTGATACCGTTGTTTAAGTTTATATCGTTATTATTATTATTATTACTCAGTATTCTTATTATTCTTATGATTGTTGTTGTTGTTGTTGTTGTTCCTTTTGTGTGTTTGTTTGTTGTTGTTTGTTGTCGTTTGTTTGCTGTTGCTGGTTGTGCTGTTGTTGCTGGTTTCTTGCTGGTTTCTTGCTGTTGTTGCTGTTGTTGTTGTTGTTGTTGTTGTTGTTGTTGTTGTTATTTTCATTATTATATTATGATTATTATTATTATTATTATTATTATAATTAGGCTCAAAATTGTTTGTTTGTTTGTTTATTGTTGTTTGTTGTTGTTTGTTTGCTTGTTGTTGATTGTTGTTGGTGGTTGTTGGTGGTTGTTGCTGGTTTGTTGCTGGTTTGCTGCGTTGTTGCTGTTGTTGCTAGTGTTGTTGTTATTGTTGTTGCTGCTGCTGTTGCTGTTGTTGTTGTTGTTGTTGTTGTTGTTGTTGTTGTTGTTGTTGTTATTTTCATTATTATATTATGATTATTAATATTATTATAATTGGGCTTAAAATGCCCAAATTAACTCTGGTGTATAAGCTAGAGTATCACATACACTAAACCAAATTGCTCAGAACCTACCTAAGAATATGTCAATAATATTCTCATTGCTTTGTGTATTTTGAGCTTCATTATCGATACGGTTAAACTGCAAACTAACGAGTGTAAATCGTCTGCTCCGACTGCATGAACATATTTTAAAACTTTTAAGTCAATGTGTTTTCTTAGAAATAATGCATAGTACTTTGAATTAGTGAAGCTTTCGATGTTCCTAATTCTAAAATATGCCAGTTAAAATTATTTTGACATCATGTTTTATCTAGCATTACCACTACAAATACGTTTGCAATTATTTTTTTCGAAATATTTAATGTTAACGCTGAATTATAGTTACTTGAATTTTAAACAATATTCAATTCAAAGGGAGGTAATTTAAGACTATCTATATTTCATTTTTTTATAGACGGAGAATCTGCGATAAATGGGTCAAATGTTTATGTTTTTTTCTATTATTTCATACCAATTTTAAGAATTTTATATCTTTAAGCGATCTTTGACTCATGTTATGTGTTTTATCAGCACATTTCATGTTTTCATATAAAGGGAAGGTAACTCTCAAAAGATGTAACAATTTAAACAAAAAATAAATGTTTTACAAACTATAGGTCAAAACAAAATACTTATCACATATCTATTCTAAAATATATTTAAAATAAGAAAATTAAGTTAAGACACAATAGTGAGTAATTAGGAATTTTGTTCAGTGTATTCACCAAACTTACTTCCCCTTTTTGTTACAGTAATCACTGCCACCACACACATTTATAGCTGAAATCCAGCTAAGATTAGTTTTTTGGTTAAATATACTTTAGGCCAATATTTCAACTTGCTGTGTTCATAATGTAGAATAAAAGTGTGAAAAACGGTATCTGGGTACAAAAATTATTTATTTATAAAAAAAAAATCAGTTTTAGCGAAAATGCATACAGGTTACTAAGTTACAGTACTTGTAAACCGTTGAGAACATTACAGAAGCTGTGCGTAAATTTACTAAAGAGATTACACCCAAGCCAAAACCGGGTTGAATGTTTTCAACATCTCCTCGAAGGTGATGATCGATGTTATTGTCAATTGCCAATTGGTTACGGCAAGAGTTTGCTGTACCAAGCATTACCTAGTGTATCGCCATTTTTGTATTCACATGGCCTCAGCTATCGTCACGTGATTTGTGTGGTGGCAGGGATTAGTGGCTACAATATCCCTGCGCGGAGGTTGCATATTCATGTGCAGAATGAGTTTCCTTGTAAATAAGGAATCATTCTTCATGTTTTGTCTCATGCTTGATATCGCCCGCAGCGAAATGATTCAAACAGAGTAATTAGGTTATTGTTGAATTTATGGTTGATCTCGTTTCTGTTTGATTTACCGAGAGTTAAACTTTGTTTTTCCGCATTTTGATTTTCTAAAAAAAAAGTGGTGGTCGCATATTGATCATAAAAATGGTATTTTCGTAATTGGTATGGAATTATGCGGTCGTTGGTCGCGTAAGACAGGTGGTCGCTTATTGTAGTATAAATTAATAGAACATTTCGACGGTATGGAGAACTCAAAGTGGTTTAGGGCAGGTAGGCGCTTAAAACAGATGGCCGTTCGACAAGGTTTCACTGTAATTGAAATTATAATTATTTGTCAATTTTAAGTCGGACGCCTTGCAATGTTTACTTCCCCCTACAGTCAGACTTCCTTAAGACGTAACACTGACCCAGGGAATGGGTTTACTATAAGTAAAACTCCTGGTGTTGAAGTGGTAATAATACTTATTCACCAGTGAGGCTTGTACCCGTGAACTCCGGATTCAGAATCAAACGTGCTACCCACTGGGCCATCACATATAACTGAAAGTGATAGATGCTGTTTATCTCTCAAACATGGGGTATACCTAGAAATAGTTGTTAAACAAGAATTCTGGGGTAGCATGCCCCAGAAATTGCCTAGCAAATCACATCTGCGATGATCAAATCGCTTGGGTCTACAACTTGCAATCGACCAGCTAAGCCCCTGCTTAGTGTTTATATATTAGTGTATCAATTCGTCTTTTATCAAGTAAAAAACGGTTGCAATAGCAAGAGGTGATTGTAACAACGCTAAAGGTAACATTTCCGCTAAAGGTAACAACCGCCGCTAAAGGTAACAATTCCACCGCTAAATGTAACATCCTCCGCTAAAGGCAACAATCACCACTTCCGCTAAAGATAACAACGCTAACGCTAAAGGTAACAACGTTTTTTTAAAATGTACAGTTTCAATGAAAATTGAGTAAACGGGTTTTTACTAGTTACTGTGCCACCTGATTCAACATTGTTTAGCTGTACACGTACACTCTGGTCAATGTAAACTGTAAAAGAGCGACGTCAGAAAAGATCAAATATTGACTGTCATTGATTTGTCTTTATTATATCAAACCAAAACAGATAAACAGTTATCAATGTAATATAATCGAACGAAAAACTTTATTTAAAGAATGTACTCATCAACCGTTAGACAAGAGTCTAAACTTGGTGTTGTTGATGAAAGCATAATAAAAGCCATGGCAGATACAAAATTTGAGTTTATTAGACCAATACATTTGGATTGTATTCTATGATAGACCCAGGACAAATTAGTACTGAAATGAAACTTATATTTTCAGAAGCTACTTTCATTGAACATTTACAATACCACAATACCAAGATTTGGACAAAATTGGACAATATATGATTGCGATATTTAGTGTTGAAGTTGAGTCCTTTTTGAACAAGGTTTAATAGAGTTTTATATGTAGGTATGGAGAACTCAAAGTGGTTTAGGGCAGGTAGGCGCTTAAAACAGATGGCCGTACGACAAGGTTTCACTGTAATTGAAATTATAATTATTTGTCAATTTTAAGTCGGACGCCTTGAAATGTTTACTTACCCCTACAGTCAGACTTTCTAAAGACGTAACACCAGGGAATGGGTTTACTATAAATAAAACTCCTGGTGTTGAAGTGGTAATAATACTTATTCACCAGTGAGGCTTGTACCCGTGAACTCCGGATTCAGAATCAAACGTGCTACCCACTGGGCAATCACATATAACTGAAAGTGATAGATGCTGTTTAGAAATAGTTGTTAAACAAGAATTCTAGGGTAGCATGCCCCAGAAATCGCCTAGCAAATCACATCTGCGATGATCAAATCGCTTGGGTCTACAACTTGCAATCGACCAGCTAAGCCCCTGCTTAGTGTTTATATATTAGTGTATCAATTCGTCTTTTATCAAGTAAAAAAACGGTTGCAATAGCAAGAGGTGATTGTAACAACGCTAAAGGTAACATTTCCGCTAAAGGTAACAACGACCGCTAAAGGTAACAATTCCACCGCTAAATGTAACATCCTCCGCTAAAGGCAACAATCACCACTTCCGCTAAAGATAACAACGCTAACGCTAAAGGTAACAACGTTTTTTTTTAAATGTACAGTTTCAATGAAAATTGAGTAAACGGGTTTTTGCTAGTTACTGTGCCACCTGATTCAACATTTTTTAGCTGTACACGTACACTCTGGTCAATGTAAACTGTAAAAGAGCGACGTCAGAACAGATCAAATATTGACTGTCATTGATTTGTCTTTATTATATCAAACCAAAACAGATAAATAGTTATCAATGTAATGTAATCGAACGAAAAACTTTATTCAAAGAATGTACTCATCAACCGTTAGACAAGAGTCTAAACTTGGTGTTGTTGATGAAAGCATAATAAAAGCCATGGCAGATACAAAATTTGAGTTTATTAGACCAATAAATTTAGATTGTATTCTATGATAGACCCAGGACAAATTAGTACTGAAATGAAACTTATATTTTCAGAAGCTACTTTCATTGAACATTTACAATACCAAGATTTGGACAAAATTGGACAATATATGTTTGAGATATTTAGTGTTGAAGTTGAGTCCTGTTTGAACAAGGTTTACTAGAGTTTTATATGTATAAATTACAAAGCGTAATGTATGGTCAATGCAATTAGTTTTGTCCGGTTTTTCTGAGAGAGAAATATATGTACATTTGATATGAATATTTCGATTTCGAGATAATGAGAGACAGTTGAAGAAAGTATTACGACCATTTAAGGTGTTGTTTGTACTTGTTTTATCCTTCCATTTGAAAATACCCCACCAACTTTGTATATATTACAAACAAAGATGTATTTCTACGAATTTATTTGGTTTAAATAAATGAAACGAAATTCGTTCGTTAACACATCAACTTAGGTTATATTGGGACAGCAACCTCAGAGGGAGATGGGATGCAGGATGAGGTTTTCAACTACACATGTCTCAAACAGTGAGCGAACCCACACGGCAGGGGTTTGCTTTAAAAAGTATGTCTTCAGTAAGGGCTTAATGTTAAGCTTTTTTGATTTTCCTGAAATTGTATTGTAACTTGTATAATATTATGTTCAAGCTTTATAGCAATCTTATAATTAATAATCAAAGTATTGAAAGTACTGATTTGCGAAAACATTGGAAAGGAAAGCATGGGTTCAGATGTTTCGCACATGAAATATTTGTAGGGAATAAAGTGTTGCATGGAAATCAGCAAGAGTGAACATTTGTATTTCAAGGTATACTGGTGATAAGAACTCTGTGGAAAGGGTCGCCCAATAATATTGATATTGCACTCAGGCTGTTAGAATGTCAGAAGGAGGTATTTTTTTCTTCAGTATCTTGAACTCGTAAGTCACTAGCTGTTTCTGTAGAGACTGAAATAAATACAGTAGAATTTGGACAACACTATCGCATTTAAAACTGCATCAATATAATGGCTTGTGAGATGGCTTCTTCGTTTAGAATATAACTACGCTGAATCTGCGATCCAATAGTTCTTGTAGCCCCGAGCTTCCTATACATGATCAGTGCTTCCCAAAAAGCTCATTTCTACATGAATCCCCTTCTAGTCAGTTATACACAATAGCTTTCATCAAACAGTTAGGTTCCACTAGCTGCTGAATTTAAACTGCTTTCCACCACAAAGGTTGGTCAAACGGCAATATTGGGGTACTAGTGTATTTGCGCGATTGAGACACACATGGCATTCGTATGCAGCTTTCATCATTAGACTTAATGTCAATAATTGGCATAGAAATGACTGAAGATTTCCCAGGATGCTGGCTTTTCCGGACCATTTTCCGTAATGGTCATCGAGGTATTTCCCAGTATATCAGCATTAATCGTCTTATCTATTGATCGGAACTAAGGCAATTGAAGGCTGGCTTTCATTTGCTCTTAGGTATAAAATCTTCCGAAATGTGTATCTTCTCAATACCAGTCACTTCACTTGCTGTGAGACTTACTCTAGGGACTTAACATTGCAATTATGCCGTATTCAGGCCATCTAAAGTGCGACTTTTGTGGCCCACATTATCTGCATCAAATTTGTCCCGTTTTGTATCCCTTCCAAATACTTTCATATTGTCCAATTTAGTCTGCACTGAGCTAAGTGTGCAATATTTTACGATATTGCACACAATGATATTGCACCGGAACTTTTTGTCGTGCTTGCTAAGAGCCGCGAAATAGAAATAAGGAACTACTTTCAAATAAAAATAACGGAATCCTTCCTGTAGTGTCAACAAAAAAATACGTGTTTTTTTTTAACCTTTTATGCCAGAAATTGATAAAATAACTGAAATGGTCACTCATCCACTGCTTTTAACGTTATCGAATGGTAAACAAACTTTAGAAAATCGCTTGATGTTTTTAATGACGTCATTCGACGTCGTTTTCGCGCAAAATAATCATCCACACAAAATTAAACTGAATGACAAGATAGGAATTCCATCAAAAGCTATAAAAATAACACAAATACAATGAAAAGTAATAGTCATACAATTAACATAGATCGAAAACAATATGAAAGTATACAATAACAAGTTACTTGGACCGAGTTGTTTTGGCGCAGGACGACTCGCAAGCTCGTCGTCCTTTGCTAAAACAACTCGTTCCAAGTAATATTTAGCCATACAAATTCAATAACCTATAGTATGCATCATATTTATACTGTTATGGACGTTTATTCTGTAAACTTAAAGAAATATTTGTGATTGCAATTTGCATACTTGAGCTTAAGTCTACGAATATTCTCAAGAATGGATGGTGAATTCAAGGCCAAAATTCAAACACCAAGTGATACATCACGTGAGCTGACCATTACATCTGTGAATGTATGAAACACAAGCAGATGACGCGGTTATATAACTTGCTGACCCAATGAGAGAAAATAACTTATATCTTATTCACTCCGTTCAAACGAAATAAATTATATAAGTGGTTATCCGAACGTTCAAACGAAATAAATTATATCAGTAGTTATTAATGTAACAGAATCGAACGAAAAAAAATATTTAAAGAATGCCCTTCTCAACCGTTAGACATGAGTCTAAACGTGGTGCTGTTGATGAAAGCATAATAAAAGCCATGACAGATACAAAATTTGAGTTTATGTATGTGTGTGTTTAGTTCTAAGGTATATATTCCCTCCGCCATTTAACCAATAGGACATCCTAAATGTATAGACAATATATAGTCTGGAATGGAGTTATGCGTGTATGTGGGAGGGGAGGTGCGAGGGTGGGGTGAGGTCTGAACGCTGAAAAAAAAAGTTGGTAAAAAAACACATAAAATATGCTTTACCCGTTAATTCCTCAGATCCCATTCTCCTTCCGTCCACTTCTGAATCCGCAACCATTAATACTTGTTATTTATTGATGTAAATTGTCTAGACATTGCTTCAATCATAAAATGGTCATATTAATGCATAGCCGTACGAACGGGGTGGAGAGAGGGAGGGCAGGAACACATCAATAATCTGACAATAATCATACCTGGTGTATGTTTCCCCACCGCCGTACAAATCCCACCTCCGCCCGCTTCCCACCATATATTTTAGGTTTTGACCAGCACAAGTGCTTGTGGCCGACGGTGCGTAACACTAATCAATTGACAAAGAAAAGTAGATATGGTTTTCATTAAAATATGTGAAAAGCAAAACGAAGTTGGGAATTATCAAAAATTGAAAATGTTCATTTGGGCCCCAACTGCCTCCTGAGTATATATAACCTTTCTACGCCACTGTAATGTACGACAGAAATGATCATTCGTAAAGTAAACAATAATACCTCTCAAATATATGATGTATGCGTAAGCAACAATTGCCGTAATTAAGAAATGCTGATACTTTTCGACTTTCGATGTAACCCAATATCATTCAAAGTTAAAATATAAACGTATATTCGAAGGGTTTAATGTTCAAAATGATGTAGGCCGCCATGTGCTCAAGGCTACTTAATGGAAAACCCAAATTGGATATTTCTTGATCATTTAATAACTTTTAAAATTAATATCTAAAAGTGTAGAAAAGAAATGTTGCCCGAATTGTCATGGCCGAAAACCGAGGTTTATTTTAAGGGGTAGGTGGTAACAAGTATAGAACAAAACATGTTATATATCAAAATGGTCGTCTTGGTCTGAAGTTTATCGGAAAATCAGCAAAAATGAGGGAGAACCAAGTAGACCAATATGGCATCCAAGATGGCCGCCGTTTTTGGTAAGGCGCTTATATGAAGATAAAATACCATAGGTCAATACTAGTGAGTATATTCTTACATAGTTTTAGCAATTTAATACTTATTTTAAACTTTTAGAGAAAAATAATTGTCCTTAATTTCCAAAAGAGGCCAAAATCTGCAAAGTCGATACTGCAAATTATTTAAAAAACGTGTTACAGCCCTATACTATTTCAAAATGTATTATATAATTGTTTTTGTTTTCAAATCAATTTTTTTATATTTAAAAGAGTATGTATTTCTGTTATATATATAAGAAGAAACAAAATATCTTTAAAATCTTTAATTAAATTATTAAATAAAAAGAGAGCATGAAATTGAACAAAATGTTTGATGTATAATACATCTTACTACTGCAAAGCGATATTTTCGTAAACACATTTAGTTTTATGTAATCTTGTAAAGTTGTTCATTTTACCTACAGTGTATTCTAAACTATTAAGAAGCAGTCATAACATACTACTCTTAAGTATTTCTGCTCATATGACTAGTTTACCTGGGAGTATTCAGAGCACCGGTAAAGTTGCTGTTTGAACAATCTCATTAAAATCAGAAACGTAACAGCATGTTACTAAGCTCTTTGAGATTAAAGAAATTATAATCCCGCCTCCTGATGAATACAATACAGTGTACACTACACTCAAACGAACAAACGGACAATGAATGTCCTAGGTCAACTTAAAAATGTTTTACTGAACGTTTAATAGTACACGAAGGAAAGGAGGAGCCCACTAAAAGAAATATAAAAAGATCGGACAGGGAAAGTAGCATTCAAGGAGGACAGTCAACCACAAAACACAGAAACAAACACGCAAACAGACAAACAAGAAGGCAAAAGCAATAGTTGTTTGATGCCTTACTGAAAAAGACAATGACAAGTAGTAAGATTATGTGATGTGCAAATCAAAAGATATCCTAATTAATGAGGAAGAGGTGTATATAGGGCTAATGACCATGCAATAATTAAAAAATACACCAGTGGAATGACTTTTAAGAATGCACATGTATCGTTGAGTTTGTTCTGTGATGATGGGAAAATTGTTGCAAACAAAAAGGACGATATAGTGGAAAACATGAAAGAAAAAAAAAAGTATTGCACCAGTATTGTTTTAAGGAGTATTATATATCGATGAAGTGGATCATTTTAACCGATGTCGTCTTTAGTTAAATATACAGTTACATGGCTTTCATCAATAAGCACTTATGACTTCTCTACACTATATACTACCTTACCACATCATCTTATTAAAGACAAGCTTATTGCGCTCATTCAAAAAACATTCGCTAGGGAAATACTACATAGTATAATTGTCTACTTTTGGCCTGTAATACTATTAAAGCGTTTTTTACTGACGACAGTTTAGATAATTACACTATGTGGACTTGCCATGAAGTTTGTGAAGCACTCATTTTCCTATTAGATAATATTTTCGTCAGGTATGGAACCACCGTTTATAGACAAATTGTTGGTATACCTATGGGTACGAACTGTGCACCACTTGTCACTTGTCGCAGATTTGTTTTTATATTGCTATGAAAGAGAGTTCATGTTGAGTCTTTCACCAGATACCCAGGCAGATGTTAGTGAAGCCTTTAATGACACCTCTCGGTATCTGGATGACATATTGAACATTGACAACCCTTTCTTTCCAATTATGTTAATAATATTTATCCTAAAGCATTTCAGCTTAACAAAGGCTAATATTTCTGATAATAACGCTTCTTTTCTTGATTTAGATCTCTCTATTGAAAATTGTGAAATTATAAGCAAAATCTATGACAAGAGAGATGATTTTAATTTTGACATTGTTAATTTTCCCCACTTAGATGGGGATGTTCCCCGAGCAACTTCTTATAGGGTCAATGTGTCTCAACTTATTAGTTTTTCAAGAGCTTGTACTCGGGTTGAGGACTTTAATATTCGTTATCTTTGTCTTACTAAAAGCTACTCCATCAGGGTTACCGTTACCATAAACTTCGTAAAACCTTTGCCAAATTTTATTATCGTAACTCTGATCTTCTTTCCAAATATAAAAGCAATTTAAGGACTCTTCTGCGGCAAGGACTATCACAACCTGACCTCTATGGTGATGTGATTAACAAACTTCGTCAGATTCTTGGCCATGATCAATTTCATACTGTCTTTGTTAAACGTGTTAAAAGATTTATCAAAAAGGTTATGACCCTATCATTTTGCAACGTACTGCATGCTTGGTGGTGGATCCTTTTACAGTTCGCCAGTACGCTTTCCTCTTTAATTGTACGATGACCGGACAGGCTGTGGACCCTATGATGACGCCTACCTAAACCCCATTATAACGCTGGCGTTTGATGTTTGTCCGCAGTCTTGTCTTGTCGCGCCCTCAATGGTTTATTCTCTTGTTGCTCTGGCTTCTGCCAAGTCATCGAATACCTTCATTGTGGCTTTCTAGGCTTTTTTTGTATTTATATATACACGAGCATCTAAGTGTTTTACTTATATTGCCTTTTAACGCTGCCTTGTTGGTTAGAGAATATTTCATGGCGGGGATTTCTTTATTTACACTGTCCCGTTTAATTGGGATGACAGTAGGGTAAGTGTGGGGTTTGGTGCACCCTAGCACCTGGTTTAAACCATCAGTGGCCTTTGTGATGTCGTTTGCATTTTTTATTACTTTTGCCTTCTCGTGTGTCTATTTGCGTGTATGTTTTTGTGTTTTGTGGTTGACTGTCGTCATTGAATGCTACTTTCCCTGTCCGATTTTACATCTTTCTTTTCATTGTTCCCAATGTTCATAATTAGACAGAAGTATGGATATTTAAAGTGTCAATGTTGATTTTGAGCAGTGCGAAAAAAAGCCTAATAGCGAAAACTCGTGAGAAACGTGGAAGAATATTTCGCTTTATATACCATCTCACATACAGGAACAAAGTATCATTCATGCCTAGAAAAAGGTTCTTACAAGTAGCAAGAGAAAGAAGATTTGAACTATTGTATATAAAACACCTAGCTGAAAGTGCTCGTGAACTTCTTGGAGAGGACCAATATTACATCAGCATATCCTTGTGTAGTAGTCATTGGAGATCTTGAACGCTGATACCTTCATGCTTATTCATTTATTGCCATACAGCCAAGTTCAAAGCCAGACAAGGCGTTGTTGTTATTATTAGACCAGACACGGTTGTACTTAAATTAATAGGTTACCACTTTGACCATTTTAGTTTGGAAAAACTATTCTTTGAGACTGGCAAAAAAAGCGTTTAAATTTGACCAGATATATACATGGTAGTGTTGATAAAGGTTAATGTGAGCGGATCTTGTCGATGATTTACGAAGCGTCAGTTGGTATTGATAACACACACTTTTTTCTTGAGACATCAGTTCTAGCTACAACAGTTGCTGTGGATGAAATTGAAGTAGAAACCGAGGGTTTTAGGATATTTTGGGACACAAAGAGTCCAGGTGTAAAACCAGTCAGTTAGATCTGCCAGAAGAATCTGCTATGGGACAATGATGAAAAAAATATTCAAAGTACATGCTCAGGCGTCCAATGCATCGTTGCCTAATGCTGTTAATGTTGGTGAAAGGAGTCAAGAAGACTTCAGTGATTATTTTGATTAATAATATGTAACCGCAGGCAGCACTCTGAGACAGAACAGCACTAAATGTATGTCATTGACACACTATTTTCAGAATTTGGTGTACAATTCAAAATAGATTTAGGTCGTTAAAACATTCATTTCACAAATAAAAAAATGCTTCAGACATGTGGATGTTAGATAGGATGAGAACAGGATTATTTTTATAACCGTTGTATTTGTCTTAGTTTATATACATAATATATAGTAACATAGTATTTTTAGCATACATTAACCCAAGAATACAAACGCGACAAGTCACAAATCATTAGTCATTAGTCATAAGTCACAAGTCACTAGTCACAAGTCATTAGTCTCAAATCATTACTCACAAGTCACTGGTCTTTAGTTACAAATCGCAAATTACAATAAATACGGATAAAGGTGATCAAAAAAGTCACAATTACTAGTCATTAGTCACAAGTCACTGGTCACAAGTCATTAGTCACAAATCATTAGTCATAGGTCACTAGTCATTAGTCACACATCACAAGTCACAAGTCATTAGTCACTAGTCATACACAAGTCATAAGTCACAAGTCATTAGTCACAAGCTTTAGTTTTTCAATTCAATTCTTTTATTCAGCATAAACATAATACAATGTTCATCGCTTATTACAATGTGGCGATTACATTACATTCAGAAGAGCAACGTCGTGGACCCAGTGGAGGGTCTCGGGGTGGTCCCAAAGGGCGTCGTTAAGTATAATAAGTCAATTAATATTAATAATAGTTTGAATCTTGACATTAGTGGTATAGCAGAGACGCATTTGAAAGCTAACCAAAACATTGTAATTGAGGGTGCCTGCACACAACAAACATCTCCAAACTTTTAACTTCTTGTCTTACTGCCGTTAAAGATCACGTTAAACTATATTGTGATAAAACTTATGAAAACTCTGGGATTAATTTATTTTGGTCTATAAAAAATTCAGGAGACGTTCTTGATAAAATTTTCAGAAAGGTCAAGTTTCATCAATAAGCACTTATGACTTCTCTACACTATATACAACCTTACCATATCACCTTATTAAAGACAAGCTAATTTCTCTTATTCAAAAAACATTCGATAGAGAAAATACTACAGTTTTTCGCATGTAATAATATAAAAGCGTTTTTTACTAACGGCAGTTTAGACAATTATACTATGTGGATTTGCTATGAAGTTTGTGAAGCACTCATCTTCCTATTAGGTAATATTTTCGTCAGGTATGGAACCACCGTTTATAGACAAATTATTGGTATCCCTATGGGTACGAACTGTGCACCACTTGTCGCAGATTTGTTCTTATTTTGCTATGAAAGGGATTTTATGTTGAGTCTTTCACCAGATACCCAGGCAGATGTTATTGAAGCCTTTAATGACACCTCTCGGTATGTGGATGACATATTGAACATTGACAACCCTTTCCTTCCAACTATGGTTAATTATATCTATCCTTAAGAACTTCAGCTTAACAAAGCTAATATATCTGATAATAACGCTTCTTTTCTGATTTAGATCTCTCGATTGAAAATGGTAAATATTTAGCAAAATCTATGACAAGAGAGATGATTTTAAATTGACATTGTTAATTATCCCCACTTGGATGGGGATGTTCCCCGAGCAACTTGTTATTGGTGTATGTCCTCAACTGTTTCTGTTTTGCTAGTGGCTGGTACGGAGTGTGAGAGGGTTGTAGGGAGTATCGTTTGAGTAGTTTACGTAAAAATTACCATCTGATCCGGTTTCCTGTTACCATAGAGATTATACTTGATAATTTGTAGTTGTCGGTAACTCTGAGTAGGAGTGTCAATGATTTGTATATGTTTGTGATCTCGGGCGTCAAGGAGCTAACACAACCTGTATTTAGTTGATGTGTTTATAGTGGGTGGGTAGTGTATGTGATGAGGCTTGTTACTATTTGGGGTTTTAGGGGGTTAGGTTTTTGGGGTTTTGATTTGTGGGGTGTAAGTTATGGGGATAGGTAGGATGAGTGGGTGGGGGGGTAAGGGGTATGGGTAGAATTAGTTGAGAGGGTAGAGTGTAGGTGAGGTGAAAGTTATGGTGGTAAGTAGTTGTAAGAATTAGTTGTTAGGGAGGGGTGGAGGGTGGGTGGGGAATGTGAGTGGTAGGGGGGGAAAGGGTTGGGGGTGGAGATGGTAGGGAGAGGAGGAGGATTTGGATGGTGTGTAATGGATGGGGGAGGGGAGTCAGTGGGGGGGGGTGGGTGTTGTTGGTATAGTGATGTTTGGGGGGTGTAGTGTGTGGAAGGTGTGAGAAGGTGGGGTGTGTTTGGTGATGGGAGGTGGGGAGGGGTGGGTATTAGGAAGGGGGTTTGGTGGTAGTTGGTTGTGTGGGGGGTGTGGGGGATAAAGTTTAAGGGGGTTTAAAAAATGGGAAGTAGGGGGATAGGAGGATTAGGTATTGAGTTAGTGGGGGGGGGTGGTAGGGGTGGTGGATGGGAGTGGTGGTGGAAGGGGGGGGGTGAGGGGGGGGTAGGGGATGGGGTGGGAGGGTTGGGAGTGGGGTAGGAAGTAAGGTTGAGTAGGGTTAAGGATTGAGTGGGTGGTGGTGGTGTATGGTGGTTTGTGGTGTGTTGGATTGTGGTAGAGGTTTGGGGGATGGTTGGAGGGTAGGGGGGTTTTTGTTGGTATGAGGAGGTTGGGGGTATTTGGGGTGGGTTGGAGTAGTTGTTGTTGTGGGGTTTTATATTTATGATGGTGGTGGTTGGGTAAGGGTGGGAGTTGGTTGAATTTTGAGAATATGTGGTTGGTATATGGGTGGGTTTTAGGGTGTGGTTGTAAGTTGTTTGTGTGGTGGGGGTGGGGTTGGGGATTGTGGGTTTTGGTGTTGGTGGTGGAGGTTTGTATTGGGGGGGGGGGTTGTGTTGGTAGGTTTGTATTTATGGGTTTGTTGGGTTGTTGGGTTGTTTGGTTGGGTTTGTTTTGTAGGTGTTGGGTAGTTGAGTGTTTTTGGTGGGTAGGGTGGTTGGGTGGGGTGTGGAGTTGTTGGTGGTTGGTGTGTGGGGGTTTGGGTGTTGTTTGGTGTGGTTTTTGGGTTGGGTTGGTGGTTTGTAGGTGTTTATTGGGGGTTTTGTTGTGGTGGGGGTTGTTGTTGGTGTTTGTGTTTGTGTGGTTGTGGTGTATTGTTTGGTGTGTGGGGGTGTTGGGGGGGTGTGAGGTGGTTGTGTGGTGGGTGGTGTGGGTAGGTTTGGGGTGGTTGATGTTGGTGTGGTGGGGTGTTGTGGGGGGGTGGTGTGTGGGGGTGGGTGTTGTGGGGTGTGGTGTGGTGTTGTGGGGGGTGGGTTGGGGGGAGGGTGTTTGTTGGTTGTGTGGTGTGGGTGTTGTTGGGTGTGGGTTTTGTTTTTTTGTT